>OX375866.1:9294796-9708323 GCA_947359475.1 Heligmosomoides polygyrus bakeri
CGACTCTTGAAGGACGCAGAGTCTCTGCGCCCTCTTGATCCCGCCGCGCACGCCTGTCGAATACGCAGCATCGATTCGCTGCGACGAAGTATGAACGCGCGCGCGGGCGCCACTTCTCTCGTCTGCCGCTGCCCGGACGGTCGTGTCCGGTCGCCGTCTTCCCGTCAACATCCGCTGGACGTCATGAAGTTTGGAGCGAGACGATCCCACCGCAGTGTAGAGGAGCGCAGGGCCGAGGAAGAGGAGGATCTACCCTGGCATGAACCCCAGCAGGAGGTAACCGCAGGTGCGAGGCGAGGAGCACCGCCTCGTGGGCACGCGCTCCAGGCAGGACCTCGCCGGACCCTAGCGGGCTGCTGTTGGAATTCCCCTAGTGAGTGTAGGCGGGTTGGTTGCGTGACTCGTAGCCATGTGTGTCTTAAGAGATAGTAATGAATAGTTAGTAAATCTGTATATCTATGTGTGTCTGCAGGAGTTGTCGTGAAGACCGGTGAATACCGACATCTTTATTGACTGCAAGACTATGTGAGAAGGGGAAGGCGCAGAGACGTGCGGGGAAGAAGGCGCAGAGTCGTAGACCGGTCAGGGAGCTAATGGTCATCGCAGTCCCGTCCCAATGGTTCGGCTGGGGCAGCAGGGCCCTACGTAATTGGTGCCGCTCGGCTGGAAGGAAAGAGCATTAGCGTGCTGTAAGTCCCCACCGATCTGCCACACGTGGCCACGGGTCTGGACCACCGTTACCGATGCCGGTGGCGGCCATCCCGGGGCACGGCAGCCGTCGACACACACTCCGCCCGCCGGCACACACTTTCGCCCGCTGTCGACACACACTCCGCCCGCCGGCACACACTTTCGCGCCCAGCAGCAAGACGCAACGACCGCGCGCGTATCCCTGTCGACAGCAGTCGGACCTCACCTCAGTCGCTCTTGTCGCTCTTGTCGCTCAAGGTATGAACGGACGCTTAGGGGCACCCTTTCCTTATGCGTGGATTTCTTCGATGTAGAGTCCACGAGAGGGCAGCTACTAGCATTCAAAAGTATGAATGCGTGGTACAAACGGCGCCTTATGGCAATGCAATACAGTAACAGTACGAAAATGACAAAAGGAAGCAGAAAAATCATAAAAATGGGTGTGTACAGCACAGGAATCTTCTTGCGGGCTAGCGCGCTCCATTATCAATCTCGTGACCTACGGACTGGCGACGTGTTTCAGGTATTACAATGAATTATGGACAGAATCTAAAATGACACAAACCAAGCTGAGCACATTTTCAGTCTATAGCTACAACCTTTTGTTACAATACATTCGTCGGTTTATAACAAACAACACGTTCGGCTTGGACGCGCAGCCTTCTCCGGAGGAGGGAGGGAGGGGCTATTACATACTAATTTACAGTGGTAGCAGTACCTAGCGATACCATGTACTACTTTTGTTCATTCGCGGGAGCTACGTGAAATTGTGCACTACTAGCTTTGTTTGTTGTTATCGTGATTTTTGAGCGGATTCAAGTTGCAGTTATACAGAAATAAATGCTTCCATAGTTCGCGATAAGAGGGACACCAGCTACTGGTCGCCTGGGCAAACAATACATATCGATTTCTGTCAGGCGATCGTTCGGCATTAATCGATTCGTATGCTTTCCATGCGCCCATCACGGACTATGAACATGTCCCAGGATGCAGACCTCAACTGTGTGAGTGGGTCCTGACGCGAACAACTGATGCGAGGGTGGACTACCATATCGCAGTAACTATGTAGTCGCAGTTTTATGACAAGGGCGTTTCCAAAGAAATAGCAGTTTCCCCGAAAATCAAAGAGAACAACGGCTCCCAGGAATTGTCGAGGCATACGTGTTGTGCTAAGGAGACAGAGGGTACGGGCTCGAGTCTCGTTTGGCGCCAATTTTGGTCGCCAGGAGCATGTTCCACATGAATACTTTGCATTCCTGTACCAAAAACTGTGAATATCAAGAAACGCCGACGTTTTTCCCAAGCGCTATATGAGGGTGGGTCTGTCTCACACGATATGACACAATACACTACGCGGGGAACCGTGCCGCATGTAACTGAACGTGGGACAGCGTCATGACCAGCGACCATGAACAAGACCTTTCGCTTTCGTGGAGCCCTCTAATCCGTGCACAATACACCAGAAAACTGGAAGCTGTTCTCCGGTTACTGTAGGTAGCAAGAGCGGTGCAGAATCCTAGTCACTCGTTAGTAAAGATTCCATTCGACGCCGGTTTGGGTAATGCGGATCCGCCGTTTTTCTCGAACCCCGGCTGAATGAACCATTCCGATCATGGCATTTTTTTAAAAGTGGGTCATCTTTAGCTGCCTAAATTTTCATATAACTTATCGTGAGATGACTGATTTTGAGCAATAATCGGACATCTTATCCAAATCGGATAGTCGATATTCAATCAAAGAGAAATATGCTATCAATCGAAGGAGAATCGTGGTGTCTTGGACAGGTGCATGGCGCAATCCGTGTTTTAGCAATAGAAAATGTCGCCTTCCTCCACTTTAAAATAAGCCGTGAACCATTATTTTTCCTTGAAAAATAAAAAGCTTCAATTTCAAACACTTATTCACTGTGTCTTCACTTATTGGAGCAAGTGAGTTAAAAACTTTCAAAGAAAGTCACACAAAATTTTTCGGGGACAGAGTCTCTAGTTTAATCTGAAAGAAGCTCGTCTGGATCTAGAAGATGTTTCGTGTAATTTCCAAAACGTCAAGCTTGCTCGGTGGTGTCCAGTTCGATTTGTATCAATTCAATGAAGCATTAATTCAATGAAAAAAGAAAGAACAAGAAAGAACCAAAGAAGGAATTAGAAATTGCAAAGTCACAGTATGTTTTTCTTAAGCAAAACATTCTTCAACCTTTTCGATTCCCTAGCTTCATGTGGAGAAGGAAGGAAAAGAATTGGAAAAAAAAAGAAAAAAGAGGAAAAGAAGATGGAAAAGAATTTTTGATGAAACGAAGAGATCGAAGAATTTTTGGTTATAAATTTGGTATGACCGACCTTCTTTGCAATTTTTATTTCCTTCTTTCGTTCTTTCTTTTTTCATTAAATTAAATTTAAACTGAATTGAATTTGAATTGAATTAAATTGAATTTTTTAAAGAATGTATGACCTTGTTTGCAATTTTTATTTCCTTCTTTCGCTCTTTCTTTTTCATTAAATTAAATTTGAACTGAATTAAATTTGAATTAAATTAAATTGAATTTTTGCTAAAGAGTGTATGACCTCTGCAATTTTTATTTCTTTCTTTCGTTCTTTCTTTTTTCATTAAATTTAATTAATTAATTTTTCATTGCATTAACTGCTTCGTTAAAAAGTCTTTTCTCTCTTCTTGAATTAATTGTTTCATTAAAAAAATTCTACTTTCTTTCTTCTTCCTTTCGTTCTTTTTTCTCATTAAATTAAATTTGAACTGTATTGAATTTAAATTGAATTAAATCGATTTTTTGTTCAAGAAAAAGCCATTTTCGATATCCCCAGCTTAATTTGAAAGACATGCTTTGAAAACTGTCCAATTTAACAAAATGGAATAAAAAATCGCAAGCAACGTAATTCATAATTTCAACACTAAAATCAATTTTTTCTAAGAGGGCGGGTTACTCGGAAGACTGGAGTAAGCTATTCTTGCGAGCGACGATCTGTCGTACAGATAGAACTGTGCTGCTTACGCTTCGCGAAAAATGCCTTCGTTTATCATGCCGGCTCATCTGAACGCACGACTGTAGCAACATTATGGGCACAGATTCTGTGCGCGAGACAACGGTCGCCGACGGACAACGGTCGGCCGGCCGGCCATTCTGCGAAATGGTGAATGAACGAACGAAGGCAATGATTATGCACGGAGAGCACATCGCAGAAGGTCATTGCACTATGGAAAATCGCCTAACGGCGCGTACGACGACGACGGCGTCGACGGCTGAGAACGCTCAACGAGGAACGTACGCGGGCAGAGGAACGAACCATGCGGGGGAAGATTATTGTGGTGACGACGAGGGAAGTGCCTGCTGGTCCCTTCGGCAAACACGTGCCGGTTACTCGGCAGACTGCATCTGTGGCAACGGCAAAAACCTAGCAGCAATCATTACGAGGAACGAGGAAACCGGATCAGGGATCGGATTCATCAACGACTTACATAACTTTAACAGAGAATTCACAGCGGAAAACTCAGATGACGCGGCTTATCGCTCACCATATCGCTTGATAAGCCGCGCTATCAGGGATTTCGGCTGTAACTTTCTCTGTTAAACTGCCGTAAGTCGTTGATGAATCCGGCCCCAGAAGGTACTATGCTTCTCCTCTACAGGCAGCTTGAAAGGGTAGACTTGGCGGTCTACGAGGTTATGGAAGAGTTGATTGCTCGCTGTGACGAACACGGGCAGCGGCCGTAATCTCCTGTCCTACTAAGATTACTTGTCCAAGTCTGGATGGAATATCGAGCCTGACAACTCCGAGCCATGGAAGAAAGGACGTCGTCTTCCGCTCCTCTCCGTCTCCCTCTTTCATTTAGTGCAATGAGCCGCTGCGACAATTTTAAGTAGAGCAAGGAAGCTGAGCATAAAATGCAGCCTTTTAGACTCGCAATGCTGATGACGTGCTCCTTGGATCAGATACTGACTAAGGTCAGAAAGGCAGTACTAGCCGTCTGGGTACGGCGTCAAAGTCGTCATTTATTGCATGGGAAATCCATGTGGAACTTGCAGAACGAACTAACAGACAGAAAAAACGTACACCAGCATTAGTACGAACCAAAAAGAATGATTATCAAACACAACGAAAGTGACATAGAAAGCAAATCAGTTATAAATTGGAGGTCTAGCACGAAAAGTACTTGTCCAGGAAGGCTTTAAAAGTAGAGTTTAGCAAGTATAGGAGACTGAGCTACTCTGGCACACGACGCCCACAAGTGAAGGCATTGCCAGCACTCATTAGCACGACAAATGCTAGGTGGAACGCTGTTTTCAAAGCGTTCTTTCAGGAAGCAGAAGCGGTAGAAACTGAAGCGATATGAGATGAGTCAATGAAAGAAGTGGAATGGATGCACTGAGCCAGCTTCTACGTGAGTGACAGTGAATCCTTCGAAAAGTGTGCACTGAGATGTCCTCTGTGAAAAGACAGACTTACGCAACGTTAATATGGGAGGTTACATGCACCGAGCTGGTTGGACTGACCGGCTCGGTGATCAACAGCAGTTCTAGCAATGAAAAGAACGTCGACGCTCCGTGAAGAGAAAGGACGGGTACCGAAATTTAGCAGACAAATGCTCAAAAAATGAACTCTTGAAGGAAGAAAAGAACATATTCACCATGCTTTCGTCAATTCTGACTCTTTTCATATAAAGGAGCAAGCATGTAGCGTATTGAAAGAACAGAAAGACCAGACCGCGCCATGCACTCAAAAAGTTAGCCCCAACTTTCATTTGATGGATAGTGTGCATCAAGGTGAGAATATGCGTGTTCCTTATAATTTTTGTTGTTGTGTTTTTTACAACTGTGAAGCTATATAGAAGAAGAAATTTTGCTATAAATCGAATAAAAATCGCGACTACTTCGAAGAGAGAATGACGAAATCCCTTTTTTTTGCGCTAAAAAAGGACGCTTTCCTGCTCTTTAAGACAAGCTTTAAACCACTATTTTCATCAAAAATAAAATTTTTATAAAATTTCAAACAATATGTTCACTTATTAGGTAGATGAACTGAAACGTCAAAGGAAATACTGAATTGAAACTCCAGAGGAAACACTTATACTGAAATTCGCCTTGAGCAAAAGATTATTCTAACCTTTCTGGAGAGCCTCTAGTTTAATGTAGAAAAAGCTTGTTTCAATTTGGAAGTGTTCGCTATGATTTCAAAATCCTTACGCAGCTTTTAAAAATGTCCAATTTGATTTAAAAAGGGTCAACTCGACGTGAACGTGTTATATAAAAGTTAGTTCATTCATTCGTCCGTTCATTGCTTCACATTAGGTACCTTTGAAACTGAACAAAGAAAAATAGGAATAGAAGTTGACATAAATGAAAATTTTTAATATCGGTATAAAAACTGCAGACGTTGGCATTCGGTATAACTGTGGTGTGAGTTTCAGTGAGTGTTGAAGTCATTTTCTAGCAACATTGACGAGCGAAAAGCACCTTGGAGTCCGGTCATATCAAGGCGAGCACTTGCTACATTACGCTACCTCTCGAAGGTGTTTCCCTAGGAACTGAAGTATGACCGACCGCACCTGTAGTGATATCTCTGAATACGGAGACAGTTAATAAACACATTAATACAAAAAGGCTTAAATAGTCTAGTGTCTCGTTTTTGTATAAAAAAAGATGTTAAAGGGACAGAGAGTAGTACCCCCTTCCCACCAGGACAGACAGATCTAAGAAAAGTAGTTCAACAGGAACACTGCGCTTCTCCAGAAACCTGACACCGCTGACTACAAGAAACAGAGACCAGCAGGGTAACGACGTCACAGAACGCTGTGCGAACCCAAGCGGAGGGGGTCGGACCCGGCCGGCCAGCGCCGTACAAGGTTATTGGCTCATTTCGGGCGGCGGCCGTGGGGTGGGGTGATGGTGGGCTGAGACAGTACTTGAGGAGTGAACCGCGGGGCGATCCCATCAAGGGCAGCAAGACGACGGACGAACGCCCGCCGTCGCGGGGACCCCCCCCCCCCTCGGTCAGAGCCACCACCACCCGTCCGGTGTTCATTTGGGGGGATTTGGTGGGCGAGAGGGCGGTGTTTGGTCGGTCGGTCGGGATCGACACCGGGGCGGTGTTGCACTTTGCGAATGGTTCGAGTGCACAAGGAGAAGAGGCTGCACTGAATCGAGGGCAACGAACCAGTCGACGACGACGTCGTCGTCGCCGCAGCCACAGCCGGCGCCTGACCGAAAGTGCTGCCCGAGTACTACACACGGACGCGGAAACTTCCGCCGAGCCGCTTCGTTTCGCGAATCGATTCCGAATAGTACACGGGTACATCCGTTAGAAACGCAACACTGCTGCTCTTCTGCAATTCTGAGGAAACTGCAGGGGTTTCAGAAGCGGAAAGCACAAAAGGACAGAGATCCATGGCGTCGAAGGCGAATTCTTGAAGCTGCACTTTGCATGGAAACACTAGCTGACTCGGTGAACTATGGTCTATTACCCACGTGACAGACAGAAGCGGAAGTTGTTGTTCTTCCCATATGAATGCGTCGGCGCAGAACAAAAAAGAAGAAAGGAAATAAATGAAAAAATGGAAAAGATTAACGTCATATGCTACTTGAGAAGTGCTTAAATCTTAGGTAAAATCCATAATTTACTTACTTATTGCATGATGACGTGCGCATAAGTGAAACAGCAAACCCAGATATGTGACAAATTCAGGAGGGAATTAAAAACGAGAGTTTTAAAACAAGCGAGGTGAAAAGAACAAAAATAAAGCATAAAGGGACAGCGTTACTAAATCCGCGGGATGCGCCACGCATTCTACTTCTACGGGACGTTGAATCCGTATTTGGCCATGCAATGACTTCCGGGGGCCAACCGATGAACAAGCAGCGCTTTCTCCTTCCCAGACAAGTCTGGTACCAATTCACCGACCCCGGAGGGATGGAAGGCTTGGTTGGCCTGGGCGGGGAATCCGAACCAGAAACCTGGTATCGGGTGCACGCGACAGTCGCGCCTCCTCCGACTGCGCTACACGCGCCCATAATAATACAAAATAACATGGGCTAACATCAAATAATAACTTCAACTTTCAATAAATACTACAAAATCCTCAATTGGGCATATTTTTGGTAATGTAGCAGGACTAAATGAAACTTGAAAAACACAGTTATACCATAAAAGTTGACGCCATTTATTGACAATGCAAGCCGATTCATAAATAATTCTAGGACGTAACGGGATCCTGCGGCAGAGCTCCTCTTATTTTGTTATCCCTTCTGCTCTACATTTATTTCTGGGTGTTTCTTATTTATTTTTTTATCTATTTATTTATTTATTTATTATGATAAATACACCCATATGGATGTGCCAATTCAATGATTCTTGTAGAACACGAACAATACTAAGAAAAACAAGAGAAAAAAGCTCATTAGTTAGATTTAACTAAACAGGGGCGTTGGGCCGTGATTTTTAGTTTTTTAAATTATTTTTATTTTTAAATAATTTTTTCTTATTACATTGCTCTTTGCATGGATTCAGCCATATAGTAAATAATAATAAATTATAAATAGAATAAGGAACAATAGAAAAACGAGCTGATGTAAGAGATTTTCCTCTAACAAACTCTATGGGCCATGAGAGCAACAGAGTGGCTTAGGGAGAAAGGAGTTCAAGGATAGCTTGGATTTTTATTGGCGACTTTTCTAACGAAGGTGGCCATTTTTCAAATTCCAATGGATTCTCTTTCAATCAGACTCCACACTTCAACTACAAAAACAGAACACTCCTCAGACCAAAATTAACGTCTTCGATCTCGAAGTGGACACGAGACACGAGAAGTGCTTGATCTGGAAAATATGTTCCAAAAATTTGTCCTACACAGATGGTCCCAAGAAACGACAACACCGCTTAAGCGTCTATGGAATTCTCGATGCAATGGGAGGGAATCCATCTCTATCACTTAGGCCTATGTTATACTTCGGCGACGCTGTTGTCGGCGATGTCGGCGACAGTGTTACCGCGCAACACAGCGTCGCCGACACGACGCCGAAGATAACATAGGCCTTAGAAGCTAGAAAAAATAAGCGCCTAAGAAAATGTAGATTTTTGCTGCAAACTTTTCTTACGCTAAACAATTTTGTTTATTTATTTATTTATTTACTTATTTATTTATTTATTTATTTATTTTGTTTATGACGCAGGCCAAAGTCTACGCGGTACAAAGACAACCAAGAACCGAAGCACAAAAAATGATAAAGAATAAAAGAATAAAACTAGGATTACAAGCAGGACTGATGACTTACTACACCTCTGTAAAAGCATTTTTACTAGCCCTTCCTTTAAAAAAATCAAGTGACAAGTGCAGGATGTTCTTATCCACTATTTTATTGAACAACGCAATCACTCTTAAAGAAAATAATTAAAAGAAAAAAGAATTTTTCAAACTATGCTTAAATTTTTGCCAAATTAATATTGTGTCGATTTATCTGAAGGTTTCAATTGCGACGAAAAATTAGGAAAGTACTAACTATCAGCCCATCGACCAATACTCGATAGTCGATACTTCATGTCGTCGCAGATGAAACTTTATCTAATTCGGCCCAGTTTAGCTGAGCCATTAAACGGCCGATGCGATTCGTGGTCGATAATGCGCATAGAAAATGTGTGGCGGAATAGTGAGGGCTGAGCTCTCAAAAGTTTAGTTGGTAGTGAGTGTTTAGTGAGTAGTTCAGTGATTATGATAACTATTAGAGATCAATATTATTATTTAGTGACTATTATTAATATTATTGATTATTAGTGATTTATTGATCATTAGTGATTTTTTGTGATTACTTTTAAATAGTGTGATTCTAGCTAGGTGGGCGCGTGTAGCGCAGTCGGAAGAGGTTCCTGTTCGGATTTCCCGCCCACGCCAACCAAGTCTATCATGCCTCCGGGATCGGTAAATTCGTACCAGACTTGTCTAGGAAGGATGAAGCCCTGACGTGCCCATCGGCTGGCCACCGGAAGTCATTGTATAGCGAAATACGCATTCAAATCGCCTCCACGACATCCCTGAGAAGTAAAATGCGTGGCGCATCCCAAAAGGGTTTGAGTAATGCCATCCTTTATCCTTATTATCCTTTATCCAGATATTCTTGGTACTAGCCAGTCCTGGTGGCAACGGGGTTTTTCGGGAAAGAACGGATCGAGTCAGTAAATATGTGGAAATAAAGGTCGTTTTGTTGTGACTAGCAAACGTCGCATTTGACTCTGATTCAATGCAATAAAGAGGAAAGACCTGGCCAATGTTCTGTTCTACAACTACATGCATACGTAAGCCTACTATTTCCATCAACTGGAAGGCTACTGATTATTTAATCAATTAATTCAAATTAATTAATCAGCAGCAACATATAATTATTGCAGATTCGTATTGCAGATTTCTAAGAGTGTTGCCAGCAAAGTCGCCTGTGTGAAGTATTTAACTTTCTGGAGTTCACTGACCAACACATCCGCATGCCGCCGCTCACTGTGTTGATCCCGGATCGTCGATACCAGTTGCATACTCAGAGTGATACCAGTGTTAAGGGACTACGTGTTGATACACAGTAGTGTATGCAGCGTTTGTCACACTTATTGAATCAATATGCCTGCTTCGATTCATGACTGAAGTTAGAGGCTATTCAGTGCTTAAATGCAAAGGAACCACCATGGATTTTTTCTCATGGTTATGTTTTTTTTATATAATATATTCACATATATAGTGCGCAGAGTCATGCTTTACTTGAAACAATTTACGTCTGCAAGTTCGGTTCGACCACCTCAGTTCCTATGGAAGCAGTATCGAATGGAAGCGTAATGAAGGCCTAGGTATGACCGGAATAAGACCGGACTCCTAGGTGCTTCCGTTTGACTAAGTTGCTCGAAAGTGATTCTCTATCCATCGGAATCACACCATAGCTATACTGAGCGCCAAGCAGACGTTTCCAACAATTTAGTTTAGTAAATTATCGGTGTTCTAATTATTATTCATTCAAATGGTCATTTTATTTTTAGTCCCTTTAGATGTTTTGGTTCCTTACTGCAGTCTTGTATTTAAGCTTCTGAATCGATGCGAAACACTAAACTTTATCAATTACAGCGCATATTGATTTATTGTCCTTATTTGTCTCGTCAGTGTTCAGTGTTAAGTTTATTGCATTGTGTTTGTCTGAGTTCATACGGAATTTGCGTGTTCATGTTCCTGTTGTAGCGCACTTATGGTGCATCTATAAATAATAAATAAATAATAAAATTACTGTTTAATCAGCAGCCATCTATATAACGAATAAGAACCCTTTCCATCTCTAAAGAACGACTTGGAAATCCTTATTTGGCTATGCAGGACGTATCTGGTCCTAACAATGCACTACTGAGTGCTTAGAAATACACTTGGGTTTTCGTTAACGTTATGAAAACAGTAGTAATGATAATTAATAATTTCACTGAAAAGCGGGTGAAAAATCTGAAAGCCCAAATCGTCATTACCGAAAAAAATGGCTTTATAAAGCGACGTTATGGTGGCCGAAAACGGCAGCCACTATTTTCAGCGCCATCAAGCACGAGCGGAGAGATATTGATGAGAAATGAACCACGAGAAGTGCAGCAGCCGCTCCGCTGCTTCGACTCACGCCATTACCACAAGTTCTTGAGAAAAAAGCCTCTATTCATCTTTCTATATTTTTCTCGAATCTTCAAGATCTATGGTACTGAGTGCAGCTTTCAATCAGAAATCTTCGGTACTTGAAAAATGGAAAGTTGTTCATTCCGATCGGGGACTGCCCAGACCTACCAAAGCTTTTCCTTTTCTGCTGGCACCAAACTTGTCCTAAACCTAGCCTGTAGGGAAAATCGAAAATTGATCTGTTCATCGGATCCAAAAAGAGAACAAGCGATAGAGTACGACAGTAATCAAACACTCTGTGGCATGCGCCACGCATTCTACTTCGGGAAATGTCGTGGGTGCCATCGGCCGGGGGTTACCGGCTGTTGGACATCCCAGACAAGTACGATAGCTGTCCACCGAAAAGATGGGAGAAAGCTCGGTTGGCTTGGATGGGACCTGAACCAAGGCCATCAGTTCGGGATGCAGACTACAGCCACCGCCTCTTCAGACTGCGACATCATACTACCGTTAAGAAACCGTACTTTCTTTAAAAATGTATGACAAAGACAATGGATTCGTAGTGCATCTATTTCTCCCTAAAGCTCCATCAAAAGGTCAGTTACTCCCAGAAATACATTACAGATACAGAGGCATTTTATACAAAATATTATATAAAAAATATGATACCATTTTCACGTCGAACTGGACACTGTTCAAACCAAATTGGACACTTTTCTAAGCTGGTCTATGAGTTTTGAAATCAAATTGAACCTCTTCCAAATCGAGACGAGCTTCTTACAGGTGAAACTGAAGACTCCCCAAGATGGATAAAATAATTTTTTGTTCATGGAAAACTTAGAATAACATTCTTTTTTACTCTAGCTGCCAAATCAGTGAAATAATTTTATAAAATTTTCATTTTTGGAAAAAAATAATAAATTAAATTTTGTGCTAAGGGGCAGCAAGGCAGTAATCATGTCCTGCATCAAAAGACTGGATCGCGCCATGCACTCAGAAAGTTCGACGCAACGTTTATTTGATTGATAGTGTGAATACTGCTTACATGCAGCAAGAAAGTCAGGATTTGTGCGCCTTTTACAGTTGTTTGTGTTGCTCCGTTTGCAAGTGTGAAACCTCATGCAAACAGAATTTTCGCTATCAATCGAATGAAAATCGCAAAGTTCCGGACGAGGCATGGCGCAATCTCTGTTTTGGATATAAAATGGCCGTTTTCCTGCTCCTCAAAACAACTCAATGTTTTTCCTTTAAAAAAATTAAATTTTTATAAAATTTCAAACTATGTGTTCTCTCATTGGGAAGCAAATTAAAAATTTAAAGAATGTTATACTAAAAATTTCCTTGAATAAAAAATTATTCTTACATTTTTTAGAGTCTCTAGTTTCATGTAGAAGAAGCTCATTTCGATTTGGAAGAGTTTTCTTTAATTTGAAAAGTCTTAGGTTAGCTTAGAAGAGTGTCCAATTTCACGTGTAAAGGTGTCCAATTTGATTCCAAAGTAACCATACCGACGTGGAAATGGTATATATAAAAATATAGAAAGTTACAGATGCATTTTATGCAAAAAAAAATAATCCAAGAATAAGGATAAATGATAAAGTGCGGCGTTACTCAATCCCTTTTGGGATGCGCCACGCATTATACTTCTACGGGATGCTGTGGAGGCGATTTGAATGCGTATTTGGCCATTCAATGACTTGCGGTGGCCGGCCGATGAGCAGGTCAGCGCTATATCCTTCCCAGACAAGTCTGGTACCAATTTACCGATCCCGGAGGGATGGTAGGCTTGGTTGGCCTGGGCGGGAAATTCGAACCAAGAACTTGGTATCGGGTGCAGGCGACAGTCGGCGCCTCCTTCAACTGCGCTACCCGCGCCCCAATCCAAGAATATAAGGAACAAAAGGGTGCAGCAATCGCAGAAAAACACGATTTTAATGACTGCATAGTTGGCAAGCGGAAAACGCGGATGATATAGTGTTTATAGCGGTTTGAAGGCCCATTATCCTGGGACTCCACAAACCACTAAATTTGCTATTATGGATTTCAAGGGCAAATGAACGGAGTACGGTAGAGAGAGGGAAGAACAGTTGTGCAGTTCGGACAAAAGACACAATTATCCGACTGTTTATACAGTCAGAAGGCGACTTCGAACTCTTCACTAGTAATTTGCACATCTGATAATGAAAAGAGCATTTTTCTATTTACACAATGCCGTCAATTCAGTGCCAGAACCGCAAGACCAGGGCGAGTTGTAGATCTAACCGACGATCCAACCGACTTCTGTATAGATGCAATGCGGAACAGGAAGCAGCTATTTGCCGCTGACCACGAGGAAGACAGGTGTCGTGGCGGCGGTCAGCTGCGACGAGCGTGCGGGAGACGGTTAATCACATGGCGAGGATTGGTGGGTAATTTGCTGATGACGGAGTGCTGACCGACCCGGTGGTGGCATCAGCTGAGGAGGATTTGCGAGCGGCCAGCTGAGGTCAGCCACTGTCGGGAGGTTTAGTCCGAGCGCGAACGGCCGGCCACTCGCTCTCCCGCTGCGACACACACGCACGAACAACAACATGCTGGTTTTTTCCCACTGGCCGATAGCCGCAACGTTCCACGTAGATTCGAATTTTGAACAGGCTGTTGTTGCCTCGACTTTCTAGGCGAGATAGAGGGGAAGAGGAAGAGAAAGAAGGGAGGAAATAAGTGGAAAGGATGTCTGTGAAAGTCGCAGGACAACGAGTGGTGAAAGCCGCAGTTCAATTTCTGGATGCCGTTTTTCCTCAAAGAGCTATCACGCAACCTGAGATGTAGGCTTCAATCGAGTTTTTGAGAGCTTAAGACAAGAGTGATGGAACACAGTGATTGAAACAGTATGCCACTTTCCGTCCCTTATAAAAAAGAAACTACAGTTAACACGTGCCAAAAGGAAACGAGGGATTCAACGATTGAAGAGGCAATTTTAGGCAGGGCTTCTATAAACCCATTCATTTTTTTTTGGCTCTAGACCGACAAAAACATAGTCAGACGGCTCAGGCTTTATGTTTCGGTGACAAAAACACGAGGCAGAGCAGGCTTCTTCAGCTACGGAAAATTAAGGGAGTTCAACCACATTTTGAGTGCAAGTCAAGAAGTCTTAGGTATATCGCTACTTTCGAAGCAGAGGGCCCGTGCCCATACAAAGCACCCCAGGATGCAATCCACCTACTACACCTGTGCTAAATTTGGCAACATACAAGAGTTCCTTTCCTTGCCCGGTCCGTGCTTTCCTTGGCGTCCGCAGAGGAGAACATAGAACTCAACCAAGAGCCTTCTTTTTTCGCCCACCGGCCCTCCGCTTCACAAGTACCAGTATAACTTTGCATGTTTGAGCGATGTTTTGTTGCGATCAAACCTCTAACGCCAGGCGGGACTCGAACCCGCAACTCCCTGTGACCGAGCGGGAATGCGCCATTACACTACCGGCGCTGTTTGATCTTACGGAACATCCACATTTTCTGGGACCCATCAGCGCTCACCCACATGTCGGGATGGACCATTCACGCCGAGTCAATTGGAGATGCGGGTTCGAGTCCCGCCTGGCGCTAGACTTTTGATCGCAACAAAACATTATTGTCACAGCTTATAACTTCGATACCAGCCACCTGAGGCTTAAAGGACTGACCATGTCTTTTCACGGTTTCAAGAAACTACTTTTACGTGTGAAATGAATGCCTTCAGTTGTACTTGTTTTTAGCATTTTATTCCAACTTTGTATTTTCACATGTGACTTCGGTCCGCGCCATGACTAAATAAATAAATAAAAATTGAGTCTGATTAAGCCACTTTTCAAACGTTAGCACGGTCCTTTTGGGTGCAAGTCTGTTATGTGGCCTACATGGAAGGGGAAGGGTAGTCACACACACCAGCCAATGATGGTACCGACTGTAGACACACCATCTGTTCGATGTCTCACCTGGAATGTGTGTGTACGGATGGTGCCTTGATTGGTTGATGTGTGTTTGGTCAGTGATTAGTAGTGATTTGATTGGATGGCACGTTTTCGCTCCTCCGTGTATGTAGGCCGCATTGTCGACTAGTACCTATTTTTGATTCAAATCGGATGCGTTGCATTAAAAACTGCATTTTGAACTCTTGAAAGGAACTGAGATATATGGGTGATATCAAAAATTTGTCTCAAACACTCCTTGGAGCGTGGAGAACAGTTGAGCAAGGGGCCGACTGTCGTACGCAACACAATTCCAGGTTTCTGTTTCGGGTCCCGCCCAGGACAACCAGGTGAAATGGTGCTAAGCTTGATTAAAAACGATGGAACACTGTTTTACCTATTGGCTGGCCACCAGAAAATAATGTTTAGGAGGAGCAGGTATTCAATTTCGATATCTTATAGAAGCAGAGTATATGGCGCAACCCAAACAGGGAACTTTTCCGGCTTTATCTTACTCCACAACACCTCTAAAAATGGACAGCTGGGTGCCACTTTCGACTTCGTCACCACTCAAGAAAATAACAAAGACAATAAATAAATTATGAAGATAAGTATAAAATAATAAATAAATGGTAAGACCTAAAAAATTTCAGAGGACCCGCTGTTAAATTCTTTGGTTAGCTATGTTTTTTTGCACAAATACGAAATGGACCGGTATTTAGAAAATTTGACCAAAAGCATTTCTGGACTAAAAATGTGATGCTTTCAAATATATTCACATCTCTGAGGTCATTTAATTATGAATAGATAGATTAGGATAAAATGATGAGGGATAAGGGACGCCGCTACCCAATCCACTTTGGATGCGCCATGCATTCTACTTTCACGAACGCCGTGGATGCGATTTGATTTCGTTTTTTGGCCATACAAAGATTAAAGGTGAAAAAAGATAAAAAGGTGTGAGAAGCAAGATTATACTGACGAATCCAAAAGAAGGAAATCATATTTTTCACGAATTACCGAAGAACTTTCCTAGAAGACCCATCAGGCCTCTTTAACTTCAGTTTTGAAGAAAAAACTTCGTAAGAAACGCGAGGCTACTCGATAGTAAAGTAGGGGACCGTCGATGAGCCTGTACGATAGGCGGTACGAATCGCATCGCAGTCGATTGCGATCGGATGTGCGTCGAAGTGCGGAATATCGACGAGATTGTGGCGAACGCCGATGGGTGATTACGAAGGCGGCGACGATGTTCCTCGTGCTTGATGGACCCGAGAGAAGAAGACGTACGAGCGCGATTATTCTCCGGACCACGCTCGGCGAATAATTAGCTCACGTGACCCGGAACGAACTGCTTCTGCCGGTCGTATGACGACGTGCACACGAAAACACGGGTCATCTGACGGAGCAGATGACGTTGTCGGGTGCCGGAAGGAGGAACACCTCGTCGAAGAAAGTGCTTCTGTACTGGGCGCCGCCGCCGGCTGACGGCTTCGCTCGTGCTAGAGTTCCGACGGGATGGAATGGCCATGGAGATGGCTGCGGCCGGCGGCGGCTGGCCTTGTGTGTACCGTGAATGGCGCTGTGGGAAAGCGAGAAACGAGAAAAAAACTGCGGAAAAACCATGCGCCCAGCCTCTGCTAGGCAACCGGAACCGTTTCGCTTGGGAAGCTGCACTTTCTGAAGCCCTCGGTGGCCGAGCTGCGGCGGCGACTA
Organism: Heligmosomoides polygyrus bakeri; assembly: GCA_947359475.1. Classification (NCBI taxonomy): domain Eukaryota; kingdom Metazoa; phylum Nematoda; class Chromadorea; order Rhabditida; family Heligmosomidae; genus Heligmosomoides; species Heligmosomoides polygyrus. The sequence continues at coordinate 9,311,748 of OX375866.1, forward strand.
TGCCATTTTCACGCCAAGTTAGTCACTTTCAGGTCAAATTGGACACTTTTCTAAGCAAGTTTGACGCCTTTGAAGTCAAACTGAACATCTTTCAAATCGAAACCAGCTTCTCTCACAATAAAATAGAGACTCTCCGAAAAGAATAAAGCAGTATGTTCTAACAAGTGAAGATACTGATTGAAATGGTATAATTTTTTATTCTTCAAGGGAAAATAGTAAAATAAACAAATTGTCCAACATATTTAGAATATTTTTTGTTCAAAGAAAAATATTTATAACGTTAATATTATGTACGGCTTTATGTACTGAGAGTCTCATTAATGCTACAAAAAGTTAGCGGTTTAAAAATTATTACAATGTGAAACTCTGACACAAGAAGGAGCGATCTTTATTTTTTAATGTTTTTTCTTTTTTTGAAGCAAGCTGAATATTATTGTTCAAAAAAGCATTTTATATTACAGTGATCGCTTTCAAAAGGTCTGAAGAATCATAGAGATGCGCCGGATTATATTTATACCATTTTCACGTCAAACTGGACACTCTTATGAGCAAACTTTAAGGCTTTTGAAATCAAAGCGAACCAAATCGAAATGACCTTCAGGCAGGTTAAACTGCAGACTCAATAGGTTGGCTAGAATATTTTTTGTTCAGGAAAACTTAGGTATTATGACTTTTAGTTCGGCAAGTTTTTAGTTTAGGTGCCCGAATGAGTGTAATAATTTTATAAAAAAAATTCTTTTTTATTTTGGAAAAAAATAAAATTTGTTTTGAAGCGCATAAAGGCAGCAATCATTTAGTGCACTAAAAGAAGAGATCACGCCACGCTTTCGATTAGATCGTCGCGATTTTCCTTCGATCAATAGTGTAGATGACCTAACTTGAACTGGACTTTCTTTAAAGATAGAGGCGAAATAACACATATTTACTGTTATTGATTGTTATCGTTGTTATTATTGTTGCTTTTTTGAAGCGATTATAGTTATGGAGCGTCTTATGCTATTGTAATGATATAGGGGTGCGTGTAGCGCAGCCGGAAGAGGTGACGGCTGTCGCGTGCACCCGATACCAGGTTCCTTCTTAGGATTTCTCGACCAGGAAAACCAAAGCTTCCATCCCTCCAGTGTCTATGAATTGGTTCCGGACTTGTCTGGGAAGGATAAAGCGCTTAATTGTTAGTCGGCTGGCCACCGCAAGTCATTGTATGGCCAAATAGGCATTCAAATCGCCTCCAGGACAACCCGTGGAAGTAGAATGCGTGGCGCAATCCCAAAGGCTTTAGGCTATCCCAAAGGGGATTGAATAATGCCATTCTTTGTCCTTTTAAATAAATAGCACATATATAGTGTTATAGTGAATTTTTTCTTTCCTTCTTTCATTCTTTTTCTTACATGAGTATGAGATGTGAATCAATAAAGAGTGAAGAAGTGAGAAAGCTAACTACACAACAGTGCGAAAAAAAGCAACATAACACAGAAAGAATGCAAATATTCAAGTAAATGACCAATAATTTAATGAAACTTTTAATTTAAAAAATTAATCAATTAATTTAAAAATTTAAGAAAAGAAATGAGAAGTAACGAAAGGATGAATTTAAAAATTCAAAGAACTTTTCTTGAGCGAAAAATTCTTCCAAGCTTTTCGTAGATTAGTTTAACTTGCTCTAGTTTACATAATTTGGAAGACGCTCGTTTTGACTGGCAAGATGTTTAGACTGATTTCAAAAGCGTTAGGCTCGTTTGGAAGAGTGTCCAATTTGAAGTGAAAACTTTTGATTTGATTTGATTTCAATTTTTGATCGGAAAAGTGACGAATGTGGTCTGAAAATGTCCAATGTAATATGAAATTGCTATAGAAGCCCAGAAGAACCATAATTGGCAAAAGAAAGGCAAGAGAATTGGCTAAAAGTGCAGATAGAAGCAGAAGGGTTCCGAAGGAGTTGCACTGTGCGAGAGCACGGAGCCGATGGCTGCCAGTCGTCTGTCCGCCGCCGGCCGATCGCCGCCCAGAACAATGCGACCGGCGTTCACAGCGGTCGAGGGTCGAGGTCAACGGCAACTGCAAATATCTGATACACACCGCGAAGGGTCAGCCGGTGTGTGCCGCCCGTCGAGAGTGTGGGTCTCCAGATGAGACACACGGCTGGTGGCACCACATCGGCCGACAATGGAACCAGTTGCCATCTTCTATTACTACTAGAGCGACACGCAGCTAATGGCCCACTTCAGGCAGGCGAACTGAGGCCGGCAATCAGTGGAAGTGGAGGGCGAATAACGAGAACAATAGCCGCTTTTTATGCACAAGGCAGAACGTCGATATGTATGAGAAACGGTATTTATCAAGCTTCTGCCCGATCGTACACAAGGGGCGTGGCAAGGGAAGCATTGACCAATAGGAGCGCCGCTTATTCTCTTCACTTACTAATGATTTTAGTACTCATGCTCGCACTTGTTTTGGCTCTCTGTTGGAATTACTTAGGGATGTGACCCAACACTGTTGGATAAAAATCCGAAAAGTACCAGAAAATTTTCTGAAATCTTTCAAAATATCAAAAATCAAGGGAGGTATTCCAAGAGCTGCCGTCTGCCAGTGGTCTTCCGAAGGCAGGAGAATGGTTCAACGGCGGAGAAGCGCCTAAAAGGCAGGCCGAAGACCTTATCAGCCTCCATTATTGTGAAGAAGTCGTGACTAATCACAGCTGTTTTATAAGGCAGAATTCACAGAGTGCATGCACAGGACTACTTGGGAGTCCACTTTTCTTCTCCAGCGTTTTATATTCCTTTATCACTACCATTATTGTATCCGTCTAAGCTCTCACTAACTATTCTCCGGTCTCTTTCGGGTGCCAAAATGGCCCACCCTGCATTACAGCTGAGCTGCTTTGGTACAGACTTCCGTCCCAAAAATTTGTTTGCTTTAAACAAACTGTGAAGGATATGTGCACTCATATCCAGATGCACAGTAGCATGGTTGGGAAGGGCGCCGGCTGTCGCTTAAACCCGTAACAAAGGTTCTTGGTTCGGGTCCCGTCCTGGCCAATCAACACTTCCAGCTCTCCAGAATCGCGACTTTATACCATGCTCGCTTGAAAAGAGATGTAAAAACTTAACGAGACTTTGTCCATCAACCCACAGACCATTGCTCATTGTGTAGACCAAATGAGAATTCAAATCGGCTTCACGATATACTCAAAAGAAGAACGCATGGCGCATCCGGAACAGTGACTGGTTAACGCCGACCTTTATCTTTTCATTCAATGATCACGCCCGCTGTGCTACATGGAACCTCATGCTACCAAAAACTAGAATTTTAATACAAATAAACAGCTTTTAAGATAAACAAACTTTTCCTATTTATGTTTATCTTTTAGGTATCTTTTAAAGTTTCCCAATTCTTGATAATTACCAATTTCCTCCTAATCTTCTTTAACATACTGAAAAATGGTAGTTAAGTTCCTCATCAACCTCGTTGTCCTATATTCACTTTAATGAGGTGACGATGAGAAAAAAATTCAAAAGAAAAGACATTATAGCCGTGATTGAAATGGTCCCTACACACTATTGGTTCTGTAATTTCTTTTTCAAAATAATTTTTGAAGTGACGTCAGAGCGTCTAAACCCTTAGGTGGGGAAAAGCACGGCTTCGATCGAGACAAGAGTTTCATTTCGTGCCCTGGCGTGCATCTGCCATATATTTTCCACTTAAAAAAGTATGATATATTGGAGCTCGTCGGCAATTCGTTCTCTTTTCCATTCTGGCCTACCACATAGCACCAGCTAGCACTAGAGGGAAATTCTGAGATAATGCAGGACAAGCCTATGGCAGGAATTCTTGAAAATAGGCGTGTAAAAAAAAGAACGATAAAAGTCGGCTCTTATCGATTCCTATACAGGTTGCGCCGCGCATTCTGCTTCTTCCTGGAAGCAACTTGAATCCGTTTTAGGCCTACGCAATGTCTAGCTGTGTTCAGCGGATGAATACGGCTGCCCCTTTTCGGTTGGCCTGGGAAGGACCCAGTCCTGGAATCGATTCGGGCCACACTCAAGAGCTAGTCCTACTCCGACTGCGTTACGCGCAGAGAGAGTAGAAAAACGGCAAAGTATTCTGGTTGGTGGCGTCAACGTGAGCATGAAGGCTACGGGGTATTTAGGAGGTTTATGCTACAGCTCACAACTGGTCTCTATTTACTCGAAGACGTGGTCCTCGTGTTTACCCATCACGAACGATAATCACAGATCACGAGCAGAGTCGAACGACTAGGTAAATACGACTAGGAAAGATGGCATCAGTACTGAATTAGGGTATATTCTAGCCTTACCAAACCCTCACCAGAATTCGTACAAAAGCTCAGGTGCTGCCACATAATATGTATGATGACTCTGAGTGAATTTAGTGTTGGAGTGGGTTTAACATGAGAGCAGGGATCCAACTTTGGAGAGGCCTCACCCAGTAGAGTAAAGCACGACTTAATGATCCCAGTCTGGGATGCGCCACGTATTCTACTTCTACGTGATATCGTGGAGGTCATTTGAATGTGTACTAGACCTAGCGGAGCGGGCATGTGGTAGCGCAGTCAAAGGAGGCTTTCGCATGCACCCAATACCAGGCTCTGGTTTCGGATCTCCCGCCTAGCCAAGACTAGCCAAGCATTCCATCGCGCCGGGAGAAGGTTGGTACCCAGACCCGACTGAGACCTGCACAATGACTTGTACATCTGCTAGGCGCCGTAAAGGTCAAACAGGGGGGGGGGGAAGATAAAGGATGGCGTTACTCAATCCCTTTTTTGGGATGTCAATCCCATGCATTCTACTTCTACGGGATGCCGTAGAGGCGATTTGAATGCGTACTTGACTTAGTGCAGTGCACGTGTGGTAGCGCAGTCGGAGGAGACTGTCGCATTCACTCGATACCAGGATCATGAGTCGGATCTCCCAGCCAACCAAACCTTCCGTCCCACCGGGGTCGGCGAATTTCTACCAGACTTTTCCGGGAAGAAAAAACATTCACATTACAACGACTTGCCCATCTACTGGGCACCGCAAGTCATTATAGAGGCCAAATAAATGACAAAGAATAAAGGATGGTGTTGCACAACTCGCTTTTGGGATACGCCAAGCATTCTACTTCTACGGGATGTCGTAGAGGCGATTTGAATGCATATTTGATCATACAATGATTTGCGGTGGCTAGCCGATGAACAAGTCAATGCTTTATCCTTTCTAGACTAGTCTAGTATCAAATCATCGATGAATGTAAGGCTTGGTTGGCCTGAGCTTGCTCCTTTATCCTTTTTTATCATTCAATTCCGACATCAATTAGCGGAAAATCATTCATTATTATGAGGTTTAGGCTTCGTAGCGGCGTTATCGCGCTGATTTATGCACCAAACATAAGAATACACTAAAATAATAAACTAGACAAAACTGTATATTCGCAGACGAAGGCGGAGACTCACAGAAGGGTCATACCGGAATATAAAGTGCATCAGATGAGTTTGTATTAAAATTTAAACAGACACATATGTATGTGCAGCAAGAGTTTAGGTACTCACTGTTTTCCATGAAAATTCAGTCTACGAAGCAGTTTCAGAATCATAGCAGGAGTGCACGGAGACCTTAATGATTTCGTGAACACAGACGACAAAGAAGCCTAAGCTGAAGCTTAAATCCTTTCTCTAATCCTTCGATAACCCTTGAGGAGTTGTTCGGAAGACAGTAACGACAGTCTGGCTTAGGCAACAGACGTGCAGGCAATGCTAAAACTGGGTGAACAGCTTCTTAAGAGATGCGGTCACTGCTAAAAAGGCTATTGAATGATTGATGAAAATCGTTTATAGGATCGCGTTAAGAAAATTAAGCATTGGAGGGCTAAAAACAGCAGTCATAGGTCGTAGAAAAACCTAAGGGATTATCTTCAAAAAGGAAATGGAGAATATGAGGTGGACACTGGGAGCCCGAAAAAAAAAATAAAAATTTAGATCAAAAATGAATAAAAAACAAATCAAGGATAAAAGATAAAGAATGGCGTTATTCAATCCCTTTTGGGATGCACCACGCATTCTACTTCTGCAGGAGGTGATTTGAATGCGTATTTGACCATACAATGACTTGTGGTGGCCAGTCGATGAACAAGTCAGCGCTCTATCCTTCTCAGACAAGTCTGGTCGCAATTCACCGACTCCGGAGGGATGGAAGACTTGGTTGGCCTGGAAGGGAAATCCGAGCCAGGAGCCTGGTTTCGGGTGCACGCGACAGCCGACACCTCCTCCGACTGCACTACCCGCGTTCCTAAAAGATAAATAACGGATAAATAAATGATAAAGGTCGGCGTTTGTCAATCCTTTTGCGATACGCCACGCATTCTACTTCTTAGCGATGCTGTTGGCGTTCGTATGCTTGTTGTTTGCAGTGTTTCAAAGGATTTCTACATCATCATCGTAAAGGATCAAAAATAGGTGACGGCATTAATCGGTCCCTTTCGGGATGCGCCACGCATTCCACTTCTTCGATGTATCGTGGAGGAATGCGTATTTGGCCTACACAATGACTTGAGCTGGCCAGTTGATAGAGCATGCCAGTATCCCTCGTAGGCAAGCCTGCTACTAGTTCGCTGCTCCCGAAAGGATTGAAAGGTTGTTGAGCTGGGCGGAAATTCATACCAAGAACCTGGAATCAGCTGCAAACGACAGCCAACACCTTTTCCGACTGAGTTACGTCTCGCACAATAATGAATATAGCACAACAAAGCTGTTTTGGAGGTGGAAGAAAACAGGGAGGAAGTGAGAAAATGCACTAAAGGGCCCAAACCCACAGTGTCAATGTTTTAATCAAAAAACGATCTTCAAGATGGGAGAGAAGTAGTGCAATCGGAGAAGGAGCCGTGGGCTGTCGCATACATCCTGAGTCAAGGCGAGGCGAGGTGGTTCAACGTCTGACCAGACCTTCTATCTATATGAGGTCGACGAAAAGTTACCAGACTTTCTTTTGGGAAGGATAATTCATTAACTTCTCCATCGGCTGGTCACCCCATGTTATTGTAGCCGAAATACAATTTATAGTGCTTCAATGACATCCCGTAGAAGCAGAATGCGTGGTATAAAACGACTGGCTAACAAAAGTACAGCAAGAATTAACAATACAGTTAATGATCCTGAATATGCTGGGTGCATAACAGTGAAAAGCTATGCTGTGCATAATTGAGGAAGAAACTCTGCCAACTCTCGCCACGGAAAATGTTTTCTGCATCGAAAAATGCATAATTTATGCGTTGAAAAAGACCAATCAATCTGAGAATGGCAAAACCAAATAGCACAACGCCATCACCGCAGCCGCACGCACATTTGAATTCAAATGCGCCTTTCGATCTCCTTTTTTCTTTTTCCATTTAATTTCACCGCTGAAGCAAAGGCGATGCATGCTGAGCTAAAGGAACCAGGGAAAAGGATGGAATTGGAATCAACCAGAGGAAGATGCAGTTCATGAAGAATGTCTACGGCGGGGATGTGCTACGTGTACCTCGGACATTCGATGAACATCAAGAACGAGCTAAATAGCAGGAGATCTGCATGGGCTGCTTTCGGAGCTCTCAAGAAGGCTACAAACCATCTGACGGAATTCGACCTCCGAGCGAACCTATTCGGCTAGACTGTTCTCCCCGCACTTTGTTACGTGGCGGACAGGGGCGGGCGGAATTTCTGTTTTCAGATTTTCATGCAAATTTTCTCAAGGAAAATAGGCAAAATTTGTTCAGAATACAGAAAATACATGTGCTTTCAGCTCAGAGACCATCTATGAAGAGTCTCAGTCGCATGTTGAATGTCGAAAATGAATACACCGAACCTATTCACAGCATTCTAACGGGGAGGGGGTTACACTGCTTGTCACGCGGCACCTCAAACTTGGGTAATTAAACTTTTGTTTTCAATAATTTTTTTTATAACAATGCTAATTCAGAACATGATAAAAGGAGAGAGAATGAATTAGAGGGAGACAGTTGGAACTACTACAGCACATTAGGATCGGATCCGTTTTATACTACAACATATTCAACTTTCTTGAGACCCACTACATGGTAAATAAGGAATTCATGAGAACTGGAACAAGACATTTTTCTTTAGATCTTCCACAAGTTAGAAGCTACTGAGACGTCATTAATGGATAGAGATGTGAGAGCGCGCTCGGTTTTAATCGATTTACATGTTTTGCACGAGCGACGGGAGCGACGAGAGCGCAGCGCGAGGAAGTATGAACATGCAACAGCAGCGACTGAAACGACAAGAGCGACTGGAGCGACAGCGCCGTCCCTCGAGTATGAACACTTTTCGGCGGCTTTTCGGCTACAATCGATATGCATGTTTTGCACGGGCGACGAGTCGCTCTTGTCGCGAAATATGAACAGGCCCTAGGGCGGACCCCCTCCCCTCCCTCTTTAGGCCTCTGTTATACTCCCGCGGGAGCATCCGCGGAACGTCCGCGGACCAATGGTGCACGGCGGAGGCGGGCGTGGCGAGGCGCGGCGATTGGCCAGGTGAGGAGTCTCGGCGCGATTCCAGCCCTTCCGCGGATGCTCCCGCGGGAGTATAACTCAGGCCTAACTAGGATTGCACCCTGGTGTCCACCTGCCGATCAGTTTCTTCGCTGAACTATAGGTGCTGTGCAGTTGTCCACTGCGGTGATCCACCGTAGTACATAAGCGCCTACTTTTGCTATGGTGACATCTTCAGAATAGAAGTGATTCCGAATGATATTTCTGCTTCCGCCGAGCTTACCACGAGTCCAACTTTACGAACAAGAACAGGAAGTGGAGAGATTGTTTGCGGGTTTGCGAGAGATCGCTGTGTCGGTGTGACGGCGCGGCCGACAGGTGGGGGCGACCTTGGCTTCACACTCGGCAATCGGATCACAAAGGCAATCGCATCGCGCGATGGAGTCGGTGGCTGCCGCGGCCGACGCTCGAACACCTTCTCAAGCAAAGGGATCGCTGCCCTTGTAGCGATTAGCCACGGACGACAAAGGATCCCCGGTCGTAAAATGGGAAAGCTCCTCAGCCACCACCACCTCGACCACCGGCGGCGGCAAGCCCACCGACCGACACATTTCGGGCCGCGTACGTCGTCCACCAAGGGAAATTTCGTATTCAGACTGTCTCACACTCACACACAACAGCCGCCGGCGGCACACCCATCAAAATCAAACAGCACCAGAATAGCCGAATTCGCGACGTGCGGCTGAGTCATGGACAAGCCTGAAAAGACGCGGCGGCGGATGACCACCACCAGAAACACGGGAAAGGGAGTGGGGTGTGGACTGGGTGGGCGACTGCCGGGAAGACGTCGATTTCGTACAGTGAAGCTCTACTGTAGTTCGGACATTTCGATAGGCTTAGCCCTCTACGCTGATCACAACCCCAGGATTTTCTCAAAATTTCGATTTGTCGAAGCTTATGTAGGACTATGGGGTACAACTGTGGCGAGAATGACTCTAAAACTCCTAGCGATCTACTGCTATCTAGTGACGACCTCAGACAAAGGCAGCGGTCAGGTGAAAGGGCAACTGTCATGTTAAAAATGCTATAAAAATTACTATTCTACTAATACCTTGAACAAAAAATGTTGAACACGTCGAGTTAAACACCTTTCACGTCAATTCGAACACTTTTCAAATCTAATTGGACACTCTTTTAGCTTCCAATTTGCTTTTCCCCTCCAAACTCTTCTAACAAGAGCTGACCCAACAGCTTGTAAGCTGACGCAAGGCTTTTGAGATCAAAGCGAACTCTTCCAAATTGAAATGAGATTCTTCTATATTAAACTAGAGGCTCTCCAAGAAGGCTAGAAAAATTTTTTGTTCAAAGAAAGCGGTATTAGTATAGTAATTTTTATAGTAGTTTTTTTGTCAGTAGTAGTAGCTAGTATCACTTGCTTTCCTTGAGGGCGCGTGTAGCGCAGTCGGAGGAGGCGCGACTGTCGCGTGCACCCGATACCAGGTTCCTGGTTCGGATTTCCCGCCCAGGCCAACCAAGCCTTCCATCCCTCCGGGGTCGGTGAATTGGTACCAGACTTGTCTGGGAAGGATAGAGCACTGACTTGTTCATCGGCTGGCCACCGCAAGTCATTGTATGGCCAAATACGCATTCATGTCGCCTCCACGACATCCCGTGGAAGTATAATGCGTGGCGCATCCCAAATCGGGATTGAGTAACGCCGTCCTTTATCCTTTATCACTTGCTTTAAAGTTCTAATCCATCTACTCAACAAGTAAACACATTGGTAAAAAATTTTATAAAAATTTTAATTGTTTAGGAAAATAATGGTTTAAAGATTGTTTGAAAGAGCAGAAAGGCGGTCTTTTGAATGCCAAAAACGAGATTGCGCCATGTCATCGCGATTTTTGTTCGATTGTTAGCAAAATTTCGGTTTGCATAAAGTTTCACACTTATAAACGATGGAACATAAACTTTTGTAACTTTGACTTTGCAATAGTGAAGCTCGACTTGGTCAATTCTTTATTGACAAGACTATAAACTTTTGTAAAAAAAAACACACACGCTTATATCCTTACTTGGAAACTTCATGTAAGTGGCATTTACACTATCAATTAGATAAAAGTTTCAGCGAATTTTTTGAGTGTATGGCGCGATCTGATCTTTAAATGCGCTATATGGTTGCTTCTTTTCTGTGCTTTAAGTGAAACTTTGTTATGTTTCCCTAAAAAATAATTACCCAGATAGATTCTCGAAAAATCGTCGAAAAACGAATGGCGTGGCGCATACAAAAAAAGAGAGAATGAGCTCGCTCATACTTTCGCATTTGGAGAAGCTCTTCACACCGAGAATCCCAGACTCCAAACACACTCTATGAATGCTTTTCAAGAACTAGCTGTTTTTTAATCAATTTTTTCACAAAGTCTAGGACGGAAAGCGTTGCCACCGATTTTTCAACTCTACCATTTTGTGTGATTCAAATTTTGGTGAACAGAATTCCCAAAAAGAATTCTTATAGGGAATTTGGCCCGTGAGCGTACGAAGAACTCCAGGCTGTGGTCTGTCTATCGAAAAGCGTCGACAATTTATCAAAATGGTGAGAATTTTTGACGGTGACAGGTTCGAAATTTCATCATGACAATCGTTGAAATGGTCTCCATGTCTAGTAGCCATGTATTAAAAAGAAAATGGAAAATATCATCACAAAATAGCGTCCCAAGGATAGAAAGAGAAAACGAGCAGCGGAATCACATGAAAAGATCTCCTGTTGCGAATTTTTTCGCCGAAATGGGGCAAAAACGTCCACGCACATTGAAAATCCTGCGCTCCGGACGGGAGACCGCACACGTATTTGGTGGAAAAACGCGCGCATCATAGTGATCCATCAGCAATCTAACGTATGACCCAGAAAAGAAGCGAACCAGCCAGGGGGGGGTGGCTGGGCTGACCCCGTCAGAAGACCCAGACGTCCAGCGGCGTTCGATGACGGACAGACTCGTCGAGTCCGTCATCGACACCGGTTCAGGCCGCGTTTGTACCCGCCACTTTTTCCGTGAGCCGTGTGGGGCTCCAGAACCAGACCAGAACGTCGTTTAAATGAGGTTTAATGGTCTATCGAATTTCCATTTACAGGGAGGGCGCTCACTCGATCGCGAACGACAACGTGAAATGTGTGACAGGCGCGGCTGGACGTTGGACGTTGATGGCTCCATTCTGTATTCATCGGCGGAATCGGTGACGGAGGTCCAGTTCGCCGGTCTTTTCAGGCTTGGAGAGCTTTTTCCAGAAGTGAATGACTACAAACCCAAGTAGAGCGGAGCCTGGAGCTCGTACGAGGCTAATATTCAATAAAAGAAAGACTAAAGACAGGATGAGGTTTAAGACTTATGTACGACCTATTGTGGAAAAGGGGACATCGGTGTCCAGTCCAACAATAAGAAAGGATATTGACCTTCTGAATAGCATTCAGAATAGCTTCAATAGGAAGCCCATAATGAGATCTTTTTCAATGGACTATAGTATTATTCAAAGAGGTCCGCAGCGAGCTGAGCTTCTTGGTCTTCATTCGCTGAAGAATAAAAGACAATTGCTAATAGAAGCTGTTAGGAGGATGTTTAGTTGCGATCAAAACTCTTGCGCCAGGCGGGACTCGAACCCGCATCTTCTGCTTTCCGGGCAGGGATGTTCGCCTTACATCACCGGCGCTGTTTTCACCGAACAGAACATCCACGATATCTTCCTAGCAATCTCGCCTACAGCACCGTGATATCGGGGTGAGCCGGCCGCTGGATGTTCTGTTCGGTCAAAACAGCGCCGGTGGTGTAAGGCGAACATCGCTGCCCGGAAAGCAGAAGATGCGGGTTCGAGTCCCGCCTGGCGCAAGAGTTTTGATCGCAACTAAACATCCTCCTAACAGCTTCTATCTTCTATAACAGCCGCTCTAGGCTTAAGCAAAAATGAAAAACAATTGCTAATATTATAATGATGGACAAGATTTTTGCCGAAAAGCTACCCATAAATCCAGTGGATTTCTTCGAGCGAATACTGACAAGGTCTGTGACAGGCAAGCTAAAACTTAAGGCCTCGGTTACTAAATTACGCGTCAGATCAGACATTCTAACTTATAAAGCTCCTAAATAATTCAACCTTTCGTTACGATGACCTGAAGGAACTATATGCTCTCAACTGAAGAGAGTAGCTTTCAGACCGAAGGTTGTGAGAGTATACGGTATTCCACTGCGTCGCACACCGTATTGATGATGATTCACTCTTTTACTGGACTGATGCCTTCGTTCACACATATATTGTTGTAATTCTAAAGATGGGCGCGCCTAACGTAGAGGTGTCGGCTGTCGTCTGCACCCGATACCAGGTTCTTGGTCCGGATTTCCCCGTCAACCACTCCTTCCATCCCTACGGGGTCGGTGAATTGGTACCAGACTTGTTTGGCAAGGATAAAGCGCTGATTTGTTAATCGGCTGGCCACGGCAAGTGATTGAATAGCCAAATACGCATTCAAGTCTCCTCCACGACATCCCGCACAAGTAGAATGCGTGGCGCATCCCAAAAGGGATTGAATAACGCCATCCTCTATCTTTTATTCACTATTCCCTCGTAACTAATAAATAAAATAAAATAAATAAGAGTATCTCGGTGAAACCTCCTGTACATCGAAGCACTGATATTACCCCATAATCATGGCTGGACTTGTTCTAAATCTAACAGGCTGGCTGGAAATTAGTGTAATTTTCCTAATCCTAATTCTAAAGATTTTGTGTTGTTGTATTGTTTCGTTTCTAAATTTTCTTACGCTAGTCCTTGGTATGTTCCTTGAAAAAATGAATAAAGTAAAACAAAAAAAGGATAAAAGGATAAAGGACGGCGTTAGTTAATTCCTCTTTTGGGATGCGCCACGCATTCTACTTCTACGGGATGTTTAATGCGTATTTCGCATGCAATGATTTGCGGTGGCCAGCCGATGAATAAGTCAACGCTTTATCCTTTCCAAACTAGTCTAGTACCAATTCGTCGATGAATGAAAGGCTTGGTTGGCCTGGGCGGGAAATTCGAACTAGGAGCCTGGTATCGGCTGTACGTGAGGACCCGCATCTCCTCTGACTGCGCCATACGCGTCCCAATATGTGCCCCATAGGTCAAATACGTGTTTGAATTGCCCCCACGGCATGTTGTAAAATTAGATACCGGGCCCCATGCCAAAAAAGGATTGACTAACGTCGTCCTCGCGCATTCTATGTCCACGGGATGTCGTGGGTGCAAGTTGAATTCAAATTCGCCTATATGATGACTTGCGATGGCCAGCCGATGGGCAACTCAGCGTTTATTCCTCCCAGATAAGCCTGGTTCGAATTCAGCGACCTCACAGGGTAAAAGGCCTTCTTGTTCTGGACTGAAAATCCGAACAAGAACCCGTAATCGGGGTGCACTTGACTACCGACGCTTCCTCCGACTGCGCTACCACGCGCCCTATAGACAGAGGCATAGGCTAATACGCATTCAAATTGTCTCCACGAAGTAGCATGCGTGGCGAACCTCAAAAAAGATTAATTATGATCGCATATCAATCTTCTTTATCTTAGAAGGGTAACGCATAAGGGACGGTGGCGTATTTACATAATTACAGCACCTAATGAAAATTGAACTGAAAGTCAGTTTATTCAGGATATTCATAGTCAGATCCCTTCTTCATTCTCCAGATGTGAGTCATGCATGCATATTATTCGATATTTCACAGCGCTACAGAGAACGCTGAGAAATTGGCGAGTACAGTGTAGTGTAGCTTTGCCTTCTGCAAGCAGGTAAGGCACCATTTCTTCGAAAAAAGGGAATTAATGCCCTGAAAGATCTGGAAAATGAGAGAAAGATAGGTTTATGTCTATGCCTTTCTAACGAAATTCAAATTAAACCATTTCTAACAAGACCCTCAGCTTGACTGATTAGATGCAGATATCAGAAGGTGGCTCATCGCGACAAACGGATGAGTGGTGAAGGGTCCCACGAAGTGTCAATGTTGCGTTCGATTAGACGGCGCCGGTGGTGTAATGGCGCTGAGCATTCCCGCCCGGTCAGCAGAAGGTGTGGGTTCGAGTCCCGCCTGGCGCTAGAGTTCCGATCGCAACAAAACAACGTTGTAGCGACTGAGGAAAAGTTTCGTAAGGGACTCCGACTCGTTTCTATGAAATTTAAAGCGAATTAAAAAAAGCAATCTAAAACCAAGGAGGATAAAGAGCGACGTCATGCAATCCCCGTTTGGGGTACGCCACGCATTCTACTTCTGCGGAATATCAAAAATGAAGGCAGTTGGTGCGTGTTTCCCCCGTGCAGTGACCTGCAGCAGACAGCAGATGGATAAAGGATAAGGGATAAAGAACAGCATGACTCAAACACTTTTGGGATGAGCCAGGAATTCTACATTTACGGGATGTGGTGGAGGCGGTTTGAATGCGTACTATTTGGCCATACAATGACCTTCTGTGGCCAGCCAATGAACAAGTCAGCGTTTCATCCTTCTCAGACAAGGCTGGTACCAATTAACCAACCCCGTAAGGATGGAAGGCTTGGTTGGCCTGGGCGGGAAATCCGAACCAGAAACCTGGCATCGGGTGCCTGATTTGGATTTTCCGAACAGGTCAACCAAGCCAAGGGATAATCCAGCGTTTTATAGAAATCTACTCTAGAGAGCCAACGGTTGTAGTATGAATGGACAATGGATAAAGACCGGTGCTGACCAACCCTTTTTGGGATGCGTCACACATTCTACTTATAGGGGATATCGTGAAGGCAGTTTGAAGCATATTTGATCTATACAGTGACTTGCGGCTGTCATCCGATGGGCAAGTCAGCGTTTTGCCATTCCAGAAGAGCCTGATATTCATATACTTCCTTACAGACCCAGAAGAGATAGAAGGTTGGTTGGCCTAGGCGGGAAATTCGACCCAAGAACCTGGGATCGGGTGCACGCGACAGCCGGCATCTCCTCCGACTGCTCTACACGCGTTCAGACAGTAGGTTTAGGGTGAGGAAAAATGGAATCAGGACGCTACGACGTAGCAAAAGCCGAGTACAGCAAAAGTGCAGTAGAGTAAACCCCAGCATCACTTATCACCTGGTGTACTAGCAGGTCACCCACAGCAGGAAATGGTATTTACTTAAACTCTGCAGATAAGAGCGGCGATACCTCGTTTCAGGTAGATTACCGTGATGAAGTAAAAAAACGAGGAAGAAGACTCTTCCTCACAATTGAAAGCCAAACTTAAGATCGATACGATGCAGAAGAAACACACGAAAAAAACACTGAGCACCCAGGCGCCGGCCGGCGGAAACGGCTGGAGACACTTCGTCGGCGTTATCAGTGAGCTCCACACTCTTCACTTTCTACCCCTGCCAGCCCTTCACTACTACGCGGCGATGACGATGCGCGTAACGTACATAGTTGCGGAGGCGGGCGTTACTTATCGGCATCGACCATTCGACCCTTTCCAGATAAACATACGGTGCCCTACGGTAAGCACAGTAAGCTGCCCATATAGAGATGACTTTCGTGCTCTTTCTAATTAGAAAGGTAATGACGCAGAGGAGTAGATTCAGAGAAGACTCGCCGGACTAGCTCGCCAACTTGAGAACACGAACGGCAGACAGTTGCGTTCGGCGCGAAAAACACAAACGAAACGAGTTCGGAACGGCAGCGGCGGCGGAAAAGGCGCCGCCGCCGGACGCGGTAGGCGCCACGTTCTGCGGCTGCGCTGAATCATCTACGCACAAGGCGAAGGCGTGCGCGTCCGTGGCCGTAACGTCGTCCGTCGTCTTCTCACGGGAAACGACGACGATTAACGCGCTATCAGAAAACGAACAGCAAACACCCGCACCGCTGACGGCTGGACCAGCCCCGAACCCTGAGGAAAAACTGGAGGCGAATCAGGGGGTGCACATTGAACGGGTAGCGATTTAGCGGCATTTGTTCACTTTTTTCTCACTTTTTTCTTTCTAGACTCGTAATTTGGTCACCCGGCATATTTCTGTTATATTCTTCGTCTTGCATTTGTGGCACGTCCCTGAGACGTATTTAAATAAATAAATAAATAATTTTCCGTAAAAATCTGGCTTAACGACCTAACAGAGATCTTTAGAAATTTAGCGGAATTTTCAGCAAACTTCTTTGTCAATAAGTTATCACTTTTTCTCTTACCATTAGTGAAGAGCGCGTGTAGCGCAGTAGGAGGAGGTGCGCCGACCTTAGTCATTTATTCATCCGTTATTTCTCCTTTAGGAGCGCGTGTAGTGCAGCCGGAGGAGGTGCCGGCTGTCGCCTGCCGCTGAAAACAGGTTCCTGGTTCGGATTTTCCGCCTAGGCCAACCAAGCCTTCCATCCCTCCGGGGTTGGTGAATCGGTACGAGACGTGTTTGGGAAGGATAAAGGCGTTGACTTGTTCATCAACTGGCCATCGAGTGGCATCGTATGGTACGATTCAAAATCGCTTCTATGACATTCCGTAGAATTAGAATGCGTGGCGCATACTAAAAGGGGTTGAGCACCGCAGTTCTTTATTCTTTTATCCTTAGCGTTCGCTAATATTGCAGGTTTTACACTTTCTCTCCTCCCCCCTGATTAGATCTGCTCCTGAAAAACTGTTGAAATCAGTAAGAATTAGGCAGAAACAGTGCGCTCTAGCAAAGCCGTTAATGGCAACAGGATATCGTGCTCCAATGCCATCATGTTGAATTAAAGGCTTGTTTACATAAAAAGGTCTCGCACAGAACTGGGAAAGGCAGGGAACGCTGGGGGCCGCCTGATCCAACTTACATTTTATAGAAGTCTTCTTCGATAGAATGGATCAAATTGGCACTCGCGGGTTGATGTGCAGATTTGCGGGATACTGTAACGTGCGACCGCTGCTGTTACATCGTGCGGCCGCTGCCGTTACATCGTGGATCGTGTCTGCGTCTCCTGTACGCCTATGCCACACCGGTGGGCGAATTGTGGCGCAGTGGATAGTGGCGTTGATTGATGCGAGGGAGGTCGGGGTTTGGTTGTCCTGCGTTACGGTATTTTTGCATTTCAGCGGACTCGTTGAGATTTGAGGGGTTTTGACGTCTACACAATTTTCAGGCGTTCTCTGCGCATTTTTCCAGCTCCAAGAGCGCAGAACCCAGCTGCAGATTCCCTCTGAGCGACGAAAGCAGTTTCCACACGAGAAGCTTGCATCGCACACACCCTGCTGGAGCCGTTCCCTTGCCAAAGCGCGTGTCCGTGATTGCACTCAGAACACCTAATTTGACGGCGCCAACTTGATGCGTTCTACCGAAAAAGAAATTTTAAGATGCTTTGTCGGCACACGAGCACCAGCCCATGGAGTACCGTTCTCTTGAATGGTAGTTCCGTACTTTTTCTTCTTCTACATATACTCTAGAGATAATTTATTACTGAAAGCTGATTTGTTTTGCTATCAATTCTTTGCTGGTTGTTGGTGGTGAATTAATAAATGGTATTAGGTTGTAACGAAATAAATGGCACTGAACCACTGTAAATTTAAACAGTTAATATCTCGACTTGTAGGCAAGCTTATTAATCTAAATAAAAACCTTCTGATTCTACACATCTTTGCCAACGTGACACAAGCTTTTTTATCCCAGTAGCATGAAAATCAGAAGTTCTGGAATTGACGAAATCTTCGAATGCACTTTCGGCATCCTGTTGGTATTTGAATATTTTCCCTACCAAGAAGTCGCCAAGATGCTTGAAGAAATGGTAGTCTGTTGGGGAGAGGTCGGGAGAAAACGGAGGGTGTGGTAGAGTTTCAATGCTCAGCTCATTCAATTTCTGCAACGTCATTCGTGCTACATGGGGGCGAGCATTGTCGTGCAGAAGGAGAACTCGCCTTCGGTTTACCAAGGCCGGCCGGGTATCCTTCAACTTTTTCATCATTTCTTCAATTTCAATGCAGTACTTCTCTGCCGTGATGGATTCACCGGGAGGGAGGAAGCTGTGGTGAATAATTCCCAGCGAACACCACCGTACTGTCACCATTACTTTCTTTTGGTGCAATTCCGGCTTCACAAAAACCTTGGGGCTTTCATCGCTGTCCACCCACTGTCGTCGCCTGTTGTCGTACATTATCCATTTCTCGTCAAGGAATGGTTCCGTTTCGTTCCGTAGAAGCAGTGCGGACGAGATCTCATATCGTCGGTTTCTTTGCTCCTCAGACAGCTCGTGAGGCACCCATCTTTCCAGCATTTTGGTCTTTTCAATTTCCTTCAGATGCCGGGCAGCTGTGTTGTGACTGACGCCAAGAACCTTCGCTATCTCCCTGGTACCTTTGTGTGGATCCTCCTCTACCACATCTCTCAGCTTGTCCTCATCAACATCACTATGCCTCCCACGACCTTCATGTTCTTCCAAGCTCTCATCTCCACTCCGGAACTTCTGATACCAACGATACGCCGTCCGAATTGTGGAACATCCTTGACCGAATGCGGCGTTGATCTTCTCGTCCGCCTCCTTAGCTGTAGTGCCCAGCTTGAATTCATACAAGTAAATGCCTCGGATTACCCTTTTGTCCATCTGCAAAGAAGTCAATAAAACTCTAAAGTTTTTCCACTTTTACATAGAAAATTTGGTACTCACCGGTAGAGCAAAGTTTGCGCTTCCAAATGATATGCCACATGTTACGGTTTGTTCTCGATCAAACGCGTAAAGACGCGCCAAAAAATGGCGCGAGCCAGTGCCATTTAATTCGTTACAACCTAATAGTATGATACGCTGCGTTCGTTGAGCTTTGGTTGCTGACCGGTTGAAGTTGAAACATAAAACATTTTTTCCCGAATTACTAATTTAATTTGAATAACAGTTCGCAGCTTAAGGTATTTTAATAAAATTTAACGATTTACCGAAAATTCAACGAGAAATTTCCGACAAAATATTTGTTGGAAAAGGCCCAGACTAGATATTTCCCTAGAATAAAACAACTGACATGCTCATTGGGCGCCATCATCGCAAAAATACTTCTTCCACCTAGCCGCTTACAAGCTGCACACTTCGAATTCTATCTATGACTCTGACCAACTAACTTTTGATGAACATATTGAAAAAAACTGAGCAGTACCTAACGCCCCACTGCTAGTCTCTCCTACTCCGAGCAGTTCGTCCACCGGGCCTCTCAGAAGCCCGAAACAATTCGGTTTCACCTGAAATGTCCGCCGGCGAGGTGCGCCATTGACGTTTCGGTGTTTGACCTTAAATGGAGCTACTGTAGCGGCCGTACGCAGATGTCCACCTTTCACGAATTTTTATAGGGATAGCTAAGCAAATGAGCAGGACTATGTATTTCGGGACGTTGAGGCGGGCACATAGAAGGCACTGGTTTTGAGTACTGTTGAAGGTCTCTGACAATAACGCTGTAAGAACCCAAATGCTGCATAGCATCGGAGGAGCCCCTCAAACCGGGGGTCGAAGCTCGCCGAAAGCTGCCAGGTGGTCTCAAGAGCGAGACGGGGAAGGGGATAGTTTGCAGATTCGAAATTCTATGCCAAACTGCTGCGTTCTACCTTCTGGCGAACCACACGGAACCACTTTTATACTGAAAGGGTATTCTTTTTTTGGCACTGAGCGAGCTTTCAATCCATTGCAGAGTTGGAATATCCTAGCCGAAAAGGTTAGAGATTTCGTAGAGTGCGCCGGTACAACCCATATTCATCCTTTTCGTGTGCCAGAGTGGCCCAATGGGTCTCCATGACTGAGGAACACGAAGGATGTCGCATATTCCATTCGGAAGGGTAGGCTAATCACTGGCTGCAGCTACAGCACCTTAGTAAGTCAAGTACCACTACATAGCTGCCTCTAACACTATGTACCTCTGGAAGTCCGGAATGTGAGCCAACCTGGCAGAGGTTGCGTCCGAAAGGTGCAATAGAATCTGCTTACACTATTACAAACGGTTGTGTAGGGAGAGGTCCGACATTCCTGCCGTTCCCTATTATTTCTTCACGACGTAATTGAAAGCGCTACAATTCTTATGGAGGCACTGAGCACATGTGTCTCCAGAGCGCGCATCGGCATTGCAGTGATGTCCTTCTTATGACCTTCTAACTGATTATGCGCCAAAGAAATGCACTTGGATCAGGGTTGTCAGTTGGACTGGGGTTGTCAATCCTAGCAAAGTGGACGCATATACTTAGTCTTAGTCGCGTTAAGTTCTTAGTTGAACAAGAAAAGGGGCCGCAACCAGACCGTTGGAGCAGGCAAAGCCTATATCGGGAGGAAATACTTAACTGGGTTAATCCTAGCACGGACGGTAGCGCATTCGGATCACGCGCCGGCTGTCATGTGCGCCCGATTCTCAGTTCCTGGTTAGGATTTCCCGCCAGCCAAGCCTTTCACTCCTTCGGGAATTGGTTACTCCCTTTTCTGGGCTGGAGAAAACAGTGAGTTGTCCACATGCTGGCCATCGCAAGACATTGTGGGCCAGATACCCGTTCAAAGTACATCACGATATACCGTAAAAGTCAAATGCGCGGCGCATCCTACGAACGGTTTGACATATGTTGACCTCTATCTTTTATTCCTAGTGTAGTGACCTCTAGGCGCATGTAGTCCCTATTTGCAACTACCGACGTTCTCAGCAGAGCAGATTTACCGGCTCGTCGTTGAAGAAGTCTGACCAGGATACTATCTCAACGGTAGGTCGGAACGGCGCAAGTGTTGTATATGGGCAGAACCGCCTCTCCCTGGGAAGTAACAAACTGCAGGTATCTCGACCCAAATACAACTCTGCGCAGAGTTAGGGGCGACGGAAGTCGCGGGTTGGCGCTCTGTTGATTCACGTGCTCCACAGCTGACGGGCGCGCGCGGGATGAGGGCAGGTATCGCGGCTCAGCGCAGTGCACAGGTGGCCTAGTAGGGAAGCGCTCGGGGTTGTGAGCGAGGGGTCGGGGGTTTGGATCCCGCAGACTCCGTTTGTTCTTCACTTTTGCAAAATCCATGTTTATCATATAGGTAATCCACCTAGGAGTATTATAGAGTGTTATAGAGCATGTTTACATATAACATATGCTTCAAACTACAGATTAGCTAACATGTTCACTTCTGTGTGTCACTTATTTTAAGCCTATTTTGTGTGAAGCTATAGTTATGTAACGATAGGTATTTGGTGGCACTAGTTAAAAGTTCCGACTCCACCGACAAGACTTCGGTCAAAAATTTTTTCGCTGAAACTTTGTCTAGGGGGGTTATTTGGGGTGCTGATCACGAATCTGACATCCGTTTTTCACGATTCCGTCTCTACCTGCCATCACCGGCAGAAACTTTAAGAATGTAATCCTGTGCCTTCCTGTATCTATATTATCCAGCCGTATCGTGAAGGAAGGATGTCAGATTCGTGATCAGCACCCCGAGACAATAACTCCCCTGGACAAAGTTTCAGCGAAATCGGTGACCCTGCCTGTACCATCCTTGTTAACGGTATGAATGGTATGTTATATGTAAACATGCTCTATAACACACCATAATACCCCTAGGCGGATTACCTATATGATAAACATAGATTTTGCAAAAGTGCAAATCAAACGCAGTCCGCGAGATCCAAACCCCCGAGCCCTCGTTCACGAGCCCGAGATCTTCCCCACTACGCCACCTGTGCACTTCGCTGGGTCGCGATACGAGACCTCATCCCGCGCAGCCCGTCAGCTGTGGAGCACGTGAATCAACAGGGCGCCAACAGGCGACTTCCGTCGCCGCTAACTCTGCGCAGAGTTGTATTGGGGTCGAGATACCCGCAGTTTGTTACTTCCAGGGAGAGGCGGTTCTGCCCATATACAACACTTGGGCCGTTCCGACCTACCGTTGAGATAGTATCCTGGTGAGGCAGTTCCTTGATCCGACGGTGGGTATTGACGGATGTTAAACAACCCATGGCAACGAAGAGTCGTTCGCTGACGTGGCCGCCTGATCAACAGAACCCATTCGTTCGTTGTACCCGGAGACAACCCGTGCGAAGGATGAACGACGGTGTGTTTTTGCCGTCCGCCGTGGTCATCTGTTGTTCTGTTTGATGAATGGAGATGTGGAATTTCTTGGTCAAGCTCAGCGACAGCTGAGCTGTACGAAAGAAGCGGCAATACGCTTGCTTTGCGGCTCATCTGGGGACTTGATGAGCATCAAACTAAGCGTTAAGGCTAGTTAGAATAGAATTTGAATCGTATTATGAATTACTTACCTCTCCAGCCGTGTTTCGCATATACAATCTGGCCCTCTAGACAAAAATCCATCTACCTTTTTGCAAGCGTTCAAATCATATTTGCGACCAATAGCTGAACATCGTCTTCTCACCCTACAAAGATAAAGATGATGATGCTATTGAAAGAGATCCTTCTGTCATCTCGTTTATATAAAAGTGTAGGTTAGAAGGACGAGCCGTCCCTTCTCAAGTCTCGTTCCTAGATTTTTTTAGTATGATTTTGGTGTCATAATCGTTAATTGGACGAAATAATAAGGGTTTAATTACCCAAGTTTGAGGTCAAGGAGGAAGGCGGCCAAGTCTCTCATGACTACTAAAGGAGCTCTCAAGCGTCCGCAAAGGTATTAAATTTTGAAGACATGCAGTGCCTCAGTTCCTCCAGAATCAGTGCACTTCGCGATCTGAGCAATTCTGCTGTTGAATGGATTACTCTCGATCGCTACAGCTATGCAAACACCGCCGGAACGGCGCACAGAAGAATCGTATTGTTCGTCCAAGAAATGGCGTCATAAAAGGTAATTACTCATGTTTGTCCTGTTCTCTCCAAGTTTTACAACCATTTGCTCAGGAATGTGATATGGAGCAGTGAAGGTCAGTGAGAAGAGTATAGAAAAGATGCATAAAAGTGGGAAAGTAGTATGCAGTTCCATGGAAGTAGTTGTGCGGAGCTCTTAGGTAAAGGAAATGGGGAGAAAAAAATCACTGAACAAGCATCAGAGAATCAAACGTCAAAAATAAGACTAACAACTGGTTTGCTGCATCTCTTTCCTAGTCGGAATAAGTACAGGGGAGGTTTCGCATCCAAAAATCGATGCTGTTCGGTCGATATTTTTTTATTTGCTTGTTTGCGCGTGGGTAGACAAGCAGGTAAGAAGAAACAAAATAAGCTACAAATCAACTAAAGGCATAGTATTAGGGTGTCCAGAAAGTATCTGCAGAAATACGACAAATTTTTCAAAATAACACAATTTTTTTATCAACATTTTATTAATCAACCAAATAATTTTCATCAACATCGACTACTCTCCGCCAACGTTCCACAAGACTTCGAATTCCACTGGTATAGAAACCCGGCGACGTGGAGGCGAAAAAAGCTCGGAGGTCATTTTCGAGGTGGTCACGATCTTCATAACGCTTCCCTTCCAGATGATGCTGAAGTGATCGAAAAGGTGGTAGTGACCTGGGGCCAGATCTGTGCTGTACGGTGGATGCGGTAGAACTTCCCATTCGAGTTCCAGAATTTTCTGAGAAGACGTCTTCGCGATGTGTGGGCGCGCGTTATCGTGCAGCAAGCGAATTTTGTCGACCTGGGCTGTTCCTTGCGCATCCTGTCGGCCAGTCTCTGCAGTTGGGTGGCGTAGACTTCAGCGATGACAGTTGTGCTGTCAGGCAGCAGCTCGAAACGGTAGATCCCGTTAACTTCCCATCAGGCGCTCAGCATGACTTTCCTCGCATGAATTTCACCTTTTACGAAAGATTTCGGCACTTCATCGCGTCGGCACCACGCACGTTTACGAGCGTGGTTGACGTAGAGGACCCATTTTTCGTCTCCTGTGACGGTGGTGTTCAGCCAGTTGAAGGTGCGACTTCGGGAGAGCAGCTGAGTGCATATGCCCAGACGTCTTCGCCGGCTTTCGTCGGTCTGATCGTGTAGGAGCCACTGACCGACCTCTCTAACCATTCCAAGAGATCGCAGTCCATTGTCCACGGTGGATCGGGAACAGCCAAGAGCAGCAGCAAAATGACGCGCACCTTCATATGGATGCTGCTCCGCCAGTTTCCTCAGTTCATCTAAAGATATCGTTGTCGGTCGACCAGAGCGAGGCTCATTTTCGAGACTCCTGTTCCCGCTTCTGAAGCGTTTGAACCGGCTGTACACAGACCGTACAGAAGGAGCTTCAGAGCCGAATACACGACACAAGTTTCGATAGGTTTCTGCTGCCCAGATTCAAACTCGTAAAAGAGTACGTGCTTAATATGGGTGGACGGTTCGGCCATCGTACAGAGAAATAGGCAAGGAAGACGGGGCTGGATATGCATTCAGATACAACAGGGTGATGTCCTTATAGCACTTATGTTGAAGTCTTTAGAACATCCTAGAAAAAATCTGGAACATTGCGAAGTTTTCTGCAGATACTTTCTGGACACCCTAATAGATAGATCTGACTGTTAATCGTGGGTTCCATCAGGCAGCCAAGATTCATTGTTCATTTTTAGTCACTCGATTCCCCTCAAGCGGTCATCTTTGCTACAGACATTAAAGGATAATGGACAAAAAGGAGGGCGTCACTCAATCCTTTTTGGAATGCGCCATGCATTCTACTTCTTTGCGATGTCGTGGAGGCCATTTTAATGCGTATTTGGCCATTCAATGACTTAAGGTGACCAGTCGATGAACATGTCAGTGCTTTATCCCACTCAAACAAGTCTAGTACCAATTCTCCGACGCCGGAAAGATGGAAGGCTTGGTTGGCTCGAGCAGGAAATCCGAACCATGAATCGGCTGCACGCAACAGCCGGCAAGTCCTCCGACTGCGCTACACAGACCGTTATAGACATTATTGGTATTGATTAGTGGATCACCACTGCCCACCTCCTGTTATAGGCCCTATCGGCCATCATTGGCTACCATATTCGCGTGATCCCTACCGCAAGTGATCGCTTATGAGCAAAAATCGATTTACCGTTTCGGAGCCTTTTGGCCGGCGATTAATTTGTAGTGGACGTTCGCGCGGGCAGACAAAGGGACAAATGGAAACATTGCCTTCCAATATATACAATTTCCGGTATATGTCGAGTAGGTGAGCAGCATTGGTAGGCGCGAACGTCTAGACCAATCAGACCGCGTTGAATATCAGGCCGTTCAGAGAGCGCGTATTCAGCCGGTACCCTGATGGATTGGTATGTGTTCGGGCTGTGCTCTGTTTGGTTATTATTGGCTGGCGCGCTCCTACCCTACCATTGCTGCTAACCTACGCGACATGCACCGTTTTACTTAATTAAAATTTAGCTACAAGAAGTGTAAAAGACAGCGCTTATCAATCCTTTTTAGGATGCGCCACACATTCTCCTTCTACGGGATGCCGTGGAGGTGATTTGAGTGCGTATTTGGCCGTACAATGACTTGCGATAGTGAGTCTGTGGACAAGTCATTATTCTCTCATTCTCAGACAAATTGGTACCAATTTACCGACTCCTGAGTGAAGGAAGGGCTGATTGGCCTGGGCGGGAAATCCAAACTAAGAACCTGGTATCAGGTGCATATGAGAACCGTAGGGTCCACTACAGCGCTACAGGCGCCTTCAGTAGAAATTTTGCATGGCTTTCTTTGAAAATTTTTAAAATCCACCCGCCTCAATAAGTGAACACATTGTTTGAAATGTTGTAAAATCTTTTTCTTAAAATCAGCAAATTTTATTTTATTTTGAAGCACTGGAGAGCGTCAGTTAGTCCATCAAAAGAGCTGATCCAACCATGCGCTCAACCTAATCCTAGTGATTTTTATTTGATTAGCAGTGTAAGTACTGCTTACCTGAAAGAACGATATGAAGATATGTGTGCTATCTAGAGCTCTCCTTGTTGTGCCATTCAGCCACCTGTGCTGCTTCGCGCTAACAGAACTTCTGCTATCAATAAAATAAAAATCGCGACGATCTCGTCTGGCTTGAGCTCTTCTCTAATGCAGTACTGACTGCTGCTTCACTGCGCTTTGCAGCAAAATGTAATAAATTATTTTTCTTTGAAAATTAAAAATTTCACAAAATTTCAGGGGTGTTTTCGCTTTTAGGGGAGGTGAATTTGAAAACCTGAAAAAACTTCATGTTAAATCGTTATTGAACAAAAGACTATTCCAACCATCTCAGAGAGTTTCTATTTCAATGTGGATAAAGCTCGTTTTGACTCCATCGAGGTGGCATATGACTTTTGAAATTTCAGCGAACCTTTCGAATTGAGATAAGTGCTTCTTTTTGCTTCTACACGAATCTCCCTAAGGCTCCCTAAAAAGTTAGATTTTTGAAATTTTTGTTCAAGGAAAGTTTCAGTAAAACTTCCTTTGAGGTTTTAATTCGACTACCCAACAAGTGAACACATTGTCCGAATTTTCATAATTTTTTGAGGAAAAATGATGGTTTTTTGACGTTTTAGTAAAACTTCCTTTGAGGAAAAAATTGAAAAAAATGACGTTTTAAAGAGCAGCAAGGTTGGCAATTTTTATTGCCAAAAAAGCGATTGCACGATGCACTCGTCCAAGACATCGCGGTTTCAATTCGGTTGATGGTAAAATTGCTGTTTGCATGGAGCTTCACACCTGTGAACGATAAAACAAAAATTATTATAAAGAACACACATATCCTCATAAGCCTTTACACTATCAACCAAATAAAAATCGCGATGAGGTATTCGAGTGCATGGCGCGATCTGATCTTTTAATGCACTTAGTGATTCTGCCTTGCTGCGCTTTACAAAAAAATTAATTAATTACTTTTTCTCAAAAATGAAAATTTTGTAAAATTGGTACACCATTTTGGGAACCTGAACACAAAAATGAGATTTATGCAAATTTTCCTTGAACAAAGAATTGTTGTAACTGTCTTGGAGAGTCTGTAGTTTAACCGGTACATGTCGCGTAGGTGAGCAGCATTGGTAGGTGGGAGCCCGCCAGCCAATAATAACCAAACAGAGAAAAGCCCGAACACATGCCAGCCCATCAGCGTACCAACTGAATACGTCCTCTCTGAACGGCATACCCATTCAATGTGGTCTGATTGGTTTGGGCGTTCCCACATTCCAATGCTGCTCATCTACGCGACATATACCGTTTAACCTGTAAGAAGCTTCGATTTGGAAGACGTTCAATTTGGTTTAAAAATTCTTATGCTAGCTTAGATGAGGTTCAATTTGACGTGAAAAGTGTCCAATTCGACGTGAAAATTGTAAACATCAGGACATTCTCCTAACTGCTAGCTAGGCATCGTTCTGACGCCGATATTAGAAAGTATCGCTCTCGTGTCAGGTCCCATTATTGCAAAGTGCAAGGTATGTTTTTACAAGGGACGGGCGATGAAGAAACGAAATGGAAAAGAGAGAACCATTCAGCGAAGCTGTAGCGAAGTCGCAGGACTGCTGTAATAAGGCGGCATCGTTTGCACGAGCGATTGTTATGATTCCTCGACTACTTGCCGAAACCCGTCATCGTCTTCGGCTAGTCATTCCGCGTTGATGGAAATGCGATTCATGAGGCGCATACGCAATCTTCTTCTCTCCTTACAATCGCCAGGTCTTACCGGTACCATTAGTTGTTCTCCAGGTGTCACTCGGTCGGTTGGTGGAATTTTTTTGTTAGAATTTACGAAGGAGCTGTCACATTACTGCGCTTTTCGGTAAAATTATCCGCAATAAAGATTAAAGATGCTGTCAAGTCGTTCTGGGCTGGCAGCGTATTTTCTATAGGTGTATAAATCCACGCAAACAACGTTTTTCCAAATTTATTTGAGTAAGGTCTTGTGTCGAAAATTAGGTGGGCCGGCCACATAATGAGCTTCGCAGACACCTGCTGGACGGAAACGAGAGCGTCACCAACTGGATTCCGCAGGACGTCAAGAGAACACCAGGAAGCCCACCAACGCGTTGGTCGGACTTCTTCGTGAAAGACTTGATGGAACGATATGAAGCTCTTCGTGCCCCTCGAGCGAGAAGAATCCATTGGAGCACCCTGACACGCGACAGGGACGAATGGAGACCATCGTTCCCCGGACTGGCCGCCACCACCATCGGTGAACGGTGGTCCAAACTCGAGGCCACGTTTGTGGCAGTATCGATGGGGACGTACAGCCCGCCTATGCTCTTCTTTCCAAGCTCCCTTACCGGTCTACAGCCCCTGTACATCTCTGCGCCTCCCCTTCTTCTTACACAGCTCTGCGGCTAATAAAGTACTGGTCTTGGCCCGTCTTCTCGTGACTTCCGCAGACACAGATAATCATATAGATTTAATACACCACTACTTCCGAGAAACACAAACGCCTCGGGTTACGCAACCGACCCTCCTACGTCTCAATAGGGGAATCCCGACAGCAACCCGCTAGGGTCCGGCGAGGCCCTGCCTGGGGTGTATGCACACGAGGAGGTGCTCCTCGCCTCGCACCTCCGGTTACCTCGACCTGGGGCCGGATTCATCAACGACTTACAGAGATTTGACAGAGAAATTACAGCGGAAACTCCTGAAAAAACGCGAATTAACGCGACTTATCAACAAGCGATATGGTGAAATGTTGGCGTTATGAGGATTTTCCGCTGTAATTTCTTTGTCAAATCTCTGTAAGTCGTTGATGAATCCGGTCAGCGGATGGTGAATAGAGGATGGCAAAAGGACACGACCGTTCGGGGCGGCGACATGCAGGGGGGACGGAACTTTTACTCACTTTTGGCCGCGCCGGCCGCCGCGTGCGCATGCCGCGTGCGCGACGTCGCCAGCCATTCACTGGTGGTGCGCACGAGATTTACGCATATGAGTTCCATCGGCTTCTTGCTGTATGAACTTGCGAACGGGAACTGGCTACTGCGAATTTTTGCTGTTAACTAACTAACTAACTAACACTAACAGCTGACATTATTGGGACTACTATTGTGATAAGGTCTTCACTATTAATAGGAAGTTAGTGATAATAGTATATCTGATAGTCTAAGACCATTAGTAGAAACCTTATTATACCATCTTCACGTCAAATGTGACACTTCTCACGTCGCATTGAGAATTATTCTAAACAAGCGTGATGCTTTTTAAATCAAAGTGAACGTCTTCCAAATCAAAGCGATCGACATTCGGTCAAACTAGGGGATCTCTATGGAGAGCAGGATAATTGCTTGCTTAAGGAAATTTTGGTATAAATTTCTTGGGAATTGTTTAGTTGACATGGCCGAATGAGTGTAACAATTTTGTTAGGCATGTTTATATTTTGAGAAAAATAATAAATTTAATTTTGCTTTAAAGCGCAATAAGGCAGCAATCATTTAGTACATTAAAAAGAGATTAACTCGTCGCGTTTTTTATTTGACAAATAGTATTAGTGACGCTTACAAGAAGCTTCAAAGTGAAGACATGTGTGCTCTTTGAAATTGTTTTGGTTGTGTATTACAGGTGTGAAATTGCATGCTGGCAGAAATTTTTCTATCAATCAACCAAACGTCGCAACGCCTTAGACGAGGGCATGGCGTAGTCTCTTTTTACGGTACGAAAATGGCCGCCATTCCGCTTTTTAAAACAAGCTTTATACCATTATTTTTCCTCAAAAAAATAGAGTTTTAAAAATTTCAAACAGTGTCTTCACTTACTGAGCAGGTAAATCAAATATTAAAGAAGTCATTCTGAAAATTCGAAGAGGTTCATTTTTTTCTCAAGAAGTTGATTACTCGAACGAAGTTATTCTAACCCTTTTGTAGAGCCTCCATT
Organism: Heligmosomoides polygyrus bakeri; assembly: GCA_947359475.1. NCBI lineage: Eukaryota > Metazoa > Nematoda > Chromadorea > Rhabditida > Heligmosomidae > Heligmosomoides > Heligmosomoides polygyrus. The sequence continues at coordinate 9,341,919 of OX375866.1, forward strand.
AAACGTGGAAGAAGTCCGTTTTGATTTCAAAAGCGTTAGACATGTTTAGAACAGTCTCCAATTTGGTCCGATACTATGTATATACTGCAACATGTTCAAAGGTAGACAATCAGCAAGAGCGGGTCGACGATTGGCAATTTTCCAGCGTCGATAATCGGTGCAGGGCCCACGCGCACGAAGCTAACAAGCCGTACGCGTTTTCGTCGAGCCATCGCGGGCTTGCCACGGACGGCGGCGTCGCGCCCGAGGCGCGCGGCCGAAAGTGAGTAAAAGTTCCCGCACCCGACATGCAGGAGCCTGAAGCCCGCGCACGCTGGCGTTCATACTTCGTCGCAGCGAATCGGTGCTGCGTATTCTACGGATTGCGTGGCGGGACCACGAGGGCGCAGAGACTCTGTGTCCTTGAAGAGTCGTCGCGAAAGTCCCGACAGAGAGCTGCTGGCGCCCGCCCGAGCAAGTCGATAATCAAAGGGACGACAGGTGATACAGGTGAAACAACGTCTTGTGCAGTCTGAGGAGTGTCTAACTGTAATACCATACCTTTAGGCAATACAACAAGTACAACTGTAAAGAACACACATAGTACCACCTTGTTGTTTCATGTAAGCAGCACTTACACTATCAGTCGAGTAAAAATCGCAACGAGCCAGTCGAGTGCCTGGCGCGATCTCCCGCTGTATTGCATTGATTGATAGCTGCTTGCTGTGCTTTGAGACAAAATTAATATTTTCTAATATTTTCTCTCGAAAGTAAATAGTTTGTAAAAACTATTACACTACATTATTGGGGAAGGTGGACTAAAAATTTTCAAAGAAAACTATACCAAATTTTTCTTGAACAAAAAATTATTCTAACCATCTTAGTGAGTCTATAGTTTAATCTGTCTAAAGGTCATTTTAATTTGGAAGAGTTCGCTTTGATTTTAAAAGTCTTAGACTAGCTTAAAGTGTCCAATTTGATTTGAAATGTGTCCAATTCGACGTGGAAATGGTATATAACACTTGAGGACAATAAAAAAACAAGGCAGATTATGCGTTCAAAAAAAACGATGCCACCTGATCTTAGAAATTTAAAAAATGTGTGACTTAAATAATCAGTGCTAGTCGCCAATGTAGAGTATATAGCGGAAGCATCAAACCAATCAGGACGTTTTATGTCACCGAGATATGTCTCTGTTCTGATTGGCTTGCGGGTCTTCGGTTGGTGCTCTCATTAGCTGTTATTAGTTGGCGCGATTCCGCCTACCCATGTAGATCGTATTAACGACTAGAGCAATGTTTTAAATTCGAAATTTTCTTCGAAGTCAATCCGAACCATATATGTGCCTTGTCATTAGTACAGATTCAAGTTCTCCATAATCTAGGAGTGCTAGGAGTGGTAGAAATGGGGAAGAAGTGCATGTGGGAAAACTGCTAGGTGTATTTGATAAACGAAAAGATTTGAACGGAGCAAACCCTACAGGCAAACAAAGAAGAAAGACTTCAGCAGCAGCGGGAAAATCGCAAGGAATGACACGCCTCAGAGGTTCCCAATCAAAATGCGAGGCGTTCCTGTGCCCGTGCGCAAGCAATTTTCTCATTTAAAATGCACAGGGATCACTGACCGTGACCGCAATGAAAAACCCAATGTTCTGGTTTATTTCAGTGGCCGCGCGTGGCCAGATGGTCGTCCCGTAACCACTCATTTACGACGACATGTGGTGGCGATTCACCGCCTCTGATTTAGAGTATTGGATGCCCAGAGGCGGGAACAAAGGAGGGAGTGCAAAGGCATCGCTGACAGAAATCAGCAACAAACGAAGGCTAAAGCCATAATACATAGCTGGTCAAGTAGCGAAATGCGAGACCGGTCGCTGGCGGAAGCGCTAACTGTTGCAACTTCTGGTTTTCAAGGTTTTTCAGGCTATCCATCCATGATCAAGGAGTTAGGTTGAGTAAAAAAACCAAACCCATTCTTCATTTTTCTTAAATGTTAGAGTTATAATAGCTCATGCTTTTTATAATAGCTGAAATCTTGCTTTCCTCCAAGGAGCTACTAGCTCTGATGTTAGCGGAGCAGCACATTTAGGTATAGTTATTATAATAGTTTAGTTACTGGTTATTTGCTTGGGCGCGTGCAGCGCAGCCGGAGGAAGCGCCGACTGTCGCGTGCACCCGATACCAGGTTCCTGGTTCGGATTTTCCGCCCAGGCCAACCAAGCCTTCCATCCATCCGGGGTCGGTGAATTGGTACCAGACTAGTCTGGGAAGGACAAAGCGATGACGTGCTTATCGGCTGGCCAGCGCAAGTCATTGTATGGCCAAATCACCTGTATCACCTGCCGTCCCGTTGATCATCGACTTGCTCGAGCGGGTACCAGCAGCGTCTCCATTCGTCCCTGTCGCGTGCCAGAGTGGTCCAGTGGATCCTCCTCGCTCGAGGGACACGAAGAGCGTCATATCGGTCGTTCAGGGCTTTAACGAAGAAGTCCGACCAACGCGTTGGTGGGCGACCTGGTGTTCTTTTGACATCCCGCGGAATCCAGTCGGTGATGGCTCTCATCCATCGGGTGTCTGCGAATCGCATCACGTGGCCGGCCCACCTAATTTTCAACGACTTGGCCCATGCGACAGCGTCTCTGATCTTCGAACGTCGGCGAAGCTCGGAACTCCGGAGGTATGGCCAAATACGCATTCAAATCGGCTCCACGACATCCCGTAGAACTAGAATGCGTGGCGCATCCCAAAAGGGATTGAATAACGCCGTCCTTTATCCTTTTATCGCTATTTGCTTGTTTTTTGGTTTAGCTGATTAATTGATATGCGTAAGAATGTCGCTTCCTACCATGAAACTGAAACTTGATGTATTTTATTCGTTTTCCTTCCTGTGCATGGCTTGCCTCTCTTTTTCATTTTTTCCATATCCTAAAACAAGTCCTCTCGGATGCATAAATAAATAAATAAATAAATAAATAAATAAATAAATATTACGCTTCGGTGGCGCACGGTGGCGATAAGCTGGGTAAGATCGGATTTTGCAGGACGCCAAAAAATACCGGGACGCCCACCAATGTTCGGCGCACTTCGTGGCTATCGAGTGAAGAGGAATCAGTAAGCCATATTGGCACGCTACAAAGACTAATAAAGACGTTGTCAACGCCTGCGAAAGTGTAATTCGAGGGTCAACGAAAAAGCGGGTATTATACCCATATGTTGACCTCTGGGATATGCACATACTATCTATTGTGGTTTTCGCCTAGCTTCAGGAGGACTGTTGGTGTCTTATTTGCTGACATCCTCTTTTCCGACTTTCGCCTCGAGGCACCTTCGTCTCCGGAAACAAGTATAACTGAAGCCCCATCACTATCGCTCATGATCGGAGACCAGAACGAGCGTTAATCACATTCAGGCCCAAGGCGTTGGTATTTCGTTGAAGATTTCTACTGGAAGGATCAGGCAGCAGATTCGAGGGAAAAACGGGTTTCAAGTCGGTCGACCAATAGCTAGGCAGCCCACAAGACCCTAAAAGCGAAGGCAAAGGCAAAACATGCTGAAATCTCACTCAGCCACGTCTGCTTCTATTGCGGATGACTGTGGTCCTCTTCGGCACTGTGGTATCCGCTTTTCCTTTTATTTATCTTATGACTAGTATTCTGGATAACAAATAGGTGTTTGGATGTAAGTTCTTCCTTGCCCAGGCTTTAAGAAAGTTGAAGCCGCAGAAAGGTGTGCCGAAATAGAGCGCTGAATAATGTTGGTCAAAAGTAGACATATTTGTCATGGAAGCACTCCTCAAGGCGTGATAGAAAATCGCGCTGAAGACGAAGCCGTGCCGAAAGGCGTGGTGCATAGATTGAGATGGGAAGGAGGCTCTTAAGCCTGACAGCTAAGAGCGTGTCCTTGGACTGAAAAGGTAGAAGCCTGGCGGGCTTCTTCATCTGTAAGGTGACTGATTTGTGGAGGCCAAATGTCCGCTGTAAGAACATAGTCGCATACAGAACAAACTCACTACAACTACATGGCGCATGCTAGAGGCGTTTATACAAGGCCTTTACCTTTTCTATAGAAACCGAAGCAAGGAAGTGAACAGGCGGCTTACAAGAAGAACGTTCGGACGAAATATCTCCTCATCCGACCCGACAGCGAGATAGTGGCGCAAGGGAGGAGAAAGGGTTCTTCCGACAATTCGGTTCGCGGATCATCGCCGGCTAAGGTCACCTTAGCGCCTTTCCGATGCTGATGCTAATGTGTAACTGCACGCAACCATATGTCGCGGTAATTTAGCGGATAGGGTCGCTTAATCGCGCAGACGAGCCGCCGCTGCTTGATTGATACCGGGCGCGGAAGAACGTCAACAAATCACTTGAGAAGCGAGCGAATGGGTGGGGGTGGTCTGCGTGCAGGGGATGGTCCGACTTAGTCGACCCACCAGGAGGTATCCCACGCGAATTGTGATCGGCATTGCCAGAGAAGGAGAAGTACTGACTTGTCTGTCGTCTGACCATCGCAAGTCAGTTTGTATGTCAAACACGCATTCAAAATGCTTCCACAATATTAGGCAGAAGTACAACTTGTGGCCCATCCCATAAAGAGATTGACTGTTGCCAACCTTCGCCTTTTATCGCTTACTAGAACCAGAAGGTGGTTTGGGTGCTAGCTGAGCGCTTGCAACAGAAGCGTCTTCTAGCTTGCCAGGGGCTCCTACTTTAATTGGATTTTTGAAAAAATATTTAATGTGTGCTTCACTAAGTATTTAAGAAGCGAATAACGTTAAAATTGTAACGTCCCTTTACTTCACTGTTGAGCGACAATACAACAATAAATAAGATTCATCTGAAGGAAGATGACGGAATCAACCTTCAAAGTTTATCCTTACTTTTTATATTATTCAAGTATATTTATTAGGAAATTTATTTTTTATTTTTTATTACACATATTGTGCGCTATAAATGAGAAACAAAACAAATACTGTAGAATAAGCCAGAATACATGGCATGTTCGGTTTTGTGTTTTCCAATCCTTTCGTCAATCCAAATTCTGGCCAAAAATCGATAAACTCGATCCATATCGATTGGTTGGACAATGAAATTTGCTTGTCGCGAAGTCTGTACATCGCCGAAAAGCGATCATGACAATCGATAATAACTGTCCGATTGATAGTGTGTGTTCGTTGGAAAAACTTTCAACATCCAACATAGTCGTGATTCCCATTTCCAGCTGGTCAATTTTGGACGAAAATCGATAATTAGTAACCGTCCGATCGACAATGTTTGCCTGTCGTGAGTCCTTTTCACTGGCCATCATACTCGTACATATGATTCGTGTTTCAAACGGGCGGCACTGTGTGAAGATCAATAGAATCGATCGATAATGGCTTTGCGATTGACAATTTTTTGCCTGTTGAAAAAGCTTTCCATATTTGCCATATTCCCCATTTCTTGATATATTCGTGATCCCATTTCCAGCGGTACGTTCTGGACGGAAATAGATAAAATCGATAATTAGTGGATATTCTACTGGTAATGTTTGCTTGTTGTGAGACCTTTTCGTTGGCCATGCCCGTTCGATAATATTCGGTTGTTGAAAACCTTTTCATAATTATAATATTCGTGACTTCCATTTGCAGCGACAAATTTTGGACAAAAGTCGATAAAATCGATATTTAGTGACTGCACGATCGACGATGTCTGCTTGTTGTAAGACCTTTTCGTTGACCATCATACTCGCTTGATTCCTATTTCAAACAGCCAGCACCGTACGAAGATCAACGAAATCGATTGATATTGGCTGCCCGATCGATAACGTTTGTTTGCTGAAAAAACTTTCCATATCCCCGTATTCATAACTGTCGCTAGTGGGCGCAAATCGATAAAATCGATTGACAATGGCAGTAGGATCGATGTTGCTTTCCTGTGCGTAGCCTGTCCATCAGCCAAAAGATTTCTGTTGTTCCTATTTCTAACTGTTAACTGTCGGCGAAAGTCAATAAAATCGATTGATAGTGACTGTTCGATCGATAAAGTTTGTTTGCTGAAAACCTTCCATATTCCCCGTATTCATAACTGTCACTAGTGGGCGTAAGTCGATAAAATCGATTGACAATGGCAGTCGGATCGATGTTGCTTTCCTGTGCATAGCCCGTCCACCAGCCAAAAGATTTCTGTTCTTCCTATTTCTATCTGTTAAATGTGGGCGAAAATCGATAAAATCGAAAGTATGTATAGACGTCCCATTGACCAGTGGATTCCCGTGTTTCCTATTTAAACGGTCAACAGTGGGTGAAAATCGATGAAATCGATATCGATCGAAATGGTTTACTTCATTTGGAGCCACTCCATTCTCGTCTTCCATGTTGAAAGTGTACATTGAGCAGCAATAAATAATACTGATAGAGATTTAAAGCCTTTATCCGGGCATTGTGTGCACAAAATCAAGCGGATGAAGGGATGGACGAAGAAACTGTCTCACACTGTGGGATTTGGAGATCTTGAAAAAATCAAAAAAAAACCTCCAAAATTAGTTTATTTGCTGATCCATTTTCATGCTCTCTGGCTGATTGAAGTCGGTCTTGAAATTCTTTTTGATAAGTCTATTTCGTAGTGGAGCCCAACTAGGTCTCCAAGGTCAACAAACAAGGATGACGCGCTAGCCACGCGGAACTTCCGTTGAGAACGACAGCAGAAGCGATTCCCGATGATGAAGAGCGGTGGCGGACGGCAGTGTTGGACACTGAAAAGCGATCGCTATCAATCAGCGGATGACCCCATTTGACGTGAGGGGGGTTATCAGTGGTGGAGAAGGGACTGTCATCGAAGTGAATGATTAACGACGGAAGAGATCAGCAACCGTGACCGACGGAACGAGTTTCCAATGCATTTCCATTCGGTGAAATTGGCGAACTTCCGGATATTCCTTTGCTTTTTCTGAGTGGCGAAACAGCATGAAGGAAGAAGAACAAGCGAAAAACGGAAGTGCCACAGGTTAGATCCAAAAGTTTTATACTTGTTCGAAAGAAGAAGGTGCGCTCTTTCCAACTGTATGTATTTCTAAAGAACCACACACATCTACCTTTTCACTACAACAACATCTTTCTTCAAACCGAATTCTCGCTTCGAATTTTCGCACAGCTACAAATAAGTTGGCGAATAACAAATAAGTAAGCGTAGTGTCCAGAAGTCGCGTGCATGGACCGCATCCGGAACGATGTCACTCGGCAGAAGTTCGCTGTCGCGCCGATAGCGGACAAGATGCGCGAAGCTCGCTTAGGCCCCGTTTATACTTCGAAGCCGAGGGACGCGACGCCACGTATAGTGGCCATATTGATTGAGCGACGCGATCGATCAATTTGGCAGCTTTACATGCCATCGCGTCGCTCGGCGTCGGAAGTATAAACGGGGTCTTAGGCCTATGTTATACTTCGGCGACGTCGCCGACAACAGCGTCGCCGAAGTATAACATAGGCCTTAACTTCGAGGTAATTGGAAAGCGGTATAGAGGACGCTCGAAGCAGCGTTGGTCTGATACGTTACATATGGACTTGAAGGTTGCTGGTGTCCACACTGATCAAGCGCAGGATCGGGAAGGGTGTCGTCACGACACCAGAAGAGCGGAGCCCGCGACGAAGCGGGACAAACGCTGAAGAAGAAGAGGAAGAAAAAGAAAAAGATGAAGTGTCCAGAAGTTGAGGATGCCGCGCCCTAAAGCTGTTTGCGTTCGGCGCGACGCAAGGCGTGCGTTTTCGGCTCAAAAATGCGCCGCTTTTGCTTGTTGGGTGAAGCAACTTCTGCAACTAAAGACGAACGGTCATTCTGAAGGAAAGGACTTCTTGCTACTAGATTTCAGCAAATTTTTGAGGATTAGGGTGGAGAGATTAATTTAGTGCCACCATTGAAAGAAAGCAGATGCAAACGTCAAACAACGGTTCTTCGGTTAAATGGCTAAAGGCGTAGACTTTTAACATATGAATATAGCTGGCCTCCCCATGAAACCTTTAACTGAACATTCGCGGGGTGTAAAATTGAACTCGCCGATACACATACAACCGGAAAAAACCCGTCCGAGTTGTCCGGTGCGCAACGCCCACAGTCGCGCGATTCAAACCTGTTTTTTCATTAGCCATGGGGCGCCCTTACTACACGCTCAGCACGTTGGAGCGTGGGATGAGGGATATTAACGACGCTCTATGGGATTTTTTGCCCATCAGAAGCCTCATTCCCCCACCCGACCCTATTTGCGCCGGAGAAGCACGTAAATATCACTAGCTGCAGCGACTCATTAGCAGAGGGATAGGCAACTGCGTGGTCCCGTAACGATCTCCCCAAATTTCACTCCGAAACTACGGTGGACAACGCAGACGTTTTTTTTTTTCGGTTGTATGTTTATCAATCACTCAAATTCAACAAGCCCACTGACGACAAGTCGTCTACTTTGACGGATTCCGCGCCCCATTTCGACTGCCGCGCGCGCTCTGGGTCTCCTCCTTCCCCGGGCTATTTCTCTGGGTTTCCTGATTTTCAGGGTCTTCTTAGGAATCAGCGCTTCCAGCCTTCTTCATGGGCTTGCGGTTATTCGAGCGGCTGTGTCCGGGAAGGGTCGTTAGGAGGGGTTTTCGTTCTGCGCGTGTTTTATGGTCGTGGATTCTCCCGTCTACTCCTTGCGCGTACCTTGGGGTTCGTATTGTGTTCATAATGCGTTGTGTTCGTTGTTCTCATGGACTTTTAGTGTTCATGCATGTTTTTAGTGTTGTAATCGATTTTGTCTTGTTCTCATGTTTTGTTATCTCTCATGTATTTTGTTCGTATGTAACTCTATGCATATATGTTTCGTTTATCTTGTCTAGTGCCTTGCATATTGGGTAGTCATCTATGTTTATCATCGCGTTTATTCATGTTATTGCCTTGTCTCATCATAGGGCATTACCATCGATGCCTTTAATGTCTTGTTTCGTTCGTGTGCGTGTGTATTTCATGTATTATTTAAAAGGAAAGTTTAATTACCCAAGCTTGAGGTGACTTCATCGCGTTCGGTCGCATCATCTAGCTTATTACCGCGTGGCAGTGCTTATTCATCTGTTTGGAGTCACTTCACCCACGCCCTGACGACGGGGGTCCATATCTGCATTCGGAACGAATCGCGCGGAAGTACATGTCCTTTAATTTGCAGTTGAGCTGAGTTTATGCAGAGAACAGCTATTTTAGATTAGGTGCTGCCTTTCTAATTCGTGATTTTCATGATTATCTGGAAATTTCTTGAAGCCTGCTTCACACACCTGGAAGTCAAACGAACCAGTCTCGATGTCCACCGCCGGCGGACTGATCTACTATGTATTTCGTTTTTAGATTAGGTCATGCCACTTCCAGTCAAACCTGTACTAAACTGAAGCTGTTAGGTCCGAAGCCTATGGATGACAGTGATTCAATTTTTTCCTAACGATGAATCGGTCACTTACCAAGGATCTTAATTTTCAAGCTAAATTGGACACTATTCTAAAAAATGCTGGATGCTTCTGAAATCTAGGAGAACGTCTTACAGATCGAAACTGGCTTCTTATAGGTTGAGCCATAGACTATCAAGACGGTTAGAATACATTTTTTTTCAAGGAAAATTTGGTGAAACTTTTTTCATCGAAACTTTTTGATCACTTGCCCAAATAAGTGTATTATTTTTATAATCTTTTTATCTCCCGAGAAAAGTAATAATTTGAATTTTGTTTTGAAATGCAACAAGGAATCAAGCGCATAGTGCATTAGAAGACGAGATCGCGCTCTGCACTCAAAAAGTTCGCCGCAACTTTTTTTTCTGTTGACAGTGGGGATACCCATTACATAAACCATCAAGGTGAGGATATGTCTGCTTCTTACAATTGTTTTTAGATCGTTTACAAGTGTGAAACTTCATAAACAGAACAGAGGAACAAAGCTTTTGCTGTCAGTCGAATAAACATCGCCACGTCTCGGACGAGGGCATGGCGCAATCTCTCCGTTGAACACTAAAACATGGCTGCCTTTCTGCTCTTTAAAACAAGCTTCCAACCATTAACTTTTTCGAAAAATGAAATTCTCACAAATTTTCAAGCTATGTGTTCACTTATTGGCTAGGTGAATTATTAGGTTGTAACGAATTAAATGGCACTGCCTCGCGCCATTTTTTGACGCGTCTGTACGCGTTTGATCAAGAACAAACCGTAATACGTGGCATATCATTTAGAAGCGCAAACTTTGCTCTACCGGCGAGTACCAAATTTTCTATGTAAAAGTGGGAAGACTTTAGAGTTTTATTGACTTTTTTGCAGATGGACAAAAGGGTAATCCGAGGCATTTACTTGTATGAATTCAAGCTGGGTACTACAGCTAAGCAGGCGGACGAGAAAATCAACGCCGCATTCGGTCAAGGATGTTCCACAATTCGGACGGCGTATCGTTGGTATCAGAAGTTCCGGAATGGAGATGAGAGCTTGGAAGAACATGAAGGTCGTGGGAGGCATAGTGATGTTGATGAGGACAAGCTGAGAGATGTGGTAGAGGAGGATCCACACAAAGGTACCAGGGAGATAGCGAAGGTTCTTGGCGTCAGTCACAACACAGCTGCCCGGCATCTGAAGGAAATTGGAAAGACCAAAAAGCTGGAAAGATGGGTGCCTCACGAGCTGTCTGAGGAGCAAAAAAACCGACGATATGAGATCTCGTCCGCACTGCTTCTACGGAACGAAACGGACCCATTCCTTGATCGCATCGTAACCTGTGACGACAAATGGATAATGTACGACAACAGGCGACGATGCACAGTGGGCGGACAGCGATGAGAGCCCCAAGGTTTTTGCGAAGCCGGAATTGCACCAAAAGAAAGTAATGGTGGCAGTATGGTGGTGTTCGCTGGGAATTATTCACCACAGCTTCCTCCCTCCCGGTAAATCCATCACGGCAAAGAAGTGCTGCATTGAAATTGAAGAAATGATGAAAAAGTTGAAGGATATCCGGCCGGCCTTGGTAAACCGAAGGCGAGTTCTTCTTCTGCACGACAATGCTCGCCCCCATGCAGCACGAATGACGTTGCAGAAATTGAATGAGCTGAGCATTGAAACTCTACCACATCCTCCGTTTTCTCCCGACCTCTCCCCAACAGACTACCATTTCTTCAAGCATCTTGGCGACTTCTTGGTAGGGAAAATATTCAAATACCAACAGGATGCCGAAAGTGCCTTCGAAGATTTCGTCAATTCCGGAACTTCTGATTTTTATGCTACTGGGATAAAAAAGCTTGTGTCACATTGGCAAAGATGTGTAGAATCAGGTTTTTATTTCGATTAATAAGCTTGCCTACAAGCCGAGATATTAACTGTTTAAATTTACTGTGGTTTAGTGCCATTTATTTCGTTACAACCTAATAAAAGTTTAAAAAAATCATACTACTAAAATTTTCCTTGTACAAAAGTATTTGAACTTCTTTGGAGAGTCTCTAGTTTAACACGTCGGCGACCGTGTGACACTGTCACTAATCGTCGGTTTGAAGGTGATGTCGAAACGAACCTTTTTTAAACTCTATGCAGGTTGATTTTATTTCATTCTGAAACTGTAGTAATGCATGTTTGAAGAGAAGCAATATTTATTTGAATATAGAACTCTTTGGAACACCCGTAACAAATCTCAGCTGAAAGGCGGAAAACAGGAAGTCAAGTGTAAGACGAATCTATGCTGTACATACAGTGCGAAGAAAGAGAAGCCCTAGTCGCCTAGAATGTTCGGGTGATTACTCTGGTACTGTCGGTAGCAGAACTTGATGTGCTCGAACACCTGGAGGCAAGGCAGGAACTCGAGCGGATTTCCAGGTTGGGAGAGGTGAGCTCGACAGAACGGAATGCAACGGCCACCCTGGAAGCTGAGCAGCCCGGCCTTTTCGCAACAGGCGCTGTGGTCCACCTGAAGTGGTTTTAGTCGATCATGGAAGGTTATTCCTATGCTAACATCGGCTATTTCCTTGAAATGCAGTCCAATTACAATATTTCCTACAACAGTGGTGAAAAAAGTGAATTTAAGGTAGAGCCCAAGGCTCCATAATAGTGAACAGAAAGACATACCCTTGATGATGCACATTCGAAGGCATGTCCAAGCTGAGGTCCAGGACAGGCGCTGGTCAGGAATGCGGAAACTATCTGAAACAGAATCTACAGGTATATTGATGACTTACGTGATGTGATTTTGTGTAATGGGTTAAAATAGTTCTGTTTTGAAAGTAAGACTGGAAAAAATAAACCTCATTTCTTCTCTAAAAATACGAGATGCAGACGTTCTGTATTAGTGGTGGGGGGGGGGGCAAAAGTAATGAGACAAATTGAAAAGTCCTTTATCTCTTTATAACTCAATTACAACTGAACGATGCTGAGGATTGTATTTGTTATTAAGGGCAATGATCTTGTTGCCATCGCCCAGCCAACCTCCTGAGTCCATCCTTCCAGAACTGCTTGGGTCTGGTGTTGATCAACTGCTCGATATGGTTGTCAAGCACTGCTTGGGTTCTTGTGTCCCTTCCTATTAGGATGTTCTGAAGGCTCAAGTAGTAGTGGTAGTTGCATGGAGAGATGTCCAGCGAATACGGTGGGTGAGGCATGTGAACGTAGCCCAGCTGGCCAAGCTTATCCGTGGTTACTTGTCCCCGATGGAGTGCGGCGTTGTCGAAGAGGAGGACCTTCTTGAAGCGCTGCGACTGAATAAGTTCGAGTCGCAGGTCCATCTCTTCTATTTCGTTCACCATGGCCTTGGAGTACATCGTCGTGCTTTTGGTGAACAGCTTCCAGTATACCGGTCCATGGGCGCAGACTCAAAATCTCTGAAGGTGCTTCTCGCCGTGAACATCTCGCCGAACAAATGTCGGTAACAGGTTACCAGGCTTCACCCAGACTGGCTGCTGGCCAGGGTTAAGATAGAAGACGTGCTTATCATCTTGCGTGACTATTGGGCTCAGGCTGCTCGGGGTTGGAAATTTGGCGAGATTTGCGCGACACAGGTTGGCTCGTCAGATTGAGGTTTTGGCATGCTTCTGGAAAGGGCGGAATTGGTAACTTCTCAGGTGGCGTTCAGTAAGTAGCATACAAACATACAAATACGATAAACACGAAACCAGACTACAGCCACGGGGGATATATGGCACGGCATGCAGAGTCTCATTACTTTTGCCCCCCCCCCCCCCAAAAAAAAAAGAAGATAAAAGTTGGATCCGTTTTGCCGGATTTATTTATCCCTGACCTGAGAAGAACAAAGGCTCATTAATATTTGTATCGTTTTAGTGTATTACAACATTTCCTCCCAGAAGTGACAGCGGGAAGCACTGGCTTATTATCACTTGCAGACACTGTGACGACGTGGAAGGTCGCTTTTCCTGGATTTAGTGTTTTCGCTTTCATATTTTTACTACTTTTAACGAACTAGCTTACATCACTTTAGCTGCCTTTTCGGTGCTTCCCATGCTGACTCTATTCTATACTACATATTACTGTATCTATATTCACTATATACTCTTCATAAAGGATAAAGGATGAAGAACGTATTTGTGTGCGTCTTTGTAAAATGCTTTATTTTCGAATTCGGTGCAGACAGAGAAAAGTGTCACCTCTCCCACTAGGATAAAGAATAAAGGATAAAGAACGGCGCTATTCAATCCCTGTGGGATGCGCCACGCATTCTACTTCTACGGGGTGTCGTGGAGGCGATTCGAATGCGTCTCTGGCCATAACGAGGGTTGCGATGGCTAGCCAATGATGAAGTCAGCTCTCTACCCTTCCCATACAAGTCTGCTACCAATTCATCGATCCCGAAGGGATCGAAGGCTTGGTTGACCTGTGCGGGAAATCCGAACCAAAAACCTGGTATCGATAACAGCCGGCACCGACTGCCCTATACGCGCTCGGTGAAAAATTTGGTGTTTCAAAACCTAAACTGTTTAAATAAATTTAAATAAAATGAAATAAAATAAAACTTTATTTTTTCCAAAAATGTTCGACAACGAATTCATTTGTACATTCATTCGTTCGATAAAATTTCTCAAGAGCATAACTGTAGTATCTATCAGATATCTGCTCAGCTAAAACCAAACGAGCGGAGAAATCCCATGTCTATGAGCAAAAATAGAACCAATTATTGAACATTCCATGTTCGACTTTCATTGAATTTTGGCATGATATTGATTAGTATGAATAACCAAGTGATGTAGCTGACGAACCAAGATTAGTACAGATCCTTTATTCCGTCTAAACGTTTCGGCGTAACAGCCTTCTTCAGAGCCTCAAACTTGGGTAATTAAACCAGAAGTCGGTTACGCCGAAACGTTTAGCCGGAATAAAGGATCTGTACTAATCTTGGTTCGTCAGCTACATCACTTGGGTATTCATACTGATCAATTATTGAACAGACTCAAAACGCGAGATAAAATAAGACCTCACCCTTAAAATTCATAAAATTCCACATGGACAAGTGTCTACGACGCGCCCTACGTGGTGGCTGGGTAGAATGGACCACAATTTTCTGATAGTTGTACAGGAGACAAACAGGAATACCACCACTAGGCTAAAGGGTGCATAGTAGCGCAACCGGAGAAGACGCAAACTCGCGTGACCGATTCCAAGGGACTTCCCGCCCAGGCCAATCAAGCATCTGGCCCTTGTGGGGTAGGTGATATGCTACCACACTTGTCTGGGAAGGATAAACCACTGACTTATCCATGTCCATGCAAAGCGAACGCCTTCACTTCCTAAAAAATCGCCCAGGTCGGTACATTGCTTTCAGGCTTCTTGTCTCGCAACTGCACAACGGTAAATGGTTCTCAGCTGGCACACAAGTCATGTACTCGGGTTCATCAACAATTTATCGGCCGGTATCGATGGCACTTGCCGCGATTCATCAACGCGCGGTGTGGTAGGTTTCTGGAGAAAACCGTTGCAACGGTTACCCAGCTAGATCGTTGGGTAAACGAGGAGGTAAAGTACTGGTAACGCTCCAGTGCTAATGCCTGACCAGTGAGAATGAGTTAGAAAGGGGAGTTTTGCGAGATCTTCTTTTTAGTTTCACCAGTGAAGTTGAAGCTGATTCTTGCATGTATCCCTCATGCTATTGCATAGAAACGATAGAAATAACGCATTAGAAGACCTCGTGCTTCAAATGGCGTCGAGAATCCAAAAGAAGATTTTGAAATGGTGCACTATCGCGGAGTCTCGTACCCTCGAAAGGCGTCGAATGTCGAAATAATGCACTTTCGCTGCCTTTTCGCCGTTGCGAGTGACACTGTAAGGCCTTTCGCGCGTGGTTGGTGTGGTTGCGGCCAATCGGAACTGCCGTCAATTTACCGGGGCGGCATCCTCTCCCGTGTCATTCGTGAATCACAAGGGCCGGTAAGTTTCTAGCAAGGAGCTTGTTGGGTAAATCTATAACTCCTTCGTTGATGAATCCGAGTCATGGCAAAGACGAAAAATGCATTCAAATTGTCTTTACCATATCACGTAGAAGTAGAATGCGTGGCGCGTCCCATCCTGGCAGGCTAACACCGACCTTATCCCTTGTGTAAATAGATAGATGTCCTATCAAAGAACCAAGGAGCTTTAGGAATCACGTGCAGCTGTCCTATGCAAAGTGATTTTTATCAGCATTCTGCGTCAGTGTTTGCTCTGCGTGCGGTCAACCTTGGCCACAAAAGGTACGAGCATCTGAGCGGCATTCTCGACTGATTCATCCGTACATACGCGTGACTCATATCACTGTTTTTCACTGTGGTCCCGTAGAAAACGACGGACAGGTCAGGTGGAATTGAAGGGAAGGAAAGGTATCCCGCACCAAAGGGACAACACACCTAACTAGCACAAGACCAATTTGGACTCACCGTTTTCTCGCTGAGCACGTCGAAGTTGCACATCTCTTGACATGCAGGGTTCACCGCCTTCTTGCGGCAGCAGAGGTTTATCTTCTCATTTGGCGAGAGCTGACTTCGAGCACGGGAACTGGTCGGCATCTGGACATCCGCGCCGTAGACCTGAAACTGCCGATGAGGAAATGGGTTTAGTAGCGTTTATATCCTGGCAGGTGGAATAGTCTAGGAAACGCCTTGCCTTCGGAAGTATTGCTTGATTTGCCTTCGACGGTTCACTCGGAGTTTTGATCGAATGCAGTATGCCTGGATGGTTTCTGGCGAATAGCCGGAGCTTTCCGGACGAGTTCTCCTGATCTCGGTTTTCGCGATACGGCCCGCTTATCGACCTATAGGCAGTAGATGCACACCTCTATGACCTTTTTTGTTGGAAATTTTAAGAGCCGTTGACTGTAAAGTTGATAAATTTTGCCCTCTGTGCCATAAAGGCTGAGCTCAGTCATTTAGCTCACAGTCAGTTAGACTGTAAAATTGGAAGCCTTTCCAGGTTATAAAATAATCAGGATTTCGGCTGTAATTTTCTCTGTTAAATTGCTGTAAGTCGTTGATGAATCCAGCCCCTGGACAAAGCATCGAGGATCAGCGTCTGGGAATTGTCCTTCTCCTTTGACGCCTTGGACGACGAGAATGTGCACAGTGCCTTCGAAGGGAAGCCCAACAATCCCAATCACGAATCATCAGCGACACGTCGGTATAAAGACACTTGGTATACGAGGTCACAGTCAAACGTTTTCACGGCATTGTCTACCGTAAAGCTCTTCCCACTTGAGTGCCAATCGAACTGCCTGATCTGGGGTCGGATGGATTCGTCAGCGACTTACATAACCTTAGTAGAGAATTCACAGCGGAAAAATCAGACAACGCGGCTTACCGCTCACCACATCGCTTGATAAGCCGCGCTATCAGGATTCCGGCTGTAATTTCCTCTGTTAAATTGCTGTCGTTGATGAATCAGCTTCTGGACAAATGCTCCATACTGATGCAAGTCAGTTTCTTTAAGCCTCAAGTGGCTGGTATCGAGGTTGCAAGCTGTTACAACGATGCCTTGTTGCAATCAGAGCACTAGCGCCAGGCGGGACTCGAATCCGTTCCTCCCGATGAATGGCTGGGAATGCTCTACGCCATTACACGACCGTCGCTGTTTGATCGAACGATACATTCACACCTCGTGGGCCCATCAGTAGTCAGCAGGAGTGCGGGTCTGCGTTGCGGCATTTTTGCCCCACATGTCCTGGAGTCCCTTTCCTCCTGCTGCGGACTCCCCTAAGCGACGAAAGCAGTTTCCACACGAGCAGCTTGGATGGACCACACCCTACCCTAGCCTGGACAGTAGTTTGTCTATTTCTCTCATCCCTACAACAGCAGACCAATCCCCAGCTCCAAGTGTTCCTCCTAAGCATGTTTTCTGGAGGTGAGGCGTCGAATAAGGAGCTTGTCCGTACTTGCACACCCTATGCCCAATTACTTGACGGTGCCAATTTGATGCGTTCTACCAAAAAAGTCTTGTTTGCTAAAAGGGGGTTTTGCGAGCTTGTGCTTGAGGCCCTGAATGCGATTCCCAACCGCAGCGAGAGCAGCCTTATGTGCGATTGCGTTCTGCGATCTCCTTCCGTTCTCTGTCGCCTCCTGCCTCTTCCGTCATCTCCTGTTCCCTTCATCTTGAAGAAATCCTCTTTTCTGCGATACAGCCAGCGACGGCGACTTGTGATGCAGCATTGCTAAAAGGGGGTTTTGCGAGCTTGTACTTCAGGCCTTAAATGCGATTCCCAATCGCAGCGAGGGCAGCCTTATGTGCGGTTGCGTTTTGCGATGCAGATCTCTGCTATGCAACATACCTCCGTGACTCAATGATTTCGTTCCATTCCTGTACCTGCTTTTCACAGCTATTTGGTGTGTGATGTGCCTCATTGTCTTCTTTGTTGATCTTGCTGCTCCTTGAAGTACATTCCTCTACTACTACCTATTTCGCGTACTGTTTTTGTTAACTGTTAGTCTGTTTGGTTTAATGACCCAAGTTTGAGGTTCTCGTTGTTTGGCTAATAAACGATTCGCGCTCGAACTGTCGAGTTTAAAGACCCGCATGGCAAGAGCGTTTTTAGCGTTCATCTTGCTATAAAAGTATGACCTCCTTCGATAAAGGATAAAGGATAAAGGACGGTGTTAGTCAATCCCTTCTGGGATGCGCCAGCGCATTCTGCTTCTACGGGATGTCGTGGAGGCGACATGAATGCGTATTTGGCCATACAATGACTTGCGGTGGCCAGCCGATGAACAAGTCAGCGCTTTATCCTTCCCAGACAAGTCTGGTACCAATTCACCGACCCCGGAGGGATGGAAGGCTTGGTTGGCCTGGGCGGGAAATCCGAACCAGGAACCTGGTATCGGATGCACGCGACAGTCGCGCCTCCTCCGACTGCGCTACACGCGCCCACCTCCTTCGATATGATAGAGAAATTGCAGTAAAGGCTTTTCCCTCAGCTTAATAGTCACGGCAATAAAACCAGAAATCGGAGATCTTTTTGAACTTAAGCAATCTGAGTGGAGCTATAAATACTATATTAATGCCGGTGTAATCCATTAGGAATGGCCTTCGACGGGAGTTCAAGATCGTCTAATAGCTTGACAGATTGAGCAGTTTAAGAACGGCAGTTATATTCGATGACGCCGTAGAACGAATTACTAAGGCCAACTTACCTTGGCCGAATTTGTCTGATCGAGGCGAATGTGCTCGTCGCAAGTGACCTGTCCTTGTTCTCCATAACAGATCGGCTGTCGATCGAGAAGTCGGATTCGGGGGCCTGCAAATGGCAAGGAGTTATAACAGCACAATTAAAGAAAGAATTTCAGTGAAGATCGAAGAGAAATACACGATGAAAGAAGAAGTTTCCCTGTCATGTGTGCTTTGCCTTCGCCACAGACGTTACTCACTCCCTTTAGGGATACGCCACGCATTCTACTTCAATGTATGGGATGTTGTAGAGGCGATTTTGGATGTTGTTTGTCCATACAGTGACTTGAGGTGGTCAGCCGATGGACATGTCCTTCCCTGACAAGTTCAGTACCAATTCACCGACCCCGGAGGGATGGAAGGCTTGATTGAACAGGGCGGAAAATCCGAACCAGGAACCTGGTATCGGGTGCACGCGAAAGCCGGTGGCACCTCCTCCGACTGCGCTACACTCGCCTCACTGCACTGCACACAGACCAGTATACAATATATTGTCAGAAATTTTTCGATTCTATTGTCTTCGGATGCCAAACGTTTTCAAGCATTCGAATATAAATATTCATATTCGAGAATCTAAAGGAGATTCGAATTCGAATGTTCAAATTTGAATTAACCAATCAAATATTGCATATTTGAAGCATTAAACTTTCGAATGGCACCTCTCCTGTACTTGAGAATAATTGTGGCATATTGGTAATTTTCGAGTGTTCAAATGTTTCCGAATACTGAAGCTATTCGAGCATTCGAATAACATAAAAATAAATATAATCGAATGACGTGAACATCCGCCCCTGAATTTGAATACATTCGAGAAACACGATTTCTTGAATTTCTTTAACACAAACGGGGCAGACATAACTCCAACGCCGCCCGAACCCCCCCCCCCCCCTGGCGTCGCGCACGGTGCGCGACAAAATTGGACGAGTTGTCGCGGTCCGATGCTTCCGACGGCTAGAAACGCTTCCTACAGGGACATGCGGCACGCCTTTGCCTTATTTCAACTTTGCCTGGAGATGGTATATGAATGTGGTTTCAATAGGACGATCAGCGGCAGTTTATACAGGATCCTGGTTATGTGAGTGGTTTCTAGCGTCAGTATTTGCCATCTACAACTTCTTCGGTCAATTTTTACCCGTGATTATGGTTATACTACGGAAAAAGGTCACTATCACCCATTCTCGGATCAATTGTCCTACTGCAGACGGTTGCCTACCACATTCTGTGAGATCTTAAAATCCTTGCTAAAAATGTGGTCTGGGAGCTTAAACATTGAGAATATTTCGTGCTCCACGGCTAACCATGCGTCACCGGGCGCACGTCCGCGTTTCAGCGCCGCGACGTCGCACGCGGCTAGCTCGCGACGTCGCGTTGGAGTTAGGTCCTGGAGCCGAACACAAACACATCCGAAAAACGAATTTTTCGAATAATCGAATTCGAATATTTAAATTGGAAGGAAAATTTTTCGAATATCTAAGCGAGTAGCGTTCGGGCATAACTATGTACAGGGTGTCTCAAAAAATGTATACACTGTTTGAAAGACGATAACATTGTTCACAGTGAAGGTACTGAGGAACTTAAGGGCTCATATAAAAGTCTAAGAAAATAGAATTTTTTTTTACATAGGCATCGAATGCGCCATGCACTCGTCTGAAATGTTGCATTTTACACTCGATTGATTGTTTCGCTTGAATACTTGTTATAATTTCTTCACAAAGTGGCCGTTTCGATTGATTTGGGTTTCTTTTGAAGTTTAAAACTTAAAAGCACACTATAGCTTGCGGAAAATGCAGTTTATCTTAAAGAATGCAGGTACTATAAGGAGGGTTCCAACGCTGCTAGTAAGCCTTTGAAGAGTTGAAGGCTCATATGAAAGCGCAGTATAGATTTTTGTGGTTTGTAAACAGTGAAGGTTGCGCCATGCACCCGCCTCAAACCTTGCATTTCAGACTCGATTGATTGCGCATTGGCTGGGTGCTTGTTAGAACCTTGTTGCTACTTGGCCAGATTAACCTGTGCTGTGCTCCTTTTAACGTTTTCCGTTGCGCAGTAGCTGTATTTACGCCGATTAACCTTTCCATTCAATTTGAATGCTCCTTCATCAGTTTACAGAGTGCGTCTTAGAAATGGAGCTTCTGAAGACATTTAAATGATGTAGTTATAAACTCGCATGTCACGTGTCTTTCACATGATTGTCAAGTTCAGAACGTGAAAAGAAGCACAGCACGGGTTAATCTGGCCAAGTAGTAACAAGATTGTGACAGGCATTCAACCCATGTACAAGCAATCGTGTCGGAAATACATGGTTCAGGCGGGAGCATGGCGCAATCTTGACTATTTGCAGCCACATTAATCTTGTTACCTTGCGGTTTTATGTAAGTCTCAAACATCTTCAAATGCTTCACTGGCAGCAATGTTAGAAGCTTTCAAACAATACCTGTATTCTTTAGGATACTCTGCATTTTCCGCAGGCTATAGTGTGTTTTTAAGTTTTAGTCCTTAAAAGAAGCCCAAATAAATCAAAAGGGCCACTTTGTGAAGAAATTATAACATGTATTCAAGCCACAATCGATCGAGTGTAAAATGCAAACTTTCAGACGAGTATATGGCACATTTCATGCTACTCATATGAAAGAAAATTTCTATTTTCATAAGCTTTCATATAAGCCCTTAACTTCTTCAGTATCTTTACTGTGAGCAAAGTTATCACCTTTCAAGCAGTGTATACATCTCTTGAGACACCCTGTATTGTCAGAAATTTTTCGATTCTATTGTCTTCGAATACCAGACGTTTTCAAGTAATCGAATATAAATGTGTCCGAGAAGCTAAAAGGAGATTTGAATTCGAATGTTCAATTTTGAATTAAAACCACCTAAATATTGCCTGTTTGGAGCGACAAACTTTCGAATGGCGCCTCTCATATACTTGAAAATAATTGTGGCATATTGGAAATTTTCGAGTGTTCAAATGCTTCCGAATACTGAAGCAATTCGAACACTCGAATAATATAAAAATAAATATAATCGAATGACATGAACACCCGCCCTAAATTTGAATACATTCGAGAGATACGATTTCTTAAATATTCGAACATAAATACATCCGAAAAACGAATTTTGCGAATATTCGAATTCGAATATTCAAATTGGAAGGAAAATTATTCGAATATCTAATTGAGTAGATCATTGCGTCATAGCTATACAGGGTGTGCCAAAATTATGGCGACAGGTTATTCAAAACACCGAAAGCGAAATTGCAGCGCTTTCGAAAAACCAACGATGAAACAAAGCTTATTAGTCTATTGTGAGCTATACACAGCATTGAGATTCGGATATCTCTCCATCGGCGTCGATACAGGCTTTGAGACGCTTCAGGAAGGCATCGACGGCGGCACGCAAGTATGGCGCGTCGAGTTCATCCGACGCCTTCTGGGGAGCTTCCTTCAAAGAACCCACGGAGAGGTGAGGTTTCCCGTAGGCTTTGGTTTCCAGAACTGCCCAGACGGTTTAATATGTCGGATTCAAATCCGGAGAGTTGGCTGGCCACTCATGAAGGCTGATGGAGGCCAGGAAGTTGCCTTTGCATTAGTCCTGCATCATTCACGTCCTGT
Organism: Heligmosomoides polygyrus bakeri; assembly: GCA_947359475.1. NCBI lineage: Eukaryota > Metazoa > Nematoda > Chromadorea > Rhabditida > Heligmosomidae > Heligmosomoides > Heligmosomoides polygyrus. Next base: position 9,364,139 of record OX375866.1, read on the forward strand.
GAGCTGGAGCTCCATCCTGTTGGACGGTCCAGGAGCGATTTCCAAAGTGAGACACTAGCCCAGGGTAACAGTTCGTCCTTCATAAGGTTCAAATAGTTCCCCCTGATCTCCATATCTCGCGGCGGACCGAGCCGCCGGGCACCTGAGAATTCGTTCACACAGCTTCACAATGTCTTCCGTAGTTGCCACATAAACGTGTCTTCTTCGTCCGTCTCTATCATCCTTGGTTCTCAGGTCTTCGTAGTCTCTGATGGATCTATATAGAACACTTCGATGAAGTCCGAGACGCTGGTGAATCTCGCGTGCCGAGAAGCCTTGACGGTAAAGTTCAATGATTGAAGCAGGGTGGCAAGAACATTCCACAATCTTGAAAAACAACTAATTTGTATGCTTGATGGAGATAACCATAAACAAATTGATGCAGTAGAAACAATAAAAGCACCGAAAAAAGCAGACGCTCCGAATAGGAGGTCAATTTGTTCGTGTATGTGCTGTCGCCATAATTTTGGCGCACCCTGTAATTTCCGCCTCTGGAAACTTACGTTTTTCTTTGCCATTTCGATTCTTGTCGAATCTACGTATGCGTCACCGGCAGTGAAACCTGTAAAGGACGGAGAGAATGGGGAACTTTTCTCTCCAAGAGATATATATATATATATATATAAGAATACAAATAAAGGTACCTGCAGCAGTTGGTAGGGAGATTGGGACCTCAGGTCTGTGCACACTGTAGGAACCCCTTCGAAACGACGACTAAAATCAATGCATTTTTACAAATTTTTCAACAATATGAGTAATGAACCTACCCGATGAGTAGCTTCCTGCTGTCCACGTGGAGCGCTGAAGGGAGAATTCTAAATGGCTGCCGTGAGAGACTCAATAGTACATGATTCAGAGCTCCAAACCTGCGGTGTGTGAAGGAAGGGCGCACTCGGATTGCTGATCCCGATCGGGACGAATGGATAGGTGATGTTTAGCTCTTCAAAGAATGCGTTTTTGAAGGGCAAAAATAAATAGTAGGAAGAGCTGCACGTAATGCTGTATGTTCGTTACCATTCACAGGCATAATTGGCCCAAAGGGATTCTGTGGAGATAACATTGGATTCATCAGCGGATTCTGAAGCGGATTCTGCAGAGGATTCTGGACCGGATTCGGGTACTGATTTTGGAGCGGGTTCTGGAACGGATTCAGCATGCCTGAAAGAGCAAAAGTCACATAAATAATCTTTTCTACACTTCGTGTATTGATTTTAAAATAAATTTAAAGATCAGGGGTAGTGTTTAGAGCGGTTAGATCCTTTTAAGAGTGTTCACTGGGGGCGTGTATCGCAGTCGGAAGAGGTGCTGGCTGTCGTGTGCACACCGATACCAGGTTCCTGTTTCGAATTTCCCGCCCAGGCCAATCAAGTCTTCCATACCTCAAGGGTTGGTACCAGTCTTATTTTGAAAGAGTAAAGAGCTGAAGTGTTCATCGGCTGGCCACCGCAAGCCTTTATATCGCCAGATACGCACTGAAATTGCCTTCGCGACATCCCGTAGAAGTAGAATGCGTGGCGCATCCCGAAAGGGATTCAGTAGCGTCACCCTTTACCTCTTTAACCTTAAAAGTATTCATTTATAGTTATTTTAATATCTCGAATGTTTTACATTCAATGCCTAATGAAATCCTGTGTGCTCATATCAGAGTGGTCCACTTACCATTAGTAGACCACTGGCCATAAATGGAGAACATGGCGCAGTCCCAACTCCAGAGAAAGATCATAAGTGATCTCTCTCTTGTACAAATCGCTCCAAATCCAAGAGGCTCCAAGATGACCACCCTCCGACGCCCTGACGGAAGCGTCACCTTTTCCAGAAGGACCATGGAGATGGTCATCCACGACTTCTACTCCGGTCTCTTTGATAGCCACGTCCACCTGCCCCATGCCATCTTCCACAGGACGGATGCGTCGTTCCTCTGTTCTCTCCTCCGAGATCCGACACGCCATCTCGTCTGTGAAGGAACGTACAGCACTCGCTCCCGACGGGATTAGACTCGAACACCTGAAGAACCTCCCGCCAACGCTCATCAACACACTGGCGCGGCTCATCACACGCTACCTGTCGGGGTGCAAGGTTCCATCTCAGTGGAAGACCAGCAGGAGTGTCTTGCTGTACAAGAAGGAAGAGGTACACGACATTTGGCAACTATCGCCCGATCTGCCTGCAGTCCGTAGTCATCTGTTCACTAGAGTGAACTTTGGGACGAATAACAGCCATGCGAGCAAGCAGGATTTCGGAGAGGATTCAGCACGATCGACCACATACAAACCAGTACGAAGTTCATCGAAGTGTCGCGAGAGTACAAGCTGCCGCTGTGCCTTACGTTCATCGACCTGGAGAAGGCATTCGACTCCGTCGAGACTGAAGCGGTCATGGAAGCCCTGCTCACCCAGGGCGTTCCTACTCAGTACATCAGAGTCCTTCGAGAGCTGTACAGTGGATTCACGACCAAGATCTCACCATTCTACAACGTCGTCATCGATGTGAAGAGAGGGGTTCGGCAGGGGGATATCACATTTCCAAAGCTCTTCAGCGCCACCCTCGAAAGCGTCATACGCGAACTAGAATGGGATGACATGGGAGTGAAGGTCGACGGCCGGCAACTGCACCATCTTCGCTTCGCTGACGACATCGTGCTCATAACACCGAGCATCAGTCAGGCGGAACGAATGCTGGCCGACTTCGATCGTGTATGTAGAAGCGTTGGACTGCAGCTGAATCTTACGAAGACGATGTTCATGAAGAACGGATGGGTTTCTGATGCCCCATTCTCGCTCAACGGAACGAACATCTCCGAATGCTTCAGCTACGACTATCTGGGTCGCGAAGTCAATATGGCCAACGACGTAGAGTCAGAGCTGAACTGGAGGAAACGAGCGGCTTGGGGAGCTTTCAAGAGCGTCGAAGAAGTCGTGAAGAAGACGAAAAACGTCCTGCTTCGTGTCCACCTATTCGACTTCAATGTTCTTCCTGTCCTGACATACACTTCAGAGACCTGGGCTGTACGAAAGCAGCATGAACACGCGATCATCGTCGCGCAGCGTGGAATCGAGAGGACGATGCTCGGAGTGACACGACTCACGCAAGTGAGAGAAGGCCTCCGGAGTTCCGAGCTTCGCCGACGTTCGAAGATCAGAGACGCTGTCGCATGGGCCAAGTCGTCGAAAATTAGGTGGGCCGGCCACGTAATGCGATTCGCAGACACCCGCTGGACGAGAGCCGTCACAGACTGGATTCCGCGGGATGTCAAAAGAACACCAGGACGCCCACCAACGCGTTGGTCGGACTTCTTCGTGAAAGCCCTGAACGACCGATATGACGCTCTTCGTGTCCCTCGAGCGAGGAGGATCCATTGGACCACTCTGGCACGCGACAGGGACGAATGGAGACGCTGCTGGCGCCCGCTCGAGCAAGTCGATGATCAACGGGACGACAGGTGATACAGGTGATACTGTTTTCATAACGTTAGCTAAAACCCAAGTGTATTTCTAAGCGCTCAGTAGTGCATTGTTAGGACCAGATACGTCCAGCATAGCCGAATAAGGGTTTCCAAGTCGTTTTTGAGACGGAAAAGGTTCTTATTCGTTATATAGATGGCTGCTGATTAAACAGTGATTATATGTGGCTGCTGATTATTTAATTTGAATTAATTGATTAAATAATCAGCAGCCTTCCAGTTGATGAAAATAGTAGGCTTACGTATGCATGTAGTTGTAGAACAGAACATTGGCCAGGTCTTTCCTCTTTATTGCATTGAATCAGAGTCAAATGCGACGTTTGCTAGTCACAACAAAACGACCTTTATTTCCACATATTTACTGACTCGATCCGTTCTTTCCCGAAAAACTCCGTTGCTACCAGGACTGGGTAGTACCAAGAATATCTGGCTACAGAATAATAAGGATAAAGGATGGCGTTATTCAACCCCTTCTGGTATGCGCCAAGCACTCTACTTCTACGGAATGTCGTGGAGACGATTTGAACGCGTATGCTGTACAATGACTTCCGGTGGCCAGCCGATGGGCAAGTCAGGGCTTCATCCTTTCTAGACAAGTCTGGTACGAATTTACCGATCCCGGAGGCATGATAGGCTTGATTGGCCTGGGCGGGAAATCCGAACAGGAACCTCTTCCGACTGCGCTACACGTGCCCACCTAGCTAGAATCACACTATTTAAAACTAATCACAAAAAACCACTAATGATCAATAAATCACTAATAATCAATAATATTAATAATAGTCACTAAATAATAACATTGATCTCTAATAGTTATCATAACCACTGAACTACTCACTAAACACTCACTACCAACTAAACTTTAAAGAGCTCAGCCCTCACTATTCCGGCACACATTTTCTATGCGCATTATCGACCACGAATCGCATCGGCCGTTTAATGGCTCAGCTAAACAGGGCCGAAATGGATAAAGTTTCAACTGCGACGACATGAAGTATCGACTATCGAGTATTGGTCGATCGGCTGATAGTTAGTACTTCTCTAATTTTTCATCGCAATTAAAACCTTCAGATAAAACGACACAATATTAATTTGACAAAAATTTAAGCATAGTTTGATAAATTCTTTTTTCTTTTAATTATTTTCTTTAAGAGTGGTTGCGTTGTTCAATAAAATAGTGGATAAGAACATCCTGCACTTGTCACTTGATTTTTTTAAAGGGAGGCCTAGTAAAATTGCTTTTACAGAGGTGTACTAAGTCATCAGTCCTGCTTGTAATCCTAGTTTTATTCTTTTATTCTTTATCATTTTTTTGTGCTTCGGTTCTTCGTGTGGCTGTGTTGTCTTTGTACCGCGTAGACCTTGGCCTGCGTCATGAATAAATAAATAAATCAATAAATAAATAAATAGAATTTTTCAGCGTAAGAAAAGTTTGCAGCAAAAATCTACATTTTCTTAGGCGCTTATTTTTTCTAGCTTCTAATGCCTATGTTATACTTCGGCGACGCGTCGGCGACGCTATGTTGCGCGGTAACACTGTCGCCGACAACAGCGTCGCCGAAGTATAACATAGGCCTAAGTGATAGAGATGGATTCCCTTCCATTGCATCGAGAATTCTATAGGCGCTTAAGCGGTGTTGTCGTTTATTGGGACCATATTTTTTTTTTGGAACATATTTTTCCAGATCAAGCACTTCTCGTGTCTCGTGTCCACTTCGAGATCAAAGACGTTAATTTTGGTCTGAGGAGTGCTCTGTTTTTGTAGTTGAAGTGTGGAGTCTGATTGAAAGAGAATCCATTGGAATTTGAGAAATGGCCACCTTCGTTAGAAAAGTCGCCAATAAAAATCCATGCTATCCTTGAACCAATGTCCCTGTTTAGTTAAATCTAACTAATGAGCTTTTTTCTCTTGTTTTTCTTAGTATTGTTCGTGTTCTACAAGAATCATTGAATTGGCACATCCATATGGGTGTATTTATCATAATAAATAAATAAATAAATAAATAAATAAATAAGAAACACCCAGAAATAAATGTAGAGCAGAAGGGATAACAAAATAAGAGGAGCTCTGCCGCAGGATCCCGTTACGTCCTAGAATTATTTATGAATCGGCTTGCATTGTCAATAAATGGCGTCAACTTTTATGGTATAACTGTGTTTTTCAAGTTTCATTTAGTCCTGCTACATTACCAAAAAATATGCCCAATTGAGGATTTTGTAGTATTTATTGAAAGTTGAAGTTATTATTTGATGTTAGCCCATGTTATTTTGTATTATTATGGGCGCGTGTAGCGCAGTCGGAGGAGGCGCGACTGTCGCGTGCACCCGATACCAGGTTTCTGGTTCGGATTCCCCGCCCAGGCCAACCAAGCCTTCCATCCCTCCGGGGTCGGTGAATTGGTACCAGACTTGTCTGGGAAGGAGAAAGCGCTGCTTGTTCATCGGTTGGCCCCCGAAAGTCATTGCATGGCCAAATACGGATTCAACGTCCCGTAGAAGTAGAATGCGTGGCGCATCCCGCGGATTTAGTAACGCTGTCCCTTTATGCTTATTTTTGTTCTTTTCACCTCGCTTGTTTTAAAACTCTCGTTTTTAATTCCCTCCTGAATTTGTCACATATCTGGGTTTGCTGTTTCACTTATGCGCACGTCATCATGCAATAAGTAAGTAAATTATGGATTTTACCTAAGATTTAAGTACTTCTCAAGTAGCATATGACGTTAATCTTTTCCATTTTTTCATTTATTTCCTTTCTTCTTTTTTGTTCTGCGCCGACGCATTCATATGGGAAGAACAACAACTTCCGCTTCTGTCTGTCACGTGGGTAATAGACCATAGTTCACCGAGTCAGCTAGTGTTTCCATGCAAAGTGCAGCTTCAAGAATTCGCCTTCGACGCCATGGATCTCTGTCCTTTTGTGCTTTCCGCTTCTGAAACCCCTGCAGTTTCCTCAGAATTGCAGAAGAGCAGCAGTGTTGCGTTTCCAACGGATGCACCCGTGTACTACTCGGAATCGATTCGCGAAACGAAGCGGCTCGGCGGAAGTTTCCGCGTCCGTGTGTAGTACTCGGGCAGCACTTTCGGTCAGGCGCCGGCTGTGGCTGCGGCGACGACGACGTCGTCGTCGACTGGTTCGTTGCCCTCGATTCAGTGCAGCCTCTTCTCCTTGTGCACTCGAACCATTCGCAAAGTGCAACACCGCCCCGGTGTCGATCCCGACCGACCGACCAAACACCGCCCTCTCGCCCACCAAATCCCGTCAAATGAACACCGGACGGGTGGTGGTGGTGGCTCTGGCGGGGAGGGGGGGGGGGGGGCTCCCAGCGACGGCGGGCGTTCGTCCCTCGTCTTGCTGCCCTTGATGGGATCGCCCCGCGGTTCACTCCTCAAATACTATCTCAGCCCACCACCACACCACCCCTCGGCCGCCGTCCGAAATGAGCCAATAACCTTGTGCGGCGCTGGCCGGTCGGGTCCGACCCCCTCCGCTTGGGTTCGCACAGCGTTCTGTGACGTTGCCGCCCTGCTGGTCTCTGTTTCTTGTGGTCAGCGGTGTCAGGTTTCTGCTCTGGAGAAGTGCAGTGTTCCTGTTGAACTACTTTTCTTAGATCTATCTGTCCTGATGAGAAAATAGGACCAACACATATTCTTGTGGTACAAAACATTGTCTTCCGAATGCTATAAAAAACTGCGCAAAAAATTACAAACCTAAGCGGAGAGAACAAGTGCACAATTGGCTACTTTTTCACTTTTTCACTTTTCACTTCAACGACCTAAAAATTGACAAATTTCGTGATGAAAAAAGAAATGCAATACACGTGCTGATAGAGCAAATCATTCTCTTTCGAAGGCTATGCAGCGCTATGCAAGAGACCGCCGGCGAAATCTGCAGTGAATCATTGAAAAAAACGGCAGGGACTTATGGGACAACCTAATATATTCATAACGTGGCGACTGAAATGTTAGTCACACTTTGAAGCTTCGGCTGTGACTTTAAATGTTAATGGCAAAATGCATATCAGGAACAAGCGCAAGAAGATATCGCCCCAATGCGGAACGTTGCCGACATCTAAACAGCTTTTACCATCAAACCAATAAGCCAAGTGACATATGCACATAGTGGAGAGGAAAAGTACATGGCGCAACCTGTTCTATATTATGCAGAAATGAAATACTGGGCTTTAAATTATGTCGCGCAGTACAGTGGATAGTAGTAAAGATAAAAATAAAAATATAGTCAAGTTTCTCAGTATTAAGAGCCACTCGAGGTCTAGATGGATCTTTATTACTGCAGCCTGATGATTTGACTTCCAGTCGTCTTCAGGGGTATAGTAGGGAGTCGTGTTCGCCCACGCTATCTGATCAGAAGAGGCGAAAAAAGGTGAAAATATGAAAAATAAATATAGATATAAAGCACATCCAAAAGAATTCCAAAAACAGCTATAAATTACAGCGTCAAAAACGATTCGAAATCATGTTTTTGGGAACAATATGTACATGATGCAGAAGATTGTAAACATTGAGAAAAACAAGGATGTCAAAAGAAGACCGAATGTTGTCAAGCAGAAATTATAGGTAGGTATGGTAGTGCAGCCGGAGGAGACGTCGGTTGACGCGTTCGCTATCAATTGGGGTTCATCGTTCAAGTGCCGCCCAGGCCAACAAAGCGCTCAGCCTCCTCTTGGGTTGGCGAACTGGAACCAATATAGGCCCATGCACACTTCTGCGACACCGCGGCGCGGCAGGTGGGGCGACAGCCACCTCCGCGAAATCCGGCGGTCGCGGCGCGGGCGCGTTAGAGCACCGTTTTAGGCAACGTGACCGACGTCCCCGTGGATGCCGAGCCGTTAGGAATGGTTTGGACCATTCCAGCCTGCGGCACTCATCTCAAACAGGGACTTATAGTTGTTCTCCGTTTTTATTCTTGTTCAGTACTACGAATAGAAAGTATTTCTAGAAATTCTGAGTTGGAAACACTGGACTCTACGTCACACACTGAATTCTCACTGCTTCTAAGATCTCATAACTATAACAGTAATTGTAAATGGTAGGAAAAGACACCATAAGAATGACATATCGTGCCTGATTAAAGCTCCAATCTGTTCAGAGCCAGCGTCACAAAAACCCGCCAATTTCATAAAGCCAGATGGTTTTGGATTTTTTGAAGAACAAAAAAGGTTCTGAAATGCAGCTAGATCTAAGCAGTCCTTCTGTTACCCAAGGAATGGGTAGATATCTCGCTTTTACCTTAAACTGGTCACTTTTTAAATTGAAACCGATCTCCTTAAGAAATAAAATGATGTCAGACATATTTCATGTTTGATAAAGATTATTAGCTAATTTCAAACTACTTTTTTCTTAACGAATTTTTCCTTAAAATTCACCTTTGCATTTTTCAGTATTCCTGCATTCCAAAAATACGCCGGTTGCTTAAACACTACATTCTTATTATCCGAGCTCAAACATTACTTTCGATGTGCTAGAGATCAGTGAAATTCTTGGTCCATTATAGGAAAAGATTAAAGGCTCGATACATTACATTGTCTTCTGGAATAATAGTGTGTTGCAGTTGCCGTGTGCATAAATTTAGAGACAGTAAAAATAACAACAAAATAAAAGCAGTACACCACTATTCTTCACTGCATAAGTTTAGATGAAGGGCACCCTGTGTACACTATCAATCAAAAAAACTTGCAATGTTCTGGACGAGTGCACGGCACAATCTTCACACGAACCACTATTTTTGTCGGAGCACTTTAGAATGCACCTAAGAAAGGGGTGGAAATTCTACGCTCACACAAAAGCGTATGCATGTCCACTTAAAAGCGCTGCATAAGAGTTTTTCACACAACTATTATTCAACTATCATGAGGAACGGACAAGTTTCTGATGCCCCATTCTCGCTCAACGGAACGAACATCTCCGAATTCTCCAGCTACGTGTACCTGGGTCGCGAAGTCAATATGGCCAACGACCTAGAGCCAGAGCTGAGCAGGAGGAAACGATCGGCTTGGGGAGCTTTCAAGAGCGTCGAAGAAGTCGCGAAGAAGACGAAGAACGTCCGACTCCGTGCCCACCTATTCGACTCCACTGTTCTTCCTGCCCTAACATACGCCTCAGAGACCTGGGCTATACGAAAGCAGGATGAACACGTGATCAGCGTCGCGCAGCGTGGAATCGAGAGGACGATGCTCGGAGTGACACGACTCACGCAAGTGAGAGAAGGCCTCCGGAGTTCCGAGCTTCGTCGACGTTCGAAGATCGGAGACGCTGTCGCATAGACCAAGTCGTCGATAATTAGGTGGGCCGGCCACATAATGCGCATCTCAGAGAACCGCTGGACGAGCGCCGTCGCCGATTGGTTTCCTCGAGATGTCAAGAGAGCACCACGAAGCCCACCAACGCGTTCGTCGGACTTCTTCGTGAAAGCCCTGAACGAACGATATGACGCTCTTCGAATCCCCCGAGCGAGGAGGATCCATTGGAGCTCTTTACCCGCGAGAGGGACGAATGGAGACGTTGCTCGCGCCCGTTCCAGCGACTCGGTGACCAATGGGGCGACAGGAGGTACAGGTTATATGTAGTATGTTACGCTGAGTTCATTAGACTTTTGTTGACCTGTCGAAAAGTTGGAACATAAAACTTTTTTCTGACGTTTTTTTCATTTGAAATAATAGATCGCAGATTGCAAGAATTTCACGGAATTTAAGCATTTATTGGAGGCTTAAACAAAAATTTCCTTTAAAAAATCGTTAATAAATTCAATGCGCAGAACTCTGTGGGCATCCCTGATAAAAATCCAAGGCTCACATAGAAGCACACCTACCTTGTGGTATCGGTATCAGTGGAGGCATGTGCCACGGAGCCGGTGGAAACTCTCGATCGTTGGATACGATGGCACTGTAAAATCAACACAACATTTTCAAACGAAAGGTCTTCGCAGGAAATTAAATCGGATTCTTAATTTGGTGGCCTGCCCAATACGAAAAAGATATAGGAATCAGGGTACATGTCGCGAAGATGCACCGCGGGGGTGCGGTAACGCGCCGTCACTCTTACCGTATTTAGGCAGCCAATCATGTGCCCTGCCTGTGCGGCTGAGCTGGTTCCTGATTGGATGCGGCGGTTGTGGTAGGTGCAACGGCACGTCCCAGCATCGCTGCAGTACATTTTCGCGACATGTATCAGGTATCAGTAACTCAGCACGTAGTTTTCCACACTCTTTTCCATTATACGGTGGCTTTATAGGATAGAATTAGAAAGTACACACTCAATGGATCTCACCTTGTTGAGACGGTGTTCTCGGGTGTTTGGCGTGTGTTGGGAGGACGTCGCTGGAAAATAACCTGCATTGAAAAGTGCAGCGAAGATTCATTTCTTCCTTAGCAAATCTTTTTGCAAGGATCGTTGTGAACCAAACGACATTCAGCTCAAGAAAATTTCCCATTAATACGGGTAAGTTCAAAAATCCTAACAAAAAGAAGAATCGCCCAGAGCCAAGAAGTATTTGGAATGGGCCAAGCACTCGACTTTGACAGTTTGGACATGTTTTATATTTTATAGGCGGAATAACGGTAAGGAGGAAATTTTGAATCTAAATATTCCATGTTTAAGCTCCGCCCTTTGTACACATGATTTTAAAAAGCATTACCTTTTGTGAACCCTTTCTAAAATCTCTACTAACAAGGAACGTATGTGTACTTACCGCATCGATTCTCAAAAGACCTATATGGTCTTGTAGGGCGTCTAACTAGGGGCACAGGGGTGTAGTTCGTTTTTGTCTCAAGCTGGTGGTCCAAAAATGGCAAAAAATGCCGCCTAGTAAACCTGTTTCGAGTTGCATCGGATCAAGAGGGATGGAGATCATCGAGTTAACCCGTGTGCTGAAGAAATCCTGACCCAAATTTGGATTAAAATTGGAAGGCTTACACGAATCCCGTTAAAGCGTGGGTAAGACCACCACTAGTGGAGAGTATACCTTACCCTTGTCCTTTGTCCTTCGAAAAAAGTCGACTTTCGAATGGGTGAATGAAATTCGGTTTAAGAAAAATCGAATTTTCGAATGATCGTATATGTATACCAGTCGTTCAGCGGCCTAGCGGCCGTCGACGACTGGTTGGGGGCTTCGCCCCCAAACCGCGAGATGAGAACGCTCCGACCATCTTCTTTTCCCAACTTTTAGACCTTTATACTTTCATTGCGATAAAGAACTGGTTTTACTATAGAGAGTACAGCCGTCAGAGCGGCCCGTGGGCTTCTCAACGACATCACCATAGTAATAACTTCTCATCATCAATTTTAGCTGCAACCTATGTCATGGTTTCCGCAGGAAGAACACCTTAACTGCGTCGATTGCGGCAGGTTAGAAGGAAACAGAAAAAATGAACGACATCCGTGTGTAATTTGATCAATATCGATTGATGGTGATCGATACCTCAAAAACAAACTTCAGATTCGTGTTCAGTGACCTCAACTACCCCCAAGGCTGAAGTTTTGTGCCGCTTGGACGACATCCCCAAAAAATCGATAATATCGACCGATATCGATTGGTCGATTGGTCGACTTCAGGTTGCTGTTCAGCGACCTCGATTACCCCCACAGCTGAAGCTTCGTGCCGCTTGAACGTCATCCTCAAAAATTGATAATATCGATCGATATCGATTGGTGGACTTCAGATTCGTGTTCAGCGACTTCGATTACCCCACGGCTGAAGTTTCGTGCCGCTTGAACGCCGTCCTCAAAAAATCGATAATATCGGTCGATATCGATTGCCTCCCCTTCTGTGAACGCCTCCCGTCGATGATCATCTAAATGCCCTTGCACGGTTGCCGACGTGTTCGGCACGTCTACGGCTAGCCATGCACGGTTGCCGACGTGTTCGGCATGTCTACGGCTCGCCATGCACGGTTGCCGACGTGTTCGGCACGTCTACGGCTCGCCATGCAATCGCCCATGGTTAAGTTGAAATAAGACCCGGCTGACATACGCCGCAATGTTGTGGGCATCTCTTGGCTTCAGCTCCCCTCCCGTGACGGACACGTGACATTGGCCGATTATATATGGGTAGGATTCTGGTTTTCAAGACATCAAACTTCGAATGAGCTACTCGATTTTCACATCCGAAAACAAATAAAAAATTCGAACTTCGAGTACTCGAATTCAGATTTGTTCGTATATTCATTCGAATTTATTCGATTCTAAGGTATAGAGGACCCCCAGCCATGAGTCACTAGGCGACAAATTCTTGCCATTTTTGGACTTTCCGGTGTCCCGGAGCAAAAATGAACTTCACCCTGTGCACCTTACTAGATGCCTTACAAGGACGTATAAGTCTTGTTGGGAATCGTTGGGGGTAAGTTCACAGGCGCTTCTTGTTAGACATTGTCTAAGAACGAGAGCAGCAAGGGCTCTATCTTCCCGGACTTACGTGTTTAAATGGAGGAAGCGGCGTAGTGGAGGATGGCGGGAAGGTGACGAGGCGAAGCGGAGCCTTGGTCCTCATCGTGCTCTTGGTCTCCTCCTGCATGGCCGACGGTCAGACTTCTCCAACACGTCCGCAAGATGACACTTACCACAACGACCGCGACATCGTTGTCGTCCGAAGAGCGACGAGGTGGCGAAGTGTCGACGACGCTGTACTTCACCGATACAGTGGTTCGCGTCGGCGGTCGGGTGATGAAGAACGGGTCGACTCCATCGACGCTCTCGACTCTGTTCTCCAGAATCGAGCTGTAGACTGGAAAGAAGCGACGATTCCTCGTTTATATTCACCTTCAGCATACCATCACTTACTCTTGTCTTCATTCGGTGACTTGGCATTCACGTAGTAGATTCCTTTCGTGATCACTCGCTCACCGTCCAACGGGGCGTAGATGACGTCTTGTGCGCTGTCGCGATAATGTCCTGAAATTGAGTGGTAAGGCTTAACAACAACACGCGAAAAAAGGTTGCAGAACTGCAAAGAATAAAGGATAATGGCTCTTTCGATCGATCCCTCTTGGGGCGCGCCACGTACTCTATCTCCACTGGATGTCGTGAAGGCAATTTGAAGGCGTATTTGGTGATTTGCGCTGGTCAGCCCATGAATAAATCACCATAGTGTTTTACCCTTCCAAGGCAAGTCTGCTGCCAATTCAACGCCCCAAGAGAAAGGTTGGGATCAATTTTAGTCTGAACACCGTAAAATGTCAATTGCGTGCGTCATTCCATTCCAAAGAACCACATCTTCTGTATTTAAAAGGAAGCCCTCATGAGACAGCAGCTGAAGCTTTAATAGAGGCTGGGGCAAGGGATTGGAGACGAAAACCACTATAACCCCCCCCCCCCTTCCCCCCGATTAGGATAGATCCCTTGGTTGGCCTGGGCGGGAAATGCGGACGGGCGGCGCCTCCTCCGGCTGCCCAATCACGCGCCGTCTTCCGAAAAAACGTAGACCTATAAAAACATTCACAAAAGCCACGGAATTTTTGTCATGCAAAAAGGATTCAAAGAGATTCGGCTAATGACAGACCGGACAATTTTTAGTCCCACATAGCTGTTAAGCAGCAGACTTTAGACATCAACCGGCTTGGCGCGTAACCAGAAGTTGCCTTACTGCCAGAGAAATTGAAAATCACCGTTCAGATCATCATGCCTTCTCTGACTTCGATAGGGGCGAGAAGTCCTATGTGGCTGGTGGCCTTCAACAAGAACGACGTCATCCTAAAGAAAGCACATTTTTTTCTCGTTTTCTACAAGAAATTAAGTTTGACTGAAAAATTGTATTTTTCGATTTCGACTTCGCCCTCTCCTAATCCTCTGAAGAGCTTATTGAGTGGGTGCGCAATCTATACTCTTGCCCAAGGAGTCGAGTGCGAGCGCCAGCGGGCACCTCCATGGAGTTTCCCATCTCTGTAGGGGTGCATCAGGGATCTGCGCTATCCCCACTGCTCTTCGTGGTCGTGATGGATGCAATCTCACGAGATCTCCAAATGGCGGCACCTTGGACGCTGCTGTATGCTGACGACGTCATGCTTGCATGTGAAGACAAAACCGAACTCGAGCGACAGGCACAGGCGTGGTGCGATCGCTTGGCATTGTTCGGACTCAAACTAAACGTCAAAAAGACGGAGTACTTGTCGACGGATGTGAATGAGCTCGGATCTATCAAGATCGATGGTACTGAGCTCTCACGAGTGACATCTTTCAAGTATCTTGGGTTAACAGTCACGTCCGATGGCAGCTTAAAGATGGAGGTGAATGCGCGTGTGAGTGCAGCCTGGTCCTAATGGCGCTCGCTGACTGGGGTGCTTTGCGACAGGATAATACCTGAGCACCTCAAATCGAAGGTTTATAGAACAGTCGTCCGCCCAGTAGCGACGTACGGTGCTGAGTGCTGGCCCGTGACGAAGGAAGTTGAAAGCCGCCTCAGTGTAATGGAGACGAAGATGCTACGGTGGACGGCTGGAGTTACGCGCTTGGACCGCGTTCGTAACGACACCATACGACAGAGGTTCGGTGTCGCCCCGATATCCGAGAAGCTGCGCGAAGCTCGTCTTCGATGGTACGGCCACGTCCTTCGCGCTAACGACGACACCGTGTGTAAGATTGGCCTGAATCTTGTGGTCCCTGGAAAGCGGCCCAGAGGACGCCCGAAGCAACTTTGGCTAGATACGTTGCGCTTGGACTTAGAGATGGCTGGTGTGCACCCTGATCAAGCATTTGATCGGGAGAATTGGCGTCACCACACCAGAAGAGCGGACCCCGCCACCAAGCGGGACAGACGCTAATGAAAATGATGATGACTTCGCCCTCTCCTAAATATCCACAGCGGTTTTCTCATAACATATGAGGGCCCTTGAACAAATTCAGGAGAGGGATGACGAAGCATGCTGAAGGGAATGCAGGCAGGCCTTCCTTCAAGTTGAAGACGAAACTGTATGATACTAACATCGATTGTTAAGAGCAGCGTTTTCTATTTTATGCCGATTTTTCGCGGAACATCCCTTCATACATATACACAATTTTCATGTCGAATTGGACAGCCCTAAAATCTAGTAGGACACTTTTCAAATCAAATTGAACACTCTTCTAAGCCAGCCGAAGACTTGAAAACCAAAGCGTACACTTCCAGATAGAACTCTTCCAAAACCAATATAGTATTTCTCATTTCTAAAGGTTAGGGACTCCAACTTGCGTGAAGAGTTCGAAAACCAGATACTCATCAGGAATGACAAAAACGTGGTGCTGTGGGACAAGACGCAGCATATATGATGCGCACTCTGCAGCTTAGGCCTACGTTATACTTCGGTGACGCGTCGGCGACGTCGCCGACGCTGCGTTGTGCGGGCTGCTACGCACTGCGTACGCAGTGCGTAGCAGCCCGCACAACACAGCGTCGCCGCTGACGTCTCCGAGAGCTCCGCAGGGGGTGTTATACCTCCGTCACCGATGTCGCCACAGACGGGCCGACGTCATCCAAGGGTGTCAGAAAATGCACTCCGATGGAGTGTTTTGATTGTGGGTTGGTTCTTCGTTCCCGACACTGCCGTCATCACCACCTGACTTCAAATTACGAGAAATGCAGAACACGACCGTCTTGCGTACACCAATAGTGCCATTCGCTAGAACACTGGGTGTTTGGGAGGGAGTGGGAACTTAGACCTTTCTTTCCCTCCACTTTGTCACCTTTCTTCCTTTTTCTCTCTTTCTCACCCGTTCTTTTCGCATTTTCTAGGCCTTTTCGCTTTCTATCAGAGCAAGTAACAAAAATAAAACCGTGCAGAAAATAAGTAGTGTTTCCTCGCTTTCTGAAATGACACTGCAGACCTCTACGAAGAGCTTTTTCGAGATACAATTCATATTAATTAAGAGTTAAATTTTCTGCTGAATTTCGAAAATTCCGCGTAAATTTAATTTAAATGCGATTTAACGAAAAAGGCCTTTGCTAAACTCAAATAAAGAAATTTAACGAAAATGCTGGTAAAATCGTTAAATTTGTAAATCAACATTGATCGACATCGACGACATTCATTGAAGCATTGTGGAACTTAGTGAGTAGATTTTGTATGCATTACCTACCATATATATGCATATATATAATATGTTGTATGGATGTATATGAAAGTGCGGTTGTACAAAAACCGCAACCGAAACCGGCTAACATAATACCACAGAACCTCAAGGACGCATATTTCGTTCAGCTCAACAAGAGTCTGGCTCTACTTCAGCGGTAGACTTCGCGAACAGTACGATGTCGTCAGCAAAAGGAAGCAAATGTCTTTTCTTTCTATAGCGATGTTTTGTTGCTATCAAAACTATTTTTTTCATTTCGTCAGAAGTCCTTAGACCGTTTTTAGATGGACCGCAGCCAGCATACCTTGGCTCTATGGTAAGTAGCAAATGCCCCATGGTTCAGCAAGGCCCTCGTGGCAAGTGAGGCCTACCTGATCTAGATGGACTTTCTGGACATGCAGACCTCCGGGATATGATTCGGGCCCCATATGCTATGCAGTTGGTCAATGTATTTCATGTCAAAGAGGTCGGCCTGGACTGCCAAGACCACCCGGAATTATAGGATACCTTGGAGATGAGTGCCCTCAAGGAGAGAATGGTTTCATGATGCTTCTATCCGCAATCTGGTTACCAAATGATGACACTGAAAACGCGCTGCGATGCTAAAAATGTGCTCCAATGCTCTCCTGTTGACGACGTCGCCACAGAATCTATCGACGGCATCGCCGTCGTCGCCACAGACGCGTCGACGACGTCGGTGACGGGCTGTCGGTGACGTGTCGCCGAAGTATAACATAGGCCTAGGGGTGCTATACTTTCTCGCCGACATCGCCAGCAGCGCCGACGACGTCATCTATTAGATTAGAGACCTGCTCCACCATTACTCCAGTTCCTCGAGGAAAAAAATGTGGTTTAAAAATTCTTCTAGCCTCTTCTATTCTATTTTCCAAGGAACTTCTGCATTGGTCCTACTAACCTGGAGCTGCTTCCTTAGAACTGCGCGGGCAATAGTGCCATTTTTACTAATACTCAAGTTATCTGTTCGTTGAATCTCGGCATTGCTTCTTAATTCTATGTACTTCTGGGCTGTATCATATTTATTGCTGAAAATTATCTTTAAAAAAGCATGCAGATCGATAAAGATCCTAGAAATCACAGATTTTCAGAGGACATTGAGGTTATGAAGCAGGTTAAGCTATGATTCATGGTAATCGCCAGCCGTAGCTCCACCAGCTCGTCGTTCTTCTGAATGCGAACCGCCATTGGGGAGGTCTAGACGACACTCTGAGCTGCGTACGCACGTTCCAGAACGATAGCGGAAGAAACCTGGGTCACATTAGCACTTCGGCTTTCCACAAGCCTTGCCGCAGCTCTGGTTCATGCTGGCGCGGGTTGGCTCACACCTCGTCGGGGAGTTCTTCGACAACTCGTTACGACGCGCTCCGATGCTAAAAATGCGCTCCGATGCTATAAGGCGCTAAATGCATCCCTGCCGTCGCCGCTGTCTCAGACTCGGGAGACGGTCAGGAGGTACACACGCCCCCTGCTGGGGCGTGCGATCTTTTCCTGCTCACCCACCCCCCAACCCCCTAGGCTTCACCAAAAGTCTAACAGCTTCCTTACGAAACCTTTGACACGCAGAACAAATGTTTTCGGTCCGCAGAACAGCGGTGTACCTCCTGACGCCACGCCCTCCAGCAGGGGGCGGATGTACCTCCTGTCGCGCTGCCCTCAGACTCCTGTCGACGACGTCGACGACGGTACCGGCAACGTCCCCGACAACAGGCGACGGCGACGGGCTGTCGGTGATGGGTCGCAGCGTCGGCAACGCATCGCCGAAGCATAACATAGGCCTTAGAAATCGCTTCCCCTACGCGTTTAGCGCTGCAAAACACCCGTCGTCGTGAACGTGGAAAAAGGTGCATGCGCGTTGTCAATGATACGTAACGCGTAGTTCTGAATAGGGAACTTGTTCTAGCTAGTCGTTGCATTGTATACGCTTTACGAACACCGTTCATGTATTGTGGTGCAGAAGCACTTATCGTATAATCACCACGAAGATACAAGACCGCTCATAACTAGTGTCGCATTTCGCGTCGCTACTGTCTGTGCAACAGCATCGCAAAGCATCGGAATGGTTTTTAGTGAGTCCACTGGAAAGCTGACTTCATCGCCGAATTCAAATCATCGAGTAGGTTTAGGAAAACAGAACGTATCTGATGTGGAATCAAAATGAACACGGTTACTGTCGTTTAGGTGAATTTCTGCTAACTCCCTCCGAACTAGTCACATTTGGAAATAACACGCATATTCGGAATCCCTATGAAGTCAGCTTTACATTGACCTAAAAATTACACAATAATCTCCAAAAAATTCAACGTTCATTTAGGCTGTTTTCACGTTGAAATGGACACTTTTCAAATCAAACTAGACACTCTTCTAGCTAGCTTTAAGGCTTTTGAAATCAAAGGGTACTCATCCAAATCGAAATGACATTCGGGGAAGTTGAACTACAGACTCAATAAGATGATTAGAATAATTCTTTTTCAAGGAAAATTTGGTTAATTTTGTAGAGTTTTTATTTCTAGAGAAAAGGTAATAAGTTAAAATTTGCTGCAAGACACAACAAAGAAGCAAGCGCATAACATCGCCCCATGTGCTCAGAACAGGGATGTGCGTTTAACGATTAACGATTTACCGATTTACCGGATTTACCGGCATTTTTCGTTAAAACTTTTTAACGAAATTTACCGTCGAAAAATTCCGTTAAATTGCATTAACGACATTTTATGACCCTTTTTAAAATTTTGGTTCCTCTCCATGTAAACGCATTTTGGACTTTTCTGAATGAGTTTTCGCAGTGTTCCGAGGAAACCTTCTGCTTACTTGAATCAGTGTAGGTAATCGATGTTGTCCTCGAGTTTCAAGAATTGTTGGCACTTTCCTTGCTCCTTGACCAATATACTTGCGTGCGACCCCACTTTTCTACGCTGTCGTTCCGTGCTTTTCGACTTTCTGGTCCGTTTCTTGCGTTTGATTGCTACATATTAGTTCTTCACAATTACCAACCATCCAGTTTTCCATAGTTTTTTTTTGTGATATTTGTTTCGTAAGTGGGGTTGAAAAGGTATAGAAAACACGAAGAAAACGCTACGAAATACAAACTATGCGAGAAAAAAACAAGCACAAGAAACGAAACAAGGGAAGAGATGGGTTCCTTCCCTTTTCTCCGCAAGTTTTTCGGAAAGTTGGAGGAATTTTTCGTGCAGTATCAGCCGGTGACTGTAGAACTGCATTAAGGCAATTTTGAGCCTCGCCTAATTGATAGAGCGTGGCTACTGGTACTGTCTTTGCTTCGCTTTTACTGAATTTTATGCCGTGCATGTCAACGATTTTTCTTAACTATTTCGTCCTCTTCAAGGACTTCCTTTGCAGTCTCCTTTGGGAGAAGCACAGCCAGTATACAAGAGAAACAGTGAAATACAGTACCGCCGCTAAACATTCAACCAAACGACGTTTGCGACGCAAACGTCGTTTAGTTGAATGTTTAGCGGCGGTACTCTCAGAGCATATTTTCCAGTCAAATTTGGAACCAAACGAATCGTCGCAGCCAGAAGAAAGCCATAAGCGGCAGGAAAATAAAATTTTAATTAGGTTTAAGAATTTTAAAATTCAACTGGGCAGCACTAATTATGCCTGGGGATACAATTATGCGAGACTCGGTGACGGTCTTGAGGCAGGTCACATCAATTAAGAGTCTACTTAATTTTGGCACTGGTTTTCAGGCTTCCACCTAGCTTTGAATGGCGCTCTCATGCTCAGTGGTAGACAGAATGATAATAGGAACCTTTATAAATTTCGGTGAGAAAATCTTTACTCTGAACAAAGTTATCATGATGCGACGCAAAAACGCGTTTTTTGCGTCGCAAACGTGGTTTGGTTGAATGTTTAGCGGCGGTACTGCATGTAGCAAAAAGCACTAGAATTACATGAAAAGATATGGAGTCGATGAACAATCTCTGTCATTTATTACACAGGTTAGTATAAAAACTGGCACTTTACATGCAGTCCATTGCATAAAGATTTTTTCAAAGATTTACGGAAAAGGTATATCTTTGAAGGTGCAGGTCCGGCTTTAGCAAGTATTTTCTTTATGCCTATGAGTTTTTTCGTCTAATTTACGAATTTACTGTAAGACAGGTCATCAGTCCAAGATGTGCTCTACAAAAATGGGAAGAAATCGAAAGCTCAAAGCACATTCGAACCAAATAAAATAAAAAACACCACTATAGTCAATCATGATGACACAACTCGTCTTCAAGCTGCAATCAATAGCGTTAGTAATTGGTCGGTCGCAAATGGACTGCCTCTTGCTCCTTTGAAGTCCCATGTTCTTTGTATAGGTAGTGGTTTCTTAGAGCCGGCATACTATGTCAATGGTCTTAAGCTTAAATGCGTAAGTGAAGTCCGTGACCTAGGTTTTTTGCTCAGAAGTAAGCTATCTTTTGATCGCCATATTAAAAATATTTCAGCCAAAGCTTTTTCACGTACTTTCAATCTGTTCAAAGCACTTAGAACAACGGATTCGTCTACACTCATTAAGGCTTACAAAATCTACGTTCGTCCCATAATTGAAAGTGGCACATCAGTTTTCAACCCTTACTTGAAGAAGGATATAAGGATTTTGGAAAGTGTGCAAAACAATTTTACTAGAAAACTGGTGGTACGTTGTTCTGGTGTTGACTACCGATATATTCCTTGTAGTGCGGAAAGACGTAAAATGTTTAGGCTACCTAGTTTGGAAAGTAGAAGACTGAAAAGAGATCTTGTTACGGCCTTCAAAATAATCACTGGAAATACGAGCGTCAATTCCGCCACCTTCTTTAAATTTTTGCCTTCACGCACCAGAGGTGGTTCCTTTAAACTCAAAGCTTCACCTGCAAGATCTGGCATTAGGTCTCGGTTCTTTTGCCAAAGGGTTATCTCCCGGCTTAACCAATTGATTGCTAAAGGCGGACTGTCGTTACACTTGAATTTATTCAAAAAACTGGTTACCCTGATGTTGGGCATGGATTCTCATTAGTTGTTATTTCTTCATGTGCTGACTTCATATGTTTCAGGTGCTTAGTTTTCCGTATTTATATTACTTTCAGGTTCTTAGTCTTAGGCTCTCCAGCCAATCAGTTTTCTACGTTTATTTCATTCCCTACTCATCCTTTGTTCTTATTTTTTTCTTTGTTTCTAGTTATTGCTGCGGTTTGTGTTCGTGTTGCTGTGTGCCCACGCATGCGTAAGCGTGCGTCCATCAAATAAATAAATAAATAAATAAATAAATAAATAAATAAATAAATAAATATGCTGTACAGTTTGGAACCAGGTCCTTCAAGAAGATGATCTGAGTGGTCAATTGCTGAGAAATCGTAAATGAGTGACAGACAGTGGCGAACTCTACTTGGAAGAATTAGGAAAGATAACGCTAACAGGTGTCAAACACCATGCAAATATTAGGTTGTCCGGAAAGTTCTCAGCGTTTTGTGTAACTATTTTTCATTCCTCTGTTATTAAGTAAAAACTAAACTTCAATTAGGCATTAGTGCTACGTTCTGTACAGAACTTTTCGCTCTATCTGACTAAATAGTCAAAATTTCAACTTTATTTTATATTTCTATTCTTGAGGGAGGGCGCGTGTAGCGTAGTCTGAGGAGGCGCCGACTGTCGCATGCACCCGATACCAGTTCCCTGGTTCGGATTTCCCGCCCGGGCCAACCAAGCCTTCCATCCCTCCGGGGTCGGTGAATTGGTACCGGACTTGTCTGGGAAGGATAGAGCGCTGACTTTTTCATCGGCTGGCCACCGCAAGTCATTGTATGGCCAAATACGCATTCAAATCGCCTCCACGATATCCCGTAGAAGTAGAGTGCGTGGCGCATCCCAAAGGGGATTGAAGCCGTCCTTAATCCTTTATCCTTTATTCTTGAGGGGCTTGTTGAAGTATGTTGGAGGAGCAATTCCGAACGATATTTTATTTTAACTTCAAATTGGGACAATCCACAGCCATGGCAGCTTGACAGATCAATCAAGCGTGGAGGCCTAATGGTGTTGGAGGAAGCATTGTGCGCCAGTGGTTCAGTAGATTTCGAACCGGAGATTTCGGCCTCGAAGATGGCCTCGTAGCGGTCGACCTAGAGCAATCGTGGACGACGAGTTGAAGGAATTGGTGGAAGCTGAACCATCCCGAACAGTTCGCGGGATAGCGGA
This sequence comes from Heligmosomoides polygyrus bakeri, assembly GCA_947359475.1. Classification (NCBI taxonomy): domain Eukaryota; kingdom Metazoa; phylum Nematoda; class Chromadorea; order Rhabditida; family Heligmosomidae; genus Heligmosomoides; species Heligmosomoides polygyrus. The sequence goes on from OX375866.1 coordinate 9,386,889, forward strand.
AGAGCTAGACGTCACTAAAGCTGCTGTAGCGTATGCTTTGAAAGCCTTATGAAGGTGAAAAAACTCGAAAAGCGGATGCCCCACGAGTTGAGTGAACGGCAAAAATTGTCACGTTTCGAGATTTGTTCTTCTCTACTTTTACGCAATAATGCTGACCCCGTTTTTGGATCGAATTTTCACTTGTGGTGAAAAGTGGATTTTGTATGACATCAGGAAACGCTCCGGACAGTGGATGGACGCCGACGAACCCCCTAGGCATTTTCTAAAGGCGAACCTCCAAAAACGTAATGGTCACTGTGTGGTCGGCGGCAGCTGGTGTGATCCATTACAACCTTTTGGCACCAGGCCAAATGATCATAGCAGAGTCCTACTGTAAGGAAATCGGCGAAATGCACTGAAAATTGCGTCAACTTCAGACAGCATTGGTCAACAGAAGAGGGCGGATTCTTCTGCATGATAACGCCCGCCCAAACGTTGGTCCTTTAGCAAATGTGTGCTGATTCGAACGTGCTTATTTCAACTAAATCCGATAAGATTTGATAAAGTTGTGGTAGTTCGAAGTGAAACATTCAAAACGTTGAGAACTTTCCGGACAACCTAATACCTGTCCCAAGCAAATGACAAATATACCTCAATAACAAGGTCGCCAAATTTTGCTGCAACAATTACGGGCCATCCTGTACAAGACAAAAAAGTTACTAAAATTATTCAAACTGAACCGCTTCAAGTTTTCCGCTTAAATTCTGCATATCCAGATCACTAAGAGCAACCTCTGAAGCAACGACATCAACAAGAGAATTCTCAAGAATGTGAGAGAAATTACGTCGTTAGAGTCATCAGTCAGGCAAGAAAGTGCAAGTGCAAAATAGCGCTTTGCAGACGACAGATGGCGATGCTTAACGGATTTGCAAAGGTCGTCTCTTTTTCAGCATATGGAATCCGATAGAGAGAAGACTTTCCTTAGGGGCTTGATTTTTTATCACTTCAAAAATGTATATTCATAACGTCGCGACTGAAATGTTAGTCACACTCTGAAGCCCCGTCTGCGACTTCAAATGTTGGTGGAAAAATACATGTCGGGAACAAGAGCATGAAAATATCCATGCAATGCGGAACGGTGCCTACATCTAAACAGCTTTTACCATCAAACCAATAAGCCAAGTGACATATGTACATAGTGGAGAGGAAAAGTACATGGCGCAACCCGTTCTGTATTATGCAGAAACGAAATACTGGACTTTAAATTATGTCGCGCCGTACAGTGGGTAGTAGTAAAGATAAAAATAAAAATAAAGTCATGTTTCTCAGTATTAAGAGCCACTCAAGGTCTAGGTGGATCTTTAATACTGCAGCCTGACGATGTGGCTTCCTGTCGTCTTCAGAGGCATCGTGGTGGGTTGTCTTCGCCACTGTCTGGCCAGAAGAGGCGAAAAAAAAGGTAAGAAATATAAAATAAATATAGAGATAAAGCACGTCCAAAAGCATTCCAAAAACAGCTATGAATTTCAGTGTCACAAACGCTTTGAACTCATGTTCTTGGGAAAAATACATGATGCAGAAGATCGAAAAAATTGAGAAAAACAAGGATGTCGAGAGAAAACTGAATGTTCTTAAGCAAAAATTATAAGTAGGTATGGAAGTGCAGCCGGAGGAGGCGTCGGTTGACGCGTTCGCAATCAATTGGGGTTCATCGTTCAAGTCCCGCCCAGGCCAGCTAAGCGCTCAGCCTTCTCTTGGGTTGGCGAACTGGAACCAGTATTGGCTATGAGGGGAGCTGCTTATAGGATGGCCACCGTAGTTCACTGCATAGCGCTCGAATGTGTACGCACTAAAATTGTCTCCATGATACTCCATAGAAACAAAATGCGTGGCGTATCCCAAACAGGGATTCACTTATAGTTGTTCTCAATTTTTTATTCTTGTTTAGTACTACGAATAGAAAGTATTTCTAGAAATTCTGAGTTGGAAACACTGGAACCCTACGTCACACACTGAATTCTCACAGCTTCTAAGATCTCATAACTATAACAGTAATTGCAAATGGTAGGAAAGACGCCATAAGAATAATGTATCACGCCTGATTAAAGCTCCAATCTGTTTAGAGCCTGCATCATAAAAACCCGCCAATTTCATAAAGCCAGATGGTTTTGGATTTTTTGAAGAACAAAAAAGGTTCTGAAATGCAGCTAGATCTAAGCAGTCCTTTTGTTACTCGAGGAATGGGTAGATATCCCAATTTCACCTTAAACTTGGCACTTTTTAATTTGAAACCTTAAGAAATAAAATGATGTCAGACGTATTTAACGTCTAGATGAAGATTATTAACTAATTTTAAATTATCTTTTCTTTAGGATTTTTTCTTAAAATTCACTTTTGCACTCTTCAGTGTTTCTGTATTCCAAGAAAAAATAAATATTACGGTTTCCTAAACACAACGTTCTCATTATCCAAGCGCAAACAATACTTTAGCTTTATCTCGGTGTGCTAGAGTTCAACGAAATTCTTAGTGCATTATAGGAAAAGATTGCGCCGCGCACTCGTTCGATGCATCGCATTATCTATTGGAACGATAGTAGGACGCGCTCAAAACACAGTAGAAAACATAGCGGGGCACTAGCAAGGTGTCGAAACCAGAAAAACAAACGCAAAACTTACTCAAAAATGGTCGACAAAATGCAGTTAAGGTATAAGAGCACACGAAAATCATCTATAATTTTTTGAGGAAAGACAAACACAAGCATTTTCGAGGAATTAGGAGGTCGATGAGTCTGGAGTCGTCTCACAATGGCTTCGCATGTCATCATGGTATCGTCACTTAAAAACTAAAATAAAATAAATTAAAATAAAAATATAGATAAAAATATAAAAATATAGACTATTTCGCAGCAAAACCTCGTTATGAGTGTTTACAACTAATGGTAAGAACCAGCAACTCGAGGCTTACAGGTAATGAACTGAATCGTTTCTGTCAAAACCTCCAGCTTAACTGGTTCAATGCTGATATCAGTGATCGGCTCATCGCGATATGTGATTGAGTGCTGATCGGTCACACGAGATGTGGATGTTGCATTTGATCAAACAGCGCCTGTGGTGTAGTGCGCATTCCCACCCGGTTGGCAGAGTTCGAGTCCCACCTGGCGCTAGAGTTTTGGTCGCTGCAAAACATCGTTACGACATCATTTTGTACATGTCGCGAAAGTGTGCAGAATTGGGAAGTGAAAGCGCACAAGCCAATCTTCACCTATCAGAGCACCGATCAGCGTAAGCCAGCCAATCAGGGCGTTGACGTACACGCCGTCTCTGAATGGTAAGCTCGTTCGATGTGACCTGATTGGCTGATACGTTTCTACCGTGTTCGCGACATGGACATGGATTATGTTTCCCTTGTTACAAAGTGTTTAAATAGACTCTAGGTATGCTTTTGGCTTGAAATCTGTTTGGTTTAAAGTGAAAATATCCATTTTAAAATGAGAATTATATAAATTTCAAGAACGTGGGATCATGGCCAATTAGAGCGCCGACCAAACCCACGCCAACCAATCAGGGCACGCCATCTTTGAATGGTAGGCTCCTTCGATGTGCACTGATTGGCTGTTACGGCCCTAGCTATCAATGCTGGCCGCCTTCGCGACATGCTGAAGGAATTTTCGCATTCACTTCTCTTTCACTATTTTGCATTATTATTGATGTTCTTTGTTCGCCACTTCATAGGAAGTTGAAAGATCTCCAATAACTTTATTTACTCCAGTTTGAGGCATCGGAGGTAAATCCTCGGTCTTCTCGCACAAGTGATATAAATTCCAAGAACAGAAGGAAATGCCAATTGAACCCACCGAGCTGCTCAAGGAGAAGACAGCTGTCAACAGAACAAATGAGCGAGGTATCATAGCGGTCGTTGAACCGGACGGAGGTCGAAGAGGGATTAACTGGCTGTGAAGTGTGGAGGTGGATGGTGGCGCGCGAGAGTGACGGCGGCGCGGCGACGGCGATCTGGAATTGGGATACGAATGCAACTAGAAAATCGCCGCCTCGCCCATACAAAACCGCATGGAAGCCATGGCGGCGCCGGCGGCGGTCAACGACGAGAAAAAGCCCGGAGACTCCTTCCGACGGCGACGTGACCTCGCCCTCAGCGCCTTCAGCCAGCGGAGGAAAGCTGTGTCGTGCCACAGAGGCCAGTGGGGAAAGCAGAAAGCCGTCGGGTGGCTAGCGGATCTCGCGTGAAGCCCGCTTGCGTCGATTATGGTGTCAGAGCGAAGAAGAAGTTTCGGCGATCAGCTATCGCCGGGCGTCGAGAGCGCGAGTGACCAGTCGGTCGAGCCAGACGCAGGTGGCGAATGATGGAATCACGTCGCAATCGTCACATTCTCGTCGGCTTCATCACCGCCAAACGGATAAGCAGAAAGGTGACTACACGGCTAGCCGCCGTCCCGTGTGCGATTCTTCAAACGTAGCAGGTGATGCGACGACGACGTAATAAAGCAGAGATCGAGATATCTGCACCCGGCTTTGGATCAGATGACCAGGCTTGTTGATCGAAAGGCAGTCTTCATACGCTGTGTTAGTAGGAGTTGATTGATTGATTGACTGATTGATTACATGTCATGCCACATGTGGAAAGAAAAACGACAGCAAAACGTTAGAAAAACAGCCAACTGAAACCATAGAACATAATCAGGCTAAGGCCTATGGTAGAGTCCCGCGGAAGTATCCGCGGAACGGGAATAATCTAGCCAGGACCCAACGCGCGCCCAATAGCCGCAGTCCGCAACGCCCATTTCCCGCGGATTGTCGGTGGCGGTCGGTGGACGGGCTGGTATACTTCCCGTCCGCCGACCGACAATCTCCCGCGGTGCAATGCACCGCGGGAGGTTGTCGGTCAGTGTTATCAAGAATGTTATCAAAAAAATAAACGTGGGCCAATTTGAAAGCGACCGATTCCGTGAACTTGGAACGTTCCTAGGAATGATAAGCGCGCTCCAATGCGATTACCATTCAGTGTCGGCCGCCGACCGTACTGGTCGGCGACCGCCTTCCGCGGTGAACCTTCCGTCCGCGGACGTCCCGCGGGTACTCCCGCGGGACTATACCATAGGCCTAAGTCTGAAAGCGTGCTAATCAACACAGTGGTTAAGAGAATGAACAGAAACAATCGGCAACAGCTAGATTTCTTTATTTCAGGTGCAGAGACAGAGGTTTCTGGAATTCTTTAAACTACTAGGAACTTCCTTTTGCTCAGTCTAGAGTACTCAGATCCCGCTCTGAAGGGGAAAAAATGACGCCTAAGTGTTGTTCGTGGTTGCTTGAAGACCAATTTTCGCTCTAGTCCCCGCACACGTAAACATTTGAACACAAATTTTGCAAAAGGTTAGTAGCACAAAATCGTCACGTTAACATTCATCCATTTAGATATATGGATGATATCCTTATAATTCATAATAAAAATAATGAATACATACAAGAATTACTTAGTGAAGCATACGAAAATTCTCTTCAGTTGGAGACAACACATGAGTTAGCTTACAGTTGCAATTATCTCGATCTTACTATCAAAATTATTAATAATTGGTTAGTAACAAAATTATACAACAAACGGACAGTTTTAAATGTTATGTTATTAGATTCCCACATTTCAACTCAAATATATCAATAAAAGTTAAAAATCAATCATATTTACAGAAACGTTAAGATTAATTAGATGTTGCACAGCCTTTAACGATTTTGTTGAAAACATTGTAAACGTGATAACTAGACTTAATAAAAGCAGCTATCCAGTAGATATAATTATAAGAAATATATTAAAGTGTTTGAATAAAAATAAATATTTATTACATAAATATGATCGCGACAATATACTACATTTCATTCCCAATTTACTTAATTTTAATACAAGGTATAAATACAGAAATAATAACACTCAAGTTATAGAGTAATAACTATCCTACTATATATAAAGGAGTTAGCGGTTGTCCGTCCGTCCGTCTGCTCATCCATCTGGCCTATCCTAGAAGTTGAGTAGCAGGCGTCCGTGTTCAGACGAGATGCCACTCACGCCGTGTCGAGACCGTCAGAAGAAGTATCACCGATGTCGCGCAAAGGGCGTTCGAGTTTAAAAGACATGCCAGCGACGTTGCTCAACAGGCGTCTGGGTTTAGAAGAGGTGTCACCGACGTCGTGCAACAGGCGCTCGGATTCAGAAGGAATGTTACCGATGTCGCGCATTGGATGATTGGGTTCAGAAGAGGTGTCAACGAAGTCGCGTAATGGGTATCTTGGGTCTGAAGACACGTCACAGACGCTGTACAACAGACGTCCGGTTTCAGAAGACGTGTAACCACGTTGCGCACGGGGTTTCTGGGTTCAGGAGCAGTGTCACCGATGTCGCGCTAAGGGCGTCCGGGTTGAGAAAACATGTCACTGACGCTGTTCAACAGCCATCCGGATTCAGAGGACGTGTCACTCACCGATGTCATGCTGGCGGTGTCTGGGTTCACAAGAGGTGTCAGTGTCCGGATTCCGAACGCGTGTAATGGGAGACCATTAAAGGGGATACCAGTAAGCGGGGGTCGAGTGAAGGGTGGGAGGACCAGTGAAGGGGAGGGGGGGTACCAGTAGGGGTAGGCGGAGAGTCGTTGGATACACCGCTCTCAGAAAGGGGCGGGGCGAGGGACGCGCCGAGGACAAGATATCCGGGTCCCTGCCATCACATGGAGGCATCGCATTTCTAATCATTTTCCTTGGCCCTGCAGCTCTATCCTGAACTTATTTCGTTCTTGAGACAAGAGTCAGTATCTTGTTCACCATATTTGGAGGAAAAGAGTTTTCAGCTACAGCGCCAAGGCTTCCTTCAGGTCTCGCCACATTGCTCAGTATTATGACGTCGTCCGCATTTTCCGACTAGTATAACAACATGTTAGCGAGATATTTCATGACAACAACGCAACCATCCACTAGAAAGTTCTTTAATACAATGAGAAAGTCGGTGGGTTTCCACACTACAATGAGAAATGTTTGAGTCTTTAAAATAAGAGGACGGCGGGCCGGTTTTGCGCATAATTTCAGCTTCGCCTTCAATGTAGAGACCACCGACCCCTGACCGAAATCACTCATAGTCCCTAGTTGTGGCGAAAATTTAAAGAATCCACCTCCTTCCCTCAACTGTCCCCGCAACGGAACTGACTGAAAAATGACTTCGGAATTTTCAATGAGACGCGGTCCCCAATCGTCTCCTATCAGCTGTTAAGTTTTTGGACGAACCCGCAAACTGCTGCTCGCTTTCGCGCGCCGCAAACTTGTCCAAATGGGGCGGCGCGGGCAGGGCGGGAAGTGGGCGGAGGGCAACACGGTGTACCGAACGACTGCCCCCCGTAGGGGTAGGCCTTTAACAGGAGCCAGCGAATGGGGCCAATAAGGAATACCACTAAGGTGAGGGTTGGGAGGAGATAGTAAGGGGAAGTGAACGGGAACCATTGAAGTGGGAGGGTGCTGTGAAGGGGGAACCGGTAAGGGGGGAACCATTAAAGGAGGATCAGTGAAGAGGGGACCAGTGAAGGTAGGACCAGCAATAGCCCTATGTCATACCATCGCTCACCCTGAGCGACGCCTAATGATATGCACCCATATCGATCCCGTCGCGCCGCTAGATCGATATGGGAGCATATCATTAGGCGTCGCTCGGGGTGAGCGATGGTATGACATAGGCCATAGGGGAGCCGTGAAGGGGGCGGGGCAGTATAGGAGGGACCGGTAAGGGGATCATTAATGGATGCCAGTGAAGGGGGAACAATAAGGGGTACCTACTAAGTGGATCGTATTTAAGGATACAAAACGGGAGCGACAGCGGTCGCGCGGCGGCGCCTGGCGCGTTGCCTGCTCCGATTACGGGGCAGCTCGCCCCGGAGCATGTTGAGTCATCGGAGAGGCAGATTCCAGAGAGGAAAGGGCCAGTGGCGGCACATGTACTGCTTATTTGAACTCTCGTGCATTTTATGCGCTTGCCCAGGAAGGAAAGGCTTCGAGCTAGGCGGAAAGGAGGAGGGGAAGGGAACGTAACCGGATTTGGGTTTATGAAACTTAAGAAATTACGGTACTAAGCGGGCTGGTGCCTGCTGTACACCGGAAAGGTGGCTTAAAACGAGTAAGTTCTGGGGCGAGCGAGGAGGGTGACAGGTAGCATTATAAGTCACTAATAACTACAAAATTCGTGGTTCTGTTCATCCATAAAAACATGTCGGGGTCTCGTATCCCTGGCGAAGACATGGATTAGTTTCTCCCGCACTCCATAATCCACTGCAGATCTCCTACTTCAGATTTTAATAGGTGGGACAAAAGGCCGATGGATATACCTTGCAATCCACTCAATGTGGGGGATCGAAAGTCAAATGGCCTACCTATAGTGTTGTAGCATAGTAATCTCGGCGGGCTCACAGAAACGGTGTTTATTTGAGTGTTCCACGACCATGGTCTCATAATGGAGCGGGCTGGTGCCGCTGACGCGGACGAGAGCACAGAACTAGGCAAGGGAAGGAACTCCGAGGTGTGGCTGATTTAACTTACCCGTTTTAAGCTACCTTTCCGGTGTACAGCAGGCACCAGCCCGCTTAGTAAGGTAATTTCTTAAGTTTCATAAACCCAAATCCGGTTACGTTCCCTTCCCCTCCTCCTTTCCGCCTAGCTCGAAGCTTTTCCTTCCTGGGCAAGCGCATGAAGTGCACGAGAGTTCAAATAAGCAGTACAGGTGCCGCCACTGGCCCTTTCCTCTCTGGAATCTGCCTCTCCGATGACTCAGCATGCTCCGGGGCGAGCTGCCTCGTAATCGGCCGACAGAGCAGGCAACGCGCCAGGCGCCGCCGCGCGACCGCTGTCGCTCCCGTTTTGTATCCTTAAATACGATCCTACTAAGTGAGGTGGGGAGGGCAAAAAGGGGGACAGTGAGCGGGAACCAGTGAAGTGGGAGAATCCTGTGAAAGGGGGGAGGTGGACCGGTAAAGGGGGAACCTGCAAAGGTGGGACCAGTAATGAAGGCCAATGAAGGGGCTGCCAAAAGAGGAGGGACCAGTGAAGGTGGGATCAGGAATAGGAAGAGGGAATCAGTGGAAGGAATCTGTAAGGGCGGACCAGTACTTTTTCTCACTATCGTCCAACGTGTATGTGACAGGAATGTCGTACAACGTGCGTCTAGATCAAGAAAATGTGCCACAAATCAAACATTGTGGAGCATGCGTTGGATTTTCAGATGACCTTTGAAAGGCAGCGAGCGTGTGCGTGCACATGCCTCTCACTGTCACTACTGACTGTTGCTCACTAATTTTTCTGCCTGTCTCTGCAAGCACATGGGTAAGGGGTATTGTCTATTGTCGGAAGGGGGGGGGGAGGGAGAATAACTTCGGCAATCGGAGGATTATTATTGCCGTCGAATATTTAGCGGTATAGAGCCCTCACAAGAGTATTATAATCGGTCCTTGCCACGTAGAGAATGTGCACTTCGGGGAATAAATCGGCGTAAGTGCGATAGAGGGTGGATGGGCTTCATAGGAGCACTTTTGAAGATTGTGCCTTACCGTCCCGCTTTCCCGTAAAACCAGTTTTTCACTGTAAGGCAAGTAAGAAGACCTAGACGGAGGTGTTCTATTTTCGGGGTTTGGGGCGAAGCCCCCAACCAGACGTTTGGCGACCGCTAGCACTGGTTTAATATAACTTGGAATGAAAGCAGGAATTATACTAAGACTGATAGTGATAGTGACATACTTCAATTCAAACATGGTAGTTCATATTTTACTACTATCGTCTACAACGAAGGGTGAGTTTTATACTAGTATACAGAATTAGTTTCGTTTAATATGTTTTTAAATAGAAAATAAAAATAAACACAAAAATACATAAATAAATATAATAGTAAAAAACTAAAATTTTTTATACAATATTTATTTATAGTTTTTATCAGTTATATAGTAATATGCTTTTTTAGAAATTCACTATTCACGTTTATTTTGTCATAATTTATATATTTAAAAAATTATAAAATATCAATAAATAATTTAAATAAATAAATTAATTATTAATAAATACGAGTGAATTAGGTTTGTGGTAGTTGTTTTTTTTTGACACAATTGTACAATTGTATTGTAATAGTGTGTGTTTACTTTATTTCATTTGTAAAATTTAGTTGTTAGCACATATGTATAAACACAATATATTACCCTGTACTGAGCTAACAACTAAGTTAATTAGTTACCTTCTTCACTGATTAGTCTCGGGGTAACTAATTTTAAACCTGTTTTGTATGAAGATAGAGGCGAAATAAAACATGTTTAAGTTGTTGTTAACTATCGTTGTTTTTGAATGTTGTTGTCCATTGTCAAAGATTGTAGTGTAGTCGTTTCTACTTTGTTGAAGAGCTATGAAGGTAGCCATTTTAATTTTGGCGAATAATGATGTAGTAATTATTTAAATAATTTTATGCATAGATTTACACCTAATTCTATGTAAAGGTGAAGAATTTGTGAAGATTTAAACCTACTAACGTTTGCATCATTTCATACATCATAACGGGATTGTTCTTTTTCCTTCTAAGCTGGAGACTATCAAGTTTTAGCATTTTGTTCCTAATAAATCCGCGAGGAATGCTGCTATATATGAACCCAAGAACACGAATGAACAGCTTCCTGATGAAACTATTTAGAACTTTCTCTAGTCGACTTCGGACTTCTTTCGCGGGCAGAATACACATGTGCCGTATTCGAAAATTGGCGTGCGTAAATTACATATGCCTTAATGAGAAGTGAAGGACCTCTAGAACTGAGGGACTCAAATAAGAGGAATTCCTTGGTCCAGCTTTTCTAGAAATGTTCTTACAGAGTTCCGCAGAGCTAAGCTTTAAGTCAAGAAGAAAGTCAAGGTCGCTAGTACTATCATCATTTTCCAGAGCAGTTCCATTGACCTCGTACGTCTGTCTGGGATTGGAGGATGCCAAATGGAGCAGTTTCGTTTTATGAATAGACCAGGCGTCGCGGAAGCCGTGCGCTTTGTGCCTTTTGTACCCTGCGAGGGCGCCAAAGGCTAAGCAGCTCGTGGTGCAGTGAGTAGAGGGCCCCGCTCTGGCGATGGAGGTCAGGGGTTCGGTTCCTATACATGTCGGCGTTTTCAGGTGACTGGATTAGATCTTAGGAGTTTTAACTTGAACACAATTCTCAGGCGTTTTCTGCCCACTTCTCCAGCTGTATGTGCTTTTGCAGAACCCAGCTGCAGACTCCTCTCCGAGCTACGAAAGAACCCAACAGCAATGGACGATTTCGCGCTCCATCGCGAAGGCATGTGGGCCCGCCGCGCCGCTGGCAAATTGCCAACAGCCGCCTTTCGCCCAACTAATGCAGCCCGCGCTCCCCGCCACATCAATCGACGACAGCGCACTCTCTTAGGCCTCTGTTATACTCCCGCGGATGCTCCCGCGGGAGTATAACAGAGGCCTTAACGATTGCCACTTTAGTTGTCAAACCAACGACTCGAAGGGAGCGGCCCTGCCGTCAACGCCTGCGCGCTCCCCAACCGATTGTCCATAGGTCACGCCTTAGGTCAAGCGAAAGATTCAAAACAGCAACGAAAGATTTAAAAGAGGACGGCTTTGCCAATAATCAGTTACAGGAACCGAATTTTACAACTGCTCATACACTTCCAATCAGAGGTGCTTAATTAATAAGGGACGAAAGGCACTTTGAAGGGATTTTTCAAAACAGGAGTAGGACCGCCTTTTCGAACAGCTCTTATCTGCATCCAGGTGAACACTTAAGGACAGTGTGATCCTTAAGAGCAGCCATCCCTGAACCTCTTCTCGAGACCAGGCTCACTGTCTTCCCTTCTTCGAACACACTCGTGCAAATCTTTCTTTCGCCTACCTTTTTACCCATTTGGATGCATCGACTGTTTATAGGGGTGCTGTTTCTTTTATATGCTCCAGTTCTGGAGATGTGGATCAGTTTTGAGTTACCAAAGGTTTCGACCCGTTCATCTTTGCACGTGTAAGAATTGCTCAATGATTCGGACATTCATCATTCATTCGAATCTAATCTTCGAATTCGAATATCCGGAATATCTGTGGATATTGCTTGAAAGCGGCTGGCGTCCACCCTGATCTAGCGCTGGATCGGGAAAGGTGGCGTCATGACACCAGAATAGCGGACCCCGCTACGAAGCGGGACAGACGCTGAAGAAGAAGAAGAAGAAGATTGCTCATCGCTCTGTCGTAACCGGAGATGCGTTCTGTTGTTGTTTCAGCTCTCCAGCCTGTCTTATGAGCGTCTGTCGAGTTCACCGTATCCTCATGACTACTCTCTTCACCTTTCCGTGACCTGATCGCCCTTCCTTGTCAAGATCTCTGTCAATAGCTCTCTTGCCTCATGATTTATTAGGTTGTAACGAAATAAACGGGCGCGTGTAGCGCAGTCGGAGGAGGCGCGACTGCCGCGTACACTCGATACCAGGTTCTTGGTTCGGATTTCCCGCCCAGGCCAACCAAGCCTTCCATCCCTCCGGGGTCGGTGAATTGCTACCAGACTTGTCTGGGAAGGATAGCGCTGACTTGTTCATCGGCTGGCCACCGCAAGTCATTGTATGGCCAAAAACGCATTCATGTCGCCTCCACGACACCCCGTAGATTTAGAATGCGCTGGCGCATCCCAGAAGGGATTGAGTAACGCCGTCCTTTATCCTTATCCTTAACGAAATAAATGGCACTGAACCACTGTAAATTTAAACAGTTAATATCTCGGCTTGTAGGCAAGTTTATTAGTCGAAATAAAAACCTTCTGATTCTACACATCTTTGCCAACGTGACACAAGCTTTTTTATCCCAGTAGCATAAAAATCAGAAGTTCCGGAATTGACGAAATCTTCGAAGGCACTTTCGGCATCCTGTTGGTATTTGAATATTTTCCCTACCAAGAAGTCGCCGAGATGCTTGAAGAAATGGTAGTCTGTTGGGGAGAGGTCGGGAGAAAACGGAGGATGTGGTAGAGTTTCAATGCTCAGCTCATTCAATTTCTGTAACGTCATTCGTGCTACATGGGATCGAGCATTCTCGTGCAGAAGGAGAACTCGCCTTCGGTTTACCAAGGCCGGCCGGATATCCTTCAACTTTTTCATCATTTCTTCAATTTCAATGCAGTACTTCTCTGCCGTGATGGATTCACCGGGAGGGAGGAAGCTGTATAATTCCCAGCGAACACCACCATACTATCACCATTACTTTCTTTTGGTGCTATTCCGGCTTCGCAAAAACCTTGGGGCTCTCATCACTGTCCACCCACTGTGCCGATCGTCGCCTGTTGTCGTACATTATCCATTTCTCGTCACAGGTTACGATGCGATCAAGTAATGGGTCCGTTTCGTTCCGTAGAAGCAGTGCGGACGAGATCTCATATCGTCGGTTTCTTTGCTCCTCAGACAGCTCGTGAGGCACCCATCTTTCCAGCTTTTTGGTCTTTCCAATTTCCTTCAGATGCCGGGCAGCTGTGTTGTGACTGACGACGAGAACCTTCGCTATCTCCCTGGTACCTTTGTGTGGATCCTCCTCTACCACATCTCTCAGCTTGTCCTCATCAACATCACTATGCCTCCCACGACCTTCATGTTCTTCCAAGCTCTCATCTCCATTCCTGTAACTTCTGATACCAACGATACGCCGTCCGAGTTGTGGAACATCCTTGACCGTAAGCGGCGTTGATCTTCTCGCCCGCCTCCTTAGCTGTAGTGTCCAGCTTGAATTCATACAAGTAAATGCCTCGGATTACCCTTTTGTCCATCTGCAAAAAAGTCAATAAAACTCTAAAGTTTTCCCACTTTTACATAGAAAATTTGGTACTCTCCGGTAGAGCGAAGTTTGCGCTTCTAAATGATATGCCACATGTTACGGTTTGTTCTTGATCAAACGCGTAACTGATCTAACTTCTAGGTACCCGCCTGTTGGAGGGACAGAGGGCAACCGCGTCCAATTGTGCAGCGAATAGAAAAAAGGCACGACCACCCGGAACCAAGAACCCAGTACATTTTCCGCTTTTCAAATACATTTGAAATTGAATATTCAAAAAATCGCGTTTATGGAATGTATTTGAATTCGAGTATTTAAAAAATCGCGTTTTTCGAATCTATTCAAATTCGAATATGCGACGTTTGTGAGCATTCGGAACCATTGCAATATTCGGAAAAATTTCGATAGCATAGCTCCAGTAAGGCAGAGGTTCTAGGTAATCAACATACAAGCGGATATGGAAAGACCCGAAATTTTCATTTCTGGCATGAATTATTTCAGGGTTCCTAACAAACACGCAATGATTGAACGTCGCCAGCTGTCCAGTGACACACAATGCTTGACTACAGTTGTGTAATGGAGTTTTATCAGTCTCTATTGGAAACAATATGTAACAGATAGTACTTTATGGCATGCTTTTGTTTTCTGCAATGTTATTCACTGTGGACAAAACAGTTTTAGAGCAACACTTTAATAACCTGGCAATGTACTCACACCAGGCAACAATCTGTTTTCTTTTTAGTATTCACGATTTTTGATTATTCTTATCGTCTAACTTCGGACGTCATTCCTTCCCTCTAACTCTCTTCCAGAACCATTTCAGCTTGCCCGACTTTTTCGGTTGTTCTGCCTCACCAGCGGGTTTCGCTTCAGTTGCAGCTTCCTCAGTTTTCTTCTCAGGTGCGAGAGTTTCGCTCGCCTTCTTCTCTTCCAACGGTCCGTCAGTCGTCTTCTTCTCTGCTGAAATCTCGGCAGCTTTTTTGTCTTGCGCTTCGATGGTTTTCTTTCCTGCATCGGCCGATTTCTTCTCACCGGAGGAGGTAGCTTTTTCCGTCGAAGCAGCTTCACCAGACTTCTTCTCAGCAGATGCTGATGGCTTCTTCTCCGTAGAAGGTATAGTCCTAGGCTTTCTCTCTGCGGATCCGTTAGCCTGTTTCTTTTTCGAACTGGATTCACTGGACTTCTTCTCGCCGGACTGGCCTTTGGCCTCTTTTTCAGCACTGCTCTTCGCCTCTGTCGATTGGTGCCCACCTTCCGACATTTCTGCTCCACCTTTCGGAACATCTTTGCTTGTAGTGGACCCGGGTTGCTCCACGTTTTCTCCTGCCTGAGTTTGAGAACCACTTTCTACTCCTTGTTGTTGCTCACTGGCCGCTTGCTCCTTCCTCCGTCTGGCAAGGAAGCGTTTGAATAATCCAACGGTGGACGACTTCTGCTCACCGGTTGGCGTTGACATCGCCGATGGAGCCGTGACAGCATCGCCAGGTGGAGCCTCCGGAACAGGAGTTGGAACCGTAGGTGGTTCACCGGCTGTAGCCTGCTCTGTTTTCTTCTTTCTGAAGCGTTTCAGTTTGTCCAGCAGAGAAGAGCGCTTGTCAATTTTATGTTCTTCCACTGGCTGTATCGTGGATTCTGAAGGCTTTGTTCCTTTATCGTCAGCCTTTTCACTTGCAGGTTGTTGGGGTGTTTCCGTGGGCTTTGTCATGGTGCTTTCAGGAGGTACAGTTTCGCTTGGCGGTGGTGGTGCAGGCTTTTGTTCCACAGCTGGTGGTGGAGTAGCTGCAGCAGTTCCATGTTTTTTCTTCTTAACACGCTGACTAATCCTTTGAAATAGGGTTTCTTTCTCTTCAGTTTTAGCTGTCGCTTCTGCAGGCACCCCACCAGCTTTGTCCGCATGTGCAGGTGGGGCAGCGGCTGCGGTCGCCGGAGTAGACGAAGCTGACGTAGTGACAGCTGGTGCGCTTCCAGCAGGGGAGCCAGCTTTTTCTACGCCTTCTGAATGAGACTTTCTCCTGAAACGCTTCAGAGAAAACCGGCCTAATACGGAGGTGGATTTGTCGCTTTTCTTTTCTTCCGGCTCTGTTTGTGGCACTGCACTACTTGCAACTGTAGCCGTTGGTACCGCCGGTTCCGCTGTTCCTCCTGTAGGTGCAGGAACAGGTGGTGGAGGGGCCGTTTCCTCCGCTGGCTTCTCTTCAGGTTTTGAAGCAGTTTTCTTCTTGAATCGCTTGCTCAGTTTATGGAATATGGAAGTGCCGCTGCCATTCTTCGTTCCCTCCGACTCAACTTGGACTTCAGAAGAGACCACTTCACCCGCGGTGGTTGTGGTGGTTGCAGCTGTTGTGGCTGGTTCGACTTCAGTAGCAGGTACAGTAGCAGTTTGCTCGGCTGCTTTGCCCTGCGCAACCTGATCCGCAGCTTTGCCTTGAGCTGCCTTCTCTTCAGATTCACCAAAGTTGCTCTCTTTTTCTGCAACAGTGGCCTTCTTCCTCAGGCGCATTCCTAACTTATGAAACACCGACACAGGAGCATCGACCTTCTTTTCTTCGGCTTCAGGTTGTTGTTCCACAGATTTCGTGGGAGCTGTGACGGCCTCCACCTTCGCACTGGGTTCCGGGTGCGGAGCTGGAGGTGCTGCTTGATCCGTTCCTTTGCTTGGTGTCGAGGGTGGTGCACCCTTTTCGTCCTGAACTGGTGCAGCAGTCTTTCGCTTCCACAGGCTGATGCGATGGAGTAATGTAGTGCTGTCACCTTCCTTTCCGTCTGTCTCCCCGGATCCTTTATCGGACTCCGTTTTTGCGATCGGCTCCGTAGAACCTTTGGGAGGTTCTTGATCTGTTCCCACTTTGGAAGGCTGCGGTGCCGTCGCTGACTCTGCGGAGCTAACATACACTCCTGTTGACATAGGAGCTCCGATTTTAATCCTCCTCTTTCTGAAGCTCAAGCGCAACTCCTTAGGTTCTTCTTTAGACTTCATTTCAGCTCTGTGAGTAGCCTCTGCTGGGGTTGTTGCAGCTGGTGCTCCTGATACAGGTGCAGCGGGAGGCTTTTCCCCAGGAGGCAACTCAACAGAAACTTCTTTCTGAGTCTTTGCTTTGACTTCCGCTTTTGCCGCCTTCTTCTTCGAGCGAAGGGTGAATCGATGAAACAAACCACTGGATAAGGATTTCTTCAGTTCTTCCATGTGTCCTTTTTCGGAGGGCTGTTTTCGTACGCTTCTCATACTTCTTTGTGATTTGTCTATATCACCACCAGCAGTTGGCTTCTCAGATCGTTTTGGCGACTGCGACACTTTTGGCATCTCCTTCACCCATTCAAGAGTGAATTGAGCTCTGAAATCTCAACGTTTGATGTAATTCAGCACATCTTCAAGTGCTATTGCTATTCGGTTACCCTTTCAGATGAGAATTTTTCGCTTCTTCCATAAGTCGTTTCAAGGCGGCAAAATTTGCCTTTTCACTTGTAGAGTTCACGATTTTTGCAGCTTCGATGACTTGTGGGGAGCATTGAGCCAATGATTCCGCCATATCTGTAATCGTTCAAGTTTTCGATATGTAAATTGAAGGTGGTTAAAATAATTTTTTGTTCAGGGAGATTTTGGCATAACTTTCTTTGTAGTTTTTTAGTTCAATTGTCCGTATGAATGTCATAGTTTTCTGTAATTTCTAATTCATGAGAAAAATATCAAATTTAATTTTCTGCTAAAACGCAACAACAAGGCAGGAGTCATTTAGGCCATTAAAAGATGAGCTCGGGCAGATCGCATTGTATGCACTCGTAAAACTCGTTGAGGCTTTTATTTGATTAATAGTGTAGATGGTGCTTACATCAAGCATCAAAGTGAGAACATGTGTGTTCTCACAATTTTATTTGTTTCATCGTTTCAGGTGTGAAACTGAATGCAAACAGAAATTTTTCAATCAGTGGAATAAAATCGAGACATGTTGGACCAAGGCGTGGCGCAATCTCTTCTTTTGACACTGGGTAGTGTTCGTCTTCCTGATATTTAAAACAAGCTTTAATCTCTATGCTCTACCCTATTCTTCCACAAAGATAAGAATTTTATTAAATTTCAAATATGTTCACTTATTAGGTGAATTAAAACATCAAAGAAAGTCACACTGAAATCCTCTTTAAACAAACGATTATTCTAACGTTTTTGTAAAGTCTAGTCTAATGTAGAAGTGATTCGTTTTGATTCGGATGACGCTCTGTTTGGTTTCAAAAGTCCTGGGCTTGTTTAGAAGAGTGTCCACTTTGACGCGAAATTAGTATATATCAATACTTCTCCAGAGGGGCTCCTCACACTTAAATATACGGTGCGGGCACAAACTTGCTATTATTCGCCTTGACATGACATACGGAAAACACGGCAGAACAAATGCTGCTATGGCAAGGATGATTCAAACTGCTAGCTTTGTGGGCGCCGCACGTTCATGGGCAGCTCTTTCTGAACACTAGCTGGAATGGGGTAGAAAATGTCGAAAGAAATGGTCCCGATTAGAATTTCTGCGTTGTGCTGTATCGCAAATGCGGCTGCCTTACCCTTTGTCCCTTTAAAGGGCTGGACACACTCAGCATCGTTGACGCAGCCCCAATGATGAAAGATAGGGCAGAGACGCAGAGTGCGTCTCTCTGCGTCAGGGGTGGCGGCTATACCTTTGTCCTTGGGAAAAAATTTCGAATTTCGAATGATCGAATAATATTCGATTTTCAAAATTTCGAATTTCGAATGATCGAATAATATTCGATTTTCAAAATTTCGAAATTCGAATGATCGAATAATATTCGATTTTCAAAATTTCGAATTTCGAATGATCGAATATTATTCGATTCTCAAAATTTCGAATTTCGAATAATCGAATTTCGAATTGTCGAATATTCGAAGAATCAAATGAACACCTTACTTATTGTGGTCACCCAATGATTGACACTTACTTATTTTTTATTACCCACTGTAAACTGCGTTCGACAGAGCGGCATATACGAAGGCTTCAGATTGTCATTACTCTTGTACCAGTTTGTTAATTGCGAAAAGGATCGGAGGACCGAACCGAGGCTGTGGAAGTCGGTGTCCAGGCTCAGATGCCGTTGTTCAAGCGCCGCGAAGGCTGCTCCATCCATTTCCTTCACGAGACAAAAAGACGGTGACAAAACTATAATGAAGCACCCTTGCTTCCCTAAGAATTCGTGCCCCGAGAAGAGAGAAACACCTTGGGTAGGCAGAGCTAGATTGTTATAGATCTTGCTCCATAGCTTACTGCCTTTCCTTAGGTTATACCGAAGCTTCTAGGTGGTAAAAGAATGGCTAGCACGGACGAAGAAGTAACACAAAGGCGATCTGGTGCGGAAAAGGCACGTTGGAGGCTCATGAATGGTTCAGTCTGTGTTCTGGCTCCGTTGAAGAGCTTCGCTTCACTTGTAAGCAAACGGACCCGAAGTCCATGGTTGTAACCTAATCTGATAAGACACTACGACTTGGGTAGCGTTATTGCGAAAATGTGGATGACTCGCTTTCATAGGAAACGGAGTATTACTGGCTCTTGTACTCCATAGCGCTTGCTTGCTCTTACTCTCTTCATTAACGTCTTTGCTGGCAGAAAGCAGGACGGCGAAACCGCTCGGCGGCGCCGCTCAGCAGTTTCGCCGTTCGCCGTCGCCACTCAGCGATTTCGCCGTCCGCCGCCCGCCGCTCGCCGCAGAAGTCTGCGTGGGCCTTAAAAGGTGTGGTGTGGAGTTCTCACAGCTTGCTGCATCGCTCATAGCTCTGCAAGGGAGCGCAACGGCGATCTGGTTAGGACCAACGCTAAACACTGCGTGAAGCGCGAGAACGTATGACATGCCTGCGACGACACGGGAAGCCATCGCGTATGCCAGCCGCAACTGCTGCGGCAGTCGCGGAGGAGTTTCCTTTGACTATTCGGCCGCGCGCGGCAGAATGGTCATAGACGGAGTGCCGCGATGGCATCGCGGCGCGGAAGTATGCCTCCGTCTTTCCTCCGGCAGTGCGTAGCAGCCTGCGCAACACTGTCGCCGACAACAGCGTCGCCGAAGTATAACATAGGTCTTAACGTTCAGGTGTGACGTGGTCTTTGTCCACTTTGCTGGCATGCACATCTCTCATCGAGTATTCTCAAGGATGTGAAACGTCTAGTCCTTTCGCTAGCAGAAATTGAATCTTCTTAGAAAGCAGCTAGGAGCAAGGTGGAGAGGCGACGAAAATTGCATTGGAACGCATTATCTCGATCCGGTGTTCTAGGTGGCTTTGCTTTTGGCTAGCGTTTATCGGGATGAACAGTTTCTAGTAAAGAATCGGATTTTATCAATGAGAAGAACACTCCGCAAAACGTGCCTCATTACCACATTGTCTCATTGAGAGGTGATTATGTGTACCTGGCATGAATCTCATATTATTTCCGATAGTTTGGCGTTTCTGTGTTCATTTTACGTGGATTTCACAATGAGAACAAAACGGTGGAGCTGCAACAGTTGATCCATACGTCGGTAGCCCAGAATCCAAAGCGACCACTGGATACAATCAGCAGCAGGAGTTCCGTTCCAGACGAAACTCTCCTTTGTTTCTACTCTACCCTGCTATATCTGCCGTCATCGGCGTGCACCTGGGAGATGTGAATATGGGCCACGCTACCCAGGGATGATATCCGGGTAGCTCGATTTGAAGGCGGTTCTTGAGCAGAGTGAATCCGTGTAACTCATCATCAGCTCAGTGGCGTATCGTGTCATTCTAAACCTAAAGCGCTGGTACATTGGGCCACATTCTCTGGAGATAGTACAGTCTCACTGAATATCCTTTTAGTATTCCCCAATTTTTTCTCTTTTTGCCGTAGTGCTTAGAATATTTCATCTAGTACCATTATGTGCAACCAGCCTTCCGTGCGGCCTCTTGGCCACACCGACGGCCTCTTGACGGCTTCCCCGTGGCAATAACTTCTCATCATCAATTGTAGCTGCCACCTATGTCATGGTTTCCTCAGGAAGAACATTTTAACTACGTCGATTAGGGGAAGTTAGAAAGAAAGCGGAAAAATGGACGACATCCACAAAAACGCTTGTCTGCCCAATATCGATTGATGGCCATCGACAGTTCAAAAACGGACTTCAGATTCGTGTTCAGCGTCCTCGATTACCCCCAGACTAAAGTTTCGTGCCGCCCGAACGACATCCACAAAAATTCAATAATATCCATCGATATCGATTGCCTCGTCGATGATCATCTAAATGCCCATGCATGGTTGCCGACGTGTTCGGCTACTCAGTGCCTCATTCCAGTTGTGACGGAAACACGCACGTACGCAAGCACACACACACACACACACACACACACACACACACACACACACACACACACACACACACACACACACACACACACACACACACACACACACACACACACACACACACACACACACACACACACACACACACACACACACACACACACACACACACACACACACACACACACACCTGCTCTTTTATATATAGTAGGATAAGTACACATCACTTACTTTGCCAGAATTTTGACTTCGCCTCGGCAATCTCTGATTCATTGTGCATGCGTCTCCAAGTCATCACATTCGGATTTAACCTTAAATTCATTAGTATAAATAGAATCTATGCTTTATATTTCAATTTCAGACTTACATCTCAACAAAAGTGTAGAACCACGCTTCAAGGTCGACCTTCGGCTTGGCTGATGTTCTTTTATGTATGTCGATAGCCATGTACGGTAAAGAATATGCGTCAGGTATTCCATATCTGAAAAGCGTCTATGCCTAACTCACTTTTCGAAAATTCTGCGTAAAAAGAATCGCACTTAATGGTTTTTCCGCTCTTCACAGTGTCGCCGAAGTCGATCAGAAACAGTCGAATGGCATTCAGTCCAACGCCGATACAAAAGTTAGTAGGCTTGATGTCTCGGTGTACGTAGCCAAGAACATGCAATTCCTAAACAATAATGATGGTAACGGCTAACTTCTCGAACAAAGAGAGCCCGAACTTCGATTGCCGCAAGTGCTTCGGCCGCCAGATGATAAACGGATGTCGGACGAAATACTCCCTTCACACTCTCCTTCAGTTTCTCTAGATTTCTGTCCACCAGAGTCATTACTGAAAGCATTACCTACTTAGGTGCGACTGTTTTCTTCTGCTCATAATCATACCTATGTAACAACTGTCGCAAATTCGCCCACTGTCGATGAGATGTGGACAGTGTCTAGCTCCAGCCTTTGTTAACTCCTTTAGAACGGCAAGTTCTCTCTGAACAGGGACATGTTTTAAAGTTACATACGTTCAATTTATACTTGAAAAACAGTTGATTTCGTTTTCGTTTAGAATTTGTAGATACCGGCAGGAAGACAAACCTTAAATCTCAGCTTAGCGTTGCTGCTTTCCTTTCTAATCCCAATCTTCATCGCATAGAGTGTATTATCGATCGTTTCTTCATTGCTAAGATAAAAGATTTACAATTCAATAACACATAATGAATGCTCTTAAGCCTTAATCACGATTACGGCGCTTCGATAAATGCGCTTAAAATTCTTTACCTTCTTCTTAAAACCCTTTACTTTCTAACTTTCTGATGAATTAAAGGGTAAAGGGCGGCGTTACCAAATCCACCTCGAGATGTGCCTCGCATTCTACTTCTACGGAATATCGTGGACGCGCTGCGTAGCACCTGCTCAACACTGTCGCGGACGTCGCCGACAACAGCGTCGCCGAAGTATTAATTTGTCCGGAAAGTTTTTAGACTAATTGCGTGGTAAGATTCAAATCAACATATCTTTGCCAGCTGAATTTGTGAACGGTCCGACTTAGGACTGTTTCGTGTCCTGTATATGTAACTGTCAGCTGCATATCGTCTGTCTATCGTCTCCCGTTCCCAGTGGTGCCTTCGCAATGGTCGACAAGAAGATGCTCTACCGATCAGCTCTCCGTCTACAGTACCGCTCCGGCCGATCGTGAACGAGCCCATCGCTTTCTACAGGAGGCAGTGAAGGAGCAGGAACCCTCCGGCGACGTGCTTCAATTGGTACCACAATTTAGACATCAGTGACGAACCTATCGAGGATTCCCTACGCACAGGTCGACCACATACGCAGAACAGACAGCAACTCGTACTTACACCCTGCGGTGCGCGACTTGATCTTTAAGTACACGAACTTTCAAACCCTACAATACTCCTAAGTCCACAGTCCAGGGAGGCGCTCATTCCCTACACGATCCCGCGCGCCGCCCACTTCCCATCCCACCCGCGCCCCCTATTTGGACAAGTTTGCGGGGCGCAAGACCGTCGTTAACTGGCGTGACGTCATCCAAAAACATATCAGCTGATAGGAGACCACTGGGAGCGCATCTCATGGGGAAGTCATTTTTTAGCCAGTTCGGTTATGGAGACAGTTGAGGGGAGGAGGTGGATTCTTTAAATTTTCGCCACAACTAGGAACTATGGGTAATTCCAGTCGGGAGATTGTGGTCTCTACACTTAAGGCTTATCTGCGTAAGACCGGTTCACCGTCCTCTCATTTTAAAGGATCAAGCAGTTTTTCTTATACTGAAGAACTTTCTAGTGGATGATCGCGTTGTTGTCGTGACATATCTCATTAAGATGTTGCTGCACTTGTCGGAAAATCCGGACGACGCCTTAGTACTGAACAATATGGCGGGACTTGAAAAAAGCCTTGGCGTTGCAGCTGAAAAGCCTTTTCCTCCAATCCAAATATGGTGTAAAAATATGTGTGTGTTGTCTCAAGAGCGAAATTTGTTCTGGATAGAGCTGCCAGGTCAAGGGAAGTGATTAGAAATGCGATGCCTCCATGTGATGACAGGGACCCGGGCATCTTGTCCTCGGCGCGCCCTTTCCTCCGCCCATTTCTGAGGACTGTGTAGGGAACACCTCTCCGCTCACAGTCCACGATGCCCCTCGGTCTTCAGGCAAAGTCGCGGAGCTGCCTCGAGTCGTACCACATGCTTTAACGTCTCAGGACAAACGGAAGCGTGTTGATACCTGCACTTCTCTCCTCAGCCGTCGCCTTACCTTTGCTTGGATCGACTCGATCGTCAAAATGGATCAAAAGTATTGCGTCTACGACAATTTGGTGCGCCGCAAGCACTAAGAGAACTTCGACGAGTTGCTCCAACCTGACTTCGACGAGTTGCTCCAATTCTTGATAACACCGACCGACAAACTCCCGCGGTGCATTGCACCGCGGGATGCTGCCGGTCGGTGTTATCAAGAATGTTATCAAAAAATAAACGTGGTCCAATTCGAAAGCGACCGATTCCGTGAACTTGGAACGTTCCTAATTCACGAATGATAAACGCGCTCCAGTGCGATTATCATTCAGTGTCGGCCGTCGACCGTACTGGTCGGCGACCGCCTTCCGCGGTGCACCTTTCGTCCGCGGACGTCCCGCGGGTACTCCCGCGGGACTATACCATAGGCCTAAGAGATGGAGCTCGGCGCTTGCAAACTAGATTGCAACTTCTTCGATACTTTAATAATGCACACGCAGAAAATTACGCTAATACATGCATTCTTACTCGTTACACGTCTGCTTGGCGACTATGTAGATCGACGAATACCGGCCCTCGTTGTACTTTAGCAACACTTCATATCTTGAATAGTCGCGTGATTCTTCATCCATGCTAAACAGCTTGGACACTAGAAAACAACAAAGTAGAGGTAGTTGTCCTACAACACTGAACACATACTTGTCTTCAACAACAACAAGGTCACCAGGTTGCAATTCTTCCCGCTCTCTCATAAACGTGTCCAGAAGTTCAACATCTTCGCTCTGGAATTGAAGTAGAATTCAGCTCATTGCGACAGAGCGTGTTACAATAGACTTACTTCTAAATTAGACTTGCTTGTGGAAGATATCAAATCAGGTCTTTCATCTTCAAGTAGCTTGAGTTTGAACCACGGCGGATGATCAGGATGTTTCGAGAGTGCTCCCACAAGGGGCTGCAATAGCAAAGATTTGCAAGCATCCTGTTATTTTATATGCGTATATAAAGCGGCTAATCTCTGTGTGACATAGTGAGTCAGGGAGAGGACGCCTTTGGGTAAGTGCTTTCCCTTTTAAGTTGAATTTATAGTTTTCCTGACCATATTTTTGCATTATAGGCCAACTTAGGATACGCTATCCTAGGTGGACCATTAAATTTCTCAGCATCTACACAAATCGGATAGCGCCTATGTTTCTCATCACTCCAATATAAATAAATTAATCCCAAGTACAGTGGTCAAATCAATATTTATATTATTTATATGGGTGACACGTCTTCTGAAGTCCGACTGGCACAGCGTTGGTACGATGTGTTATGGTGACCCCACACGAGCCTATTTGCACCTCCAAATCCGCAACGGACCCGAAGTCAACCTTTGTCGATTGAAGCCGACTGGGATCCCGTGGTTCTGTCATTCTGTCGTTCTCTTTAGCTGGCAAAAGTCACTGATGAGTTAGAATTTGCCTGTAAAGGCACGTGAAAGACGCGTGAGACAGGTCGTCAACATGAATGAGGGACAATTCCCCAGAGTGGACTCAGTGTCTGAAGAAATCTGGTCCCAATCGATTGACTTATAACACAGGGGAAGGGTTCTCTGTGACGGAGAGTCGTTGGATACACCGCCCTCAGAAAGGGGAGGAGCGAGGGGCGCGCCAAGGACAAGATGTCCGGGTCCCTGCCATATCATGGGGGCATCGCATTTCTAATCACTTCCCTTGGCCCTGTAGCTCTATCCTGAACTGATTTCGTTCTTGAGACAGAAGTCAGAATCTTGTTCACCATATTTGGAGAAAAAGAGTTTTCAGCTGCAGCGCCAACGCTTTCTTCAGGTCCCGCCACATTGCTCAGTACTAAGGCGTCGTCCGCGTTTTCCGACAAGTACAGCAACATCTTAGCGAGATATGTCATGACAACAACTCGACCATCCACTAGAAGTTCTTCGACACAAGAGGAACTGCCTGATCCTCAGAAAGAGAAGGTGGAGAGTCGGTTTCGCGCACAATAACGAATAAGCCTTCAATGTAGAACTCCTAACCGGGATTACCCATAGTCTCTAGTTGAAAATTGAAAGAATCTAGAGAGAAGAGCGACGTTCCTCTTCCCTCAACTGCCTCCATAACCGAACCGACTGGAAAATGACTTTAGAGTTCCCCGAGATGCGCTTCCCATTAGTGTCCTACCAGCTGTAAGGTTTTTGGACGGCTTCACGCCAATTAACGACGGTTTCGCGCGCAGCACACTTGTCCGCATTAGGGCGGCGCGGGTAGGGCGGTGTACCGAACGACTGCCCCCGTTCTCTGTCTGTCTGGTTCTTGTCTATGGGTCCGTGCGAAACAAAAACCAAACTAATTCTTTGTTTTCCATCATCATCATTAGTATATATAGTCGATAGAGGCATGCACTCTTATGTGAAGCCCGCCAAGTGCGCCAAGCCGAAGCCCGCGGTCGCCACGACCGAGGGTGTTTACTGTCGACGGTGCATGCTGATCCCATCTTAGATGTTTCCGGGCTGACTGCCAATATGGTGCAAAGCAGAGAACACTTATATCCATTTGGTTTCGACAGGAAAGAGGAAGGCACTAACTATAGACGGCGCATGTTGATCCCATCTTAGGGCAAAGAACAGCGGTGCTGTCGGCATTCTCTCACACCTAACCGATTGGGGTGAGTGTTGCGTAATTACGATGGCCGACGAAAGGGCTTGATAGCAGAGGGAGTTTCGATCAGGCAATCCACCAGAATGGGGAAATTTCGACCAGACTTACTTCGAACGCTGGGTTACCAAGCTATTTCTAGCTGTCTAGGTCCTCCAATTTTCAGCAGTGGAGTAGGACAGGCTAGCGAAGAAAGTTGATGCACCTGCGCACGTTTCGGCTACGTATGCAACCACGTCCTGGGTCTCAATTTTTAGCAGTGGTTTGAAGCCCTAGACGAAGCAGGTCTGCTGACAAGTATTCTCGTGAGTGTTATACAGAGATGTAAGTGGTATTCAGCAAGACATGATTCAATCTGGAGTAGGCGTATGTTTCAACGTGTTCGACTTCGACGCTAGGGATGCTTTCTTACCCAGCGTCCCTAGCTAGTTTTGGGCTGGGTTCCTAGCGTGGCCCGCCATTGCCCGCCATACCCGAAGCCAGCGAAGCCGCCCTAGCTAGGTTTGGTCTACGTTCCTAGCATGGCCCGCCATACCCGAAGCCGGCAAGCCTGGCGTGGCCCGCACGTCCAGCGTCAGTGGCGGGCGAAGCCGGCGAGGGACGCCGGGTGAGCAAGCGTCCCTAGCTAGGTTTGGGCTACGTTCCTAGCGTGGCCCTCCATGGCCCTCCATACCCGAAACCTTAAAATTCGCTAACATCTAGGATTTGCTGCTTACTTTATTAGCGCCAAGCCGTTCACCACTTCCGTGCATTCATCACAGACATTCTCTCCGGACGGTCCAGTAACGCCATTGGTTTGTGCTGCGCAGTACTTCTGCTGTCAGGTTGCTCCTCCGCAACCGTTCTTATGCCCAACAGCTTGTTTTTCCGGATATTGTTCACACGCCTTCCGAATCTGGACGCTAGGCTCCCCTTCACTCGTTTCTTTTCACTGGATCTAATTGCTGGTCCTCCTCTGGCCTTCCCCCTCTTTATTGCCCCCGACCCACCTTCCTGGTCAAAAAACTACTGAGCCCTTTATTGGTGTCTTCCTGCTAGTTCCCCGTCCCGGTCCCTCCTCCAGGTTGTTCCTTTCCTTCCCGGTACCTCTCCTGGTCCACCCTAGAGTCCCACTTACTGCCCTTTTCCACCACCCAGTGGTTCTCAGAGAAATGATTTCGCCATACGGCCACAGTTTCCACACCGTAATCTCTTGCCGTCTGCGCCCTCCTAGCTTAGAGGTCGCGCGTCGGCGTCAGCGATGAAACTCTTTCGATGTCTTGTGCGCACTGCGATGGCTCTGCAGTCAAGCGGGTCGTGGTGCCGAGGGTAAGGGGGTAGCTTCATGCGAGAGTGGTCGTGGGTCCGGTTCTCCTGCGCTGCGGCATGCTTGCATTTCAGGTGACTATTCGGGATTTGAGGGTTTTGACGCGTACGTGATCTTACTGCATCTTTTGCGCATTTTCCAGCCGTATGCGCTTCGCCGCTTGAAGAGCGCAGAACCCAACCGCAGACTCCTCCTGAGCGACGAGAGCAGTCTCCACACCGGCAGCTTGGATGGCACCCACCCTGAAGTCCCTTCCCTGGTCTAGTTCTGCGATTGCACACAGCACACCCCACCCGACGCCTAAAGTGACGGTGTAGATTTTGTGGCCGTATGGCGGAATCGTGCCTGTGTGGTCCTCCCATGCTAACAGCAGACGTCGGTGACACGTATTCGGAATCAGGACGCTCAGAAACGTGTGCAGTTGCCGCTGTGTCAATCAGGATAAGGCTGCGCTTCCTCTGCTGCAGCAGCATCCCATGTTGAATTCTGAATGCGGCCGCTCATCGCACAACGACGGTGTCACCACTTCTGATTCCAGACGCTTGTTGCGCGACGTGTGGGATCCGTCTTCTGGATCCAGACGCTCAGAAACGTGTGCAGCTGCCGTTGTGTCAAGTAGGAGGAGGCCGCACTTCCTCTGCTGCTGTAGCATCCCATGATGAAAGGCACATTTTCTCCGCGCGGATTTTTATGAGGTTAGAAACCTGCGTAAGATAGGTCTCATCATCTACAGCGCGGACAAAACTTCGCGCGAGGTTCGATGAGGCGTGTCTCACGCAAGTTTGACCATTCAAGCGTCATCGAAGGCTAACTCAATTGTGTAATGGTAGATAGATAGATAGTTTATCATGCAGCGGCAGGAGCGGAAAGATAAGCGAGATCTTCCCGCTCTCGATCCATTCCCTTCCCGTCTTAAAAAAACGCGGTTGGTTCTCATGTTCACATTCGTTTCATGAATAGCAATTTCTAGCTCTCGACCCGGTCGCTTTCCGTGAGAATTCGTGATCGATATGGGAGCTTATGATTAGGCTTCGCTCGGGTGAGCGGTGGTGTGACATAGCCTTAACGTTTCAGGAAACGCTCACGAATACGGCCACTGGTCGATGAACTATGTGAAAAGCCAAAAGTATCAGAGGGCGAACAATCGCTAGAATTTTGGACTTCATAGTTAGTGAACTATCCGCAGCCTTCTACAACATACCACAACGCTTCCAGATCCTATGTATAACTATGGAAACCTTGCGGAAAGAACGCGGTACCACATCCGCTCTTTAGGGAAAAATGCCGGAATGTGACGCAGATAGCTTAACCGTTTTCAGCCACTCTTGAATCTCTTCCCTTGCCCAATTCAACGCTCTCCTCCGTGTCACACAACCAAAGTGGACAGGGCCGCAGTCTTCTTACATACAACCGGACTGCGTTTCATCTTCGGTTTTTTGGGCAGGATAGCCTAACGTACCATTTTCTCTGGAGGAGGTGGAAGAGGCGGTAACATCCCTGCTTTTCCCTTTTCACTCTTCCCTTTCTTGGATGATTCCTCCTCGTCATCGTCGTCTGAGCTGTCTTGGTCTTCAGCCGATTCGGTGCTGTCATTCTCAAACTTCTTCGAACTCTTCTTTTTCTTCTTCTTATCACTCTTCTGTTTGCCTCCGCTAGCTTTTTTCTGAAATAGGAAGCGCTTCAGATCGTTTTATTGTGAGGGCAGGACCAATGCAGTTTTCCGTAGAACAGGACAAGTAAGGCGAATGGGTCTTCCCCACCTTATGTTTCCCCATGTCGGCCAGGCAGCTACGGGTACACGAAGAAGAGAATGAGTCATGCTCCGCCACGTAGCAGAGTGATAAGTAACTATTGATAATTGTAATCAGGTATACAACTCCAAAACCGAAAACAGACAACTCATCGGTTCCAATGGTATGTAACGTAAAATGTGAGCGGTTGCATCCAGGGGTATGCGTTTAACGAGTAACGATTTACCGATTTACCGGATTTACCGGCATTTTTCGTTAAAACTTTTTAACGAAATTTAACGCCGAAAAATTCCGTTAAATTGCATTAACGACATTTTATAACCATTTTTAAAATTTTGCTTTCTCTTCATTTAAATGCATTTTGGACTTTTTTGAATGAGCTTTCGCAGTGGTCCGAGGAAACCTTATGCTTACTTGAATCAGTGTAGGTAATCGATATTGTCCTCGAGTTTCAAGAATTGTTGGCATTTTCCTTGCTCCTTGACCAATTTATCTGAGTGGAGTCCACTTTTCTACCCTGACGTTCCGTGCATTTCGACTTGCTGGTCCGTTTCTTGCGTTTGATTGCTACATATTAGTTCTTCATAATTACCAATCATTCAGTTTTCCACAGTTTTTTATGATATTTGTTTCATAAGTGGGTTAAAAAGGCATAGAAAACACGAAGAAAAAGCTACGAAACACAAACAGTGCAAAAAACAAGCACAAGAAACGAAACCAGGGAAGAGATGGGTTCCTTCCCTCTTCTCCGCAAGTTTATTGGAAAGTTGGAGGAATTTTTCGTGCAGCATCAGCCGGTGACTGTAGAACTACATCAAGTCAATTTTGAGCTTCGTCTAATTGATAGAGCGTGGCTACGGGTACTGTCTTTGTTTCGCTTTTACTGAATTTTACGCCGTGCATGTCAATGATTTTTCTTAACTATTTCGTCCTCTTCAAGGACTTCCTTTGCAGTTTCCTTTGGGAGAAGCACAGCCAGTATACACGAGAAACAGTGAAATATGTAGCTAAAAGCACTAGAATTTAAAAAGATATGAAGTCGATGAACACGATGAACAATCTCTGTCATTTATTATACAGGTTAGTATAAAAACTGGTACTTTACATGCAGTCCATTGCATAAAGATTTTTTTTTTTAATATTTACGGAAAAGGTATATCTTTGAAGGTTCAGGTCCGGCTTTAGCAAGTAGTTTATTTAAGTGTATCTATGGGTTTTTTAGTCTAATTTACGAGTTTACTATAAAACAGGTGATTATTCCAAAATGTGCTCTTCAAAAACGGGAAGAAATCGAAAGCTCAAAGCACATTCGAACCTCAAGCAGATGTGCTGTTCAGTGTGGAACCAGGTCCTTCAAGAAAAAGATCTGAGTGGTCATTTGCTGAGAAGTCGTAAATAAGTGACAGACAGTTGCGAACTCTACTTGGAAGAATTAGAAAAGATAACAACACTTCGTAAATATCCTAAAAAAACGGACTGTACCAAGGGATTCGTTGTGGTTGCTGCCTGATTGAATTCTCCACTAAACGTTCTGTAGTTTCCCAAAACAATTATGGCAGTATAGAAAAATATTCGGCTGCAAAAGTCTACTCAGCGAGCTCATGTTTTGTAAAAATTTGGGAAAAAGAAAAAAGCTCGAAAACGTTGAGCCGTAATACAATGCACTTTGGATCTTCCCAGAAGATGGACGACTTCCCACCAGCTAAAGTAACCAGGCATAGTAAGTTGTTGCTGTTTGGTTTCAGGATCTTAATGGTTCTTCTCGCTTATTTTGTTGATGATAGGCTGTTGTTGTTTGAGGATGAAGACATTGTCATATAATTGTCATGCAGATGGATTTGAAAAAAATCAATCAAGAAAAAATCTGGCTTTTTACATACAAAAATACAGCCAAACTGACTGCAGCTAAGAGACATTTCATTTAACGAGTTTACCGAATTTACCAATTTTAGCGCAAAAATTTTTCGTTAAAAAGTGGTCGTTAAAAATTTACCAAAAAAAATTAACGCACACCCCTGGTTGCATCCTTGTTTAAAGAAATCCTAACCAGAGAAGCGTCTCAGGCGTAGGTCAGAACAGTGGACATGACTGGGCTAGCGAGAACCTCCCCTCTCGAAGTACTAGCAATGTATTGTTTTGTCGGCACTAAGGGCTGGTGCCCGAAAATAGGCGTTTAATGCGCACGCGACACGCGAGGCGATGTAATTATAAGCTTACATATCGATCGCGCGACGCGAGTAATCGATATGGCATGTGTTATACTTTGCGACACGTCTGCGACAATCTGTCTCCGGCTACCTACCTCCGAACAGCGCGGGAGCCATGACGAGCTAGATAGCGCGCGTGCACTCTGCTTCTCTTACGTCGAGCGTGGCATATAGCAGCATATATGTAGCACCCCCACCCCCTGCGACGCTACCACCGACAGTGTTGCGCTGAACACTGTCGCCGACGCCGCCGACAACAGCGTCGCCGAAGTATAACATATGCTTATCATAACATCGCGTCGTGCGTCGTGGACACACCGAACGCTCCCTGAAGGCCTCCGTATACTTCAGCGACAACAGGCGGCAGACGGCAAAACAGGGGCGGAGTCCTGAAATGGCGGCGCTCCTCCCCAATTTTGCCGCGCCGTTCTTGCGCACTCGATCATTGCAAAAGGGAAGCGGCGGAGTGGGCAGTATGCGCAGATCAGCGGTCGGTGCTATGGGGCGACTGTCTCATACGGCACGATCTTCGCGTCTGTGACGAGACTCCGTTCGCGATCTCTCACAAAGACAGTCTATCTGAGTCTTGGTACTCCCACTGTAGTATGAGATGAGGTGCGAGTAGGGTTTTTAGAGGACGGTGTTCACAATGGTGAGGCTATGCGATTGCGCATACTCAAGAATACGCTCACCATCGGTGTCACGAGACCCGTATCCGAAGTCACCATAGCAGCTGTACCCGTCTTTCGTAGCACCTACGTGCCCATTAAGGTCACCAGATATGATGACCTTATGATGACATCTTGAGGCGGTACCTCTGCTGTCTTCTCATCAAGCAGGTTCCAGAACTCATCCTTGGCATAATCGGAGCAGCCAGTCTGCGGAGCATACGCAGATAAGAAGTGATAGCGTCGCTCCTTAGCGGCGACAACGATCTTCATCAATCGATCGTCAAAGTGCTCGACGCCTACAGTCAAGTCACGAAATCATTCGGAGACGATTATTCCGACACCACTGGCGGTCCTGGGACTTCCACACAGAATGGCCTTGAAGCCACGTCCTTTGACTTGCGTTAGGACCACCTCGTCTTCTGCACAGAAATCAACTCTTCTTCGCCACAATGCTTCTACCAACTCGCACGAGCGGCTCGTCAACGTACCCACTATACCTTTGTCCTTGGGAAAAAATTTCGAATTTCGAATGATCGAATAATATTCGATTTTCAAAATTTCGAATTTCGAATGATCGAATAATATTCGATTTTCAAAAAGGCGAATTTCGAATAATCGAATTTCGAGTAGTCGAATATTCGAATAATCAAATGAACACTATTATTTACTGTCGTCACCCAGTGGTTGACATTTAATTATTTTTTTATTACCCACTGTGAAGGAAATGGATGGCTGCTCCATCCATTTCCTTTACGAGACCAAAGGACAATAACAGCGGTATAATGGCAATGAAGCACGCTTTGCTTCCCTAAGAATTCGTGCACCGAGAAGAGAGAAACACCTTGGGTAGGCAGAGCTAGATTGTTATAGGTCTTTCTCTATAGGTTGCTATCTTTCCTTATGTTATAGCGAAGCTTCCAGGTGGTAAAAGAATGATTATCATGGGCGGAGAAATGACACAAAGGCGATCTGGTGCAGAAAGGGCGCACTGGAGTCTCATGAATGGCATTCAGTTTGTGTTCTAGCTCCGTTGAAGAGAAACGGACCCGCGTTGGAATCTAATCTGACAAGACACTACGACTTGGACAGTGTTAGAGCGAAAATGGGGATGGCTCACTTTCATAGGAAACGGAGTATGACTGGCTCTTGTACTCCATAGCCATTGCTCTTCCTCTCTTCTTCAACGTCTTTACTGGCAGAAAGCAGGAGCTTTCTAGGCCCCTGAAAGTTCTACCTCCCTACCGCAGCCCCTTCGGCTCTAATCGTTCCCTTGTTGTAACTGGGGTAGAAATACAAAACGAAGATTCTCCAGTAGTATACTGAAGGTAAAAATATCTGTGTACAGGCATAACCCTAATCACTTGCGATTCACGTGAATGGCCACAGCACGCTCGACGGGCGTTTACAAGGAAGCAGGTGCGCAGCGGAGGGCCGCGCTTGCAGCGCTTACTTCGCGTCAACTCACAAGGGAGGTCAATGAAGTTCCCGTGGGAATCTTGTAAGTGACCTATTGACCGCTGTGGGGGATTGTCCGAGAGGCACCCCAGTGGTTTAAAACTGAATGCAGCTAAGGGACATTTTATTTAACGAATTTACCGAATTTACCTTTTTAACGCGAAAATTTTTTGTTAAAAAGTGGTCGTTAAAAATTTACCGAAAAAATTTAACGCACACCCCTGCTGTCCATCGCCTCCCCACCACTCTCTGCTAATCGAAGGTTTAGGGACTTGTACTCCCACAACTCCGGAGATCGAAAGCAGGTTTCGCCCAGACGTCGTCTAGAGGGCTAATTGAGGTGCTGATCGCAAATCTAGTAAACGTTTTCGCGTGATCGCGTGATTCCACATTTTCATGAGTGATCAAGTTTATCAGTTTGAGTACATAGAATCGCTTTCTTCACCTACATATGTGATTAGACTTGCTTTCCAGTCTTCGACTTTGAGATGGAAAGTAGTGCACGAAAAATGGATAATTTAGAAACAGAAATGACAGATTCGTGGCAGCAGCCTAAATAATTTCCTAAGGCGAGCAAAGGACGAAATCAGTGGTCATGACAACCCCATCCTTACTCACGAACACACACTATGAAATATCGTAAGCATCCAAATTGTCGAAATTGGATACCATATTCGTGCTAGGCATCCAAAATAACAGTACAGGCGATGTTTGGGCGAAAAAAATCGACCTCCACTCCAGTTTTGGAGTCACAATAGTACAACGCGGCCGGTTATTTTGCACATTTTCTCGCACATACTCACCGTCGCCTATTGTGGTCGACGGTAACACCGAACGCGTTTGCCAGCTTCGTGATCAGAACCTCAGTCAACCCTCAGGACAACATTTGTACGAAATTTTATTATCTACTTACGAAGTCATGGGGATTAATACAAGTACCTACGTTTGCAAAGCCCCCCCCCCCTCTGTCAGTGCGGGAGAGTGGCCGAGGAAGAATAGGCTGTAAGAAGACCAATAGAATAAGTTAATCATATATGTAAATTTTAATACTCAAACAGTTTTAAATTCAATGCCTAAACAACGAAGTAGAATTAGAAATAACCTGGGGTATACATGAACTCTAAATCATTCTGTACTATAACAAACACAAGTGGAAAACAAGCAACAACTAAAACAAGTAATAACTAAAACAATGGTAACAACAACACTAAACATGTCTTGTTTCGCCTCTGCCTTCATACAAAACATGTTTACAATTAGTCACCCCGAGGCTCGTCAGTGAAGAAGGTGACTAATTAATTTAGTTGTTAGTACTGTATTTGGTGTTATATGCAAATGCTACGAATACTACGGAGTACAATACTACGGAGTGGGTCAAAAATGATGCATTTTATAAGAGATGCTAAAATTAGTAAAATTTACAAGAGAAACGTTCTCTATAGGAACCCGAAGACTGATCAGCACATCCCAGAGATGGACTGAAGCAACACATTTCGATCATGTTCGTAAATATGGTTAAAATGAGAATATGTTCTACATTTACCAAAACGCACAGCAATCCGTAAACAACTCTCCTAGATTTGAACCTGGACCTCTCCCCGCTATCCACGCCCCGACTGCAGTGAATGATTCATTTCACCTAATAAATTGTCAGATTTCTAAAATCTAACTATAATTAAAGCTTTATAGCATCTGCATGTTAATTTCTGAGTATTTCAAGGCCATTCAAGGCGCCACTTTCGCCTTATCAGCCAGCACTGAAGTGCTACAGTTTTTTTGTAATTTTTGACCTACCCAGATGCCCGCAGGACATTTGAAGACCACTACGGTGCTTCTTAGACACACCCTTATAACAAGCAATAGGTCATTTTGGAAATCTCCACGGGAAGTTCATTGACTTCTCTTGTCAGATTACGTACACACAATTGGGCGCACTTTGAGCGACGCGCGAAACTCAAACATCGTTTTTTATCATAAGGTCAGACTCCCCTAGTTTTCGAAGAAGAGTGCCACTAACTTGTTAAGAGATTGAGAAAGAATATTCGAATATTCGACTATTCGAATATTCGATATTCGAAGCCTTCGAATATTCGAATAAGCGAATATTCGAATATTGGCCACTTTCTAATATTCGAATAAACGAATAATTCGAATATTGGACTTTCTCGAATATTCGAATAATCGAATAATTCGAATATTGGACTTTCTCGAATATTCGAATAATCGAATAATTCGAATATTGGACTTTTTTCGAATAGTCGAATATTCGAATATTCGAAATTCGAATTTTTTCGAAATTCGACTATTCGAAATTCGAAAAGGACAAAGGTATAGTACCCACATTCAGCGTTGCCACTCCGGTCCTGCTTACGTTACGGGACTTTCGGACTAGCTCAGTTGCCCCGATGCCGTCCTCGCATCAGGGACCCTCGCATACTTCTCAAACTCGCCGGGCTTTGCGAGTGCGCGTCGGCTCCCGCGGATGCCATAGCACTATCTCGAAAAACTTGCTTTGTCATGAACCATATGATGTGGCATTGGTCGTCGTAGGCCGGCCTGTCACAAGGGTCTGTCGCCTGCAATCGAGTGTCCGTGTTCGGCTTAGCTCGCAGAGCGGGCAGTTTCCAGTGGCACCACATGGAGGAACGGACATCGCCACCAGGTTGGCAGCGGTGGTAATGATGAGAAGCATAAGGCTGCTGAAGCATTTGCGACTTCGTTCGCCGCCAGCGGCAAGCTCTGCGGCTCTACTCTGTGCATAAAGATAGGGCCGTTGTCGCACAACAAAAGTGTGAAGCATTTACCTATCACAGTAGAGCTGTGCCATCGCTATGGAATCCACTACCCCAGGCGTTCTTAACCGTATTTTGAGCTCCGGCGCACCGGCACTGTTGATTCCTGTGATGGAGAGGTTTGAGATTGAGAGTGGAAGTTGCTTTGCGTTTGTCTGAACTGTAATAGAAGATTCCTGTCTTACAGATTGGCAGTAGAGACCCATTCGAAGCTCTCTTGTAGCCGTATTCATGGAGCGGCCTGGGTTCACTCCTCTTGACTATTGCTTGATGTTATAAACATCATAATGTTTCTATTTTTGCTGCCCATAGCAGAATGCGAACCAGGAACCCCGAGTTTGGGGTGCTGCCGGAGGCCTGACGCTCCTCGTTACACCTACTTCACATAAAACACTAGTATCCAGCAAACCAAGGTTGTTCTCCGTACCAGTCACACATGTAGAATACCCTATTCAAGGTGGTAGCGCGTCAGGATGTACACCCGCCTCCTGCTGGGGGCGTGGCCTCAGAAGGTACATCCGCTGTTCTGCGGATCTGGAAATTTCGTTTTGTGTCTCAAAAGTTTCATAAGGCAGCCGTTAGAGTCTCGATGAAGCCAAGGGGATTGGGGGTGGGTGAGCAAGGGGGATGAGAGGAAGATCGCATGCCCCCGGCGAGGGGCGTGGCCATATTTCGTACATCCTGACAGTCTCCCTATTCAAGGTTCTTGGTCATCATGGTCTCACAAAGACTACAAACCTTCGATTCCGACTGGATCGACGGTTTTGTATCAGACTTACCTTGGAAGCTTGTCTTGTCTATCGGTTGGCAACCGAAAACTATTGTAAGGACTAAAAACGCATAGACCTTAACGGTATCCCGAAGGAGTAGAACGCAGCGCGAATCGCAAACCCTGCTCTACTGTTACGGCATGGACATGAGCTTTGCAAAAATGCAAAAAAAAACAAGCGCCACACAGGACCCAAATCATTGATCCTTCGCTCGTGGGTCCGCTACGCTATCCCCTCGGCCAACCGGTCGACGTGCCGGTTTCGAGATAACAGTAAACTCGAGAGTGATAATCAACCCTCTTACTGGTTATCACTCTCGAGCCCTCTGCTCCACCACTCCTCTTCAATGGTGCAGCTTCCACAAGCCGTAACTCTGCTCAACGTTGTACTCGGATCCAGATGCTTACATTTCGTTACATCCGAGGGGGGGGGGGCGATTCTGCCCATATGCACCGCATTAGTAGTTCAGATCTACACTTTAGGTAGTTCCCTGCTCAGAAGTGTTAGCTTCATTTAGTGAGCTGTAGCGTGCACCACAGTCACGTCTATACGCTCACACGATGGATATACAGGGTGACTCCTAATTATTTGCGCGTAGTTTGTTACTAATAACTTCAACGAAAAACAACAGTTATACAATCTGATACAACTTCTATATAGAGCAATGCCTAACAATCATTCACTCAAGAAGATGTTCGAAATGAGCTCTTTTTGCAGCAATACAGGCCTTCAATCTCTTTTCCACCGACATCACTGTGGGCCGCAGGAAGGTGACGTCGATATCGTCCCACGCCTTTTGAAGTGAAGCTTTGAGAGCGTTCAGACTTTGGTGACTTTTCGAGGAAACCTTCTGCTGCAAGTAGCCCTATACAGCGAAATCCATCGGATTCAGATCAGGCGAGTTAGGTGGCCAGAAGTCCTTCGTCCAGTAGCCAGGGAAGTGACTCTCGCAGAATGCCAGTGTGGATCTCGCAGAATGAGCAGGTGCCCAGTCCTGTTGGAGTACGCACTGACTACTGACAAAATTTTCAGCAACCCAGGAGAAAAGAACATTGCGCAGGAACTTTTCTTTGTAGACTTCAGCGTTGATTTTCACTGAACGGTCGATGAAAACCAGTGGTGTTTTCTTGTCCAGGGTAATGCCAGTCCATACCATTACAGATTTCGGAAAAAGAGTGCTGTTGAGAACAAGACGTTAAGAAAACCTGTTTCTGGATGGAGGCAGTAACTGACGCTGATTCTGTGAGTTGTGTGCCACTTCAATGGTAAAAATCTTCTCGTTCGTCCAGATGACGTTTGACAAGCGGCCTTCCTGGATCTCATTTAGCAACAACTTGGATTTTTCCAATCTAGTCAGCACGGCAGCTTCCGTAAGGGCTTGTCCGCGATAAAAACGATAACTGCGCAGCCCATGATCCTGTTTGACGATCTTCTGTATTGTTCTGCAGGAAACCCCAAGGTCTACAGCCATCCGATTCATGCTAAGTCTATTGTTCCGGTCGATTCTCTTTTTGATGACCTTTCGAAGGCGGAGAGTGTTCGCAGTACGTGGTCTGCCAGATCTCTTCCACGGTTCGACCGTTCCTTCCTCTCTGTACCGTTTCACAATGTGTTGGACTGTTCTGGCAGAAACTTGAAGTCGTCGAGCGATCTTTGCTGCAGAATGTCCTTTAGCGGCAAGATGAGCGATGGTGGAACGATGTGGTGAAGCTTTCATTGTCGAGGGTATTGAGTGTATCACCTTGCTTGGTTTTTGTACATACTTCCTCCGCTCTAGAAAAATCCTAATAATTGATCTCCCGCCATTTTCAAAAATACAGTAGCGGTTTGAATTTCGTGCATATATTTAGGAGCCACCCTGTACTCACGAGTGGATAGTTTCGACCCATATCGATCGACTAATCGATCCTCTTTGGGTACTATTATCTCTCTCTCTTTGGCTCTGGGGCAGCGATCATCTTGCTTATGTCATTCTTATTTCAAGCGACTGTGGCTACAGATATCTGACACTTAAACCCAGATATTGATAATATCGATTGATATTGTTTGGTGAATTGTTTCGTTTATCCGTTGTGAAGTCGTTGAAGCTCATTACAGTTGCGTGGCTCTCATTTCCTTCAGTCACCAGAAACAAAAATCGACAATTTCGATCCGTATCGAAAGCGCTGCTGCGCTGAGGCAGCTAGTCGCTCACTTATTGCATAGCGTTCTCATTGTTTGTAGAGACTTTGACTGCCTGTCAATGTCCTTTACACATGCGCAAATAGTTGCGGGACTTGATCAACTACAGCTGGCACATTTCTAGCCGCTTCCCCTCCGTCCATTTCGCGTCAAATCAACTATTTATTTCAGGAAGAAGTTGTCTTTAAAATCCTACATGTAAACAGGGGAGTGGTAGCGCAGTCGGAAGAGGCGCTAGATGAGGCGAGCACTTTGAATCGATTTTCCT
Source organism: Heligmosomoides polygyrus bakeri (assembly GCA_947359475.1). Lineage (NCBI taxonomy): Eukaryota > Metazoa > Nematoda > Chromadorea > Rhabditida > Heligmosomidae > Heligmosomoides > Heligmosomoides polygyrus. The sequence continues at coordinate 9,426,780 of OX375866.1, forward strand.
CGTTTGGGCCCCTACCAGGCCAACCAAACCCACCCTTCAAGGATCGGCGATTTGGTGACAGACCTATCTCTGAGGAAGAAAGCACTGATTTGTCCATCGGCTGGGCACCGCAAGCCATTGTATCGGTCAAATACGCCGTGCATTTCATCTCTATAGGATGTCGTGTCTCCACGACATCCTCTAGAAGTGAAATGCATGGCGCATCAGAAGCAGGGAACGACTAACGCCGTACTTTAGCTCTTTTCATATGTACACTTCCAGCACTAACCTTTTGGTAACCAGCTCCGCCGAACATCCATTAGAGGTGAAGATTTGGATATTGTCCAAGCATCCTTAAGGAATAGGTTGAGATTGAGCTACTGGGTATAAAAGAATGGAGATGGCTTCACAGAAACTATTCAAGCCGAACTTGGGCGCGTCGTAGCGCAGTCGGGGGAGGCGTCAGCTGCCGCGTGCGCACGATTCCGGGTTTCTGTTTCGGATTTCCCGCGCAGGCCAGCCAAGCCGTGCATCTTTTGGGGTTTGCTGAACTGTATAGTTGTGAGCTGTTACAACGATGTTTTGTTGCGATCAAAACTTCTAGCGCCAGGCGGGACTCGAACCCGCACCTGTATAGTTGTGCTCGAGGAATAGGTAATCGAATGATTTTCATTCGAACTTGAATACCCAGATGTCGAATAATCAAAAAATTGAGTTTTGAATGTAATCGAACTCAAACATTCAGAAAAACTGCACTTTCGAGAATATTCGAATTTGAATAATCGAAAGTTGTAGGCATTCGAAACCGTTCGAGTATTCGAGGAGGTTCCGAGAGCACAACTACAGTGAATTGGTACCAGACTTCTCTGGGAAGGATAAAGCGCTGACTTGTTCATCGGCTGGTCATCGCAAGTCATTGTATATTCCAAAGACGTATTCAATTTGCCTCCACGACATCCCGTAGAAGCAGACTCCCGAAAGGAATTGACTAACGTCGATAAATATTTATCCTTCTATCATTTATTAGTAATATACTTGCAAGATTTTCACTGAAATTAAACAAGGCGGCCTTCTCCCGGATTAAGAAAACCGAACCGACCGTGGAATAATATCGAGGCCTTGAACTCATATCTTGGGGACTGTCTAAAGCTGAAACGCGGCGCGATCCGATATAATGATAAGCTTCCGTATCGATTGAATGACGAGAATAATCGATATAGGCGCTTATTAGTGAGTCGCGCATCGTGGGGTAATGGATCTCTGAAACGCTCTTACGCTGAGCACATTGTTGCAGTTCAAAATAAACTGTACCTGTCCCAAAGGTGGGCAGCATTGGGAGGTGGTAGCGCGTAGCGAGTAGCCAATCAGAGCATCGCCCGAACATTTGCCAGCCAATCTGGAGCCGTATGCTCGTCTACCCCGAATCTCCCCCGATGGGAGATTGGGGCGTGATAAGATATACTGATATTGACTGGATTTCTCCAACGGGGGAACACGAGCATACGGCTTCAGATGTTGGATTCACGAATGATAAGGTAATGGGCTAATGTTAATGAGGATAACGAGCGGAGGGCAAATTTTTTATTCATAATATGATTGATGATTGGGTGAATGGCACAATTCTACCTCTACCTAACCATTCGCCAAACACAACGCTTTTGTGAATGCCAGGTAATGCCTTAAACTTCTACCCTCATACAACATAACCCTGGGTAAAGTCATTCATGAATCCGTCCTCAAGGTGCCGTTCGTACAAGTCCTCACTGAATGGCATGCCCATTCAATACGCCTGATTGGCTGGCGTGATCCCACCTCCAATGCTGCCTACGTTCGCTACATGAGTCGAATAAACCTTTTAGAGCTGCACCTAGAGGATCAAAATTTCACATTCACTCAAACAATGGCTAAGCATCCTCTAGTCTATCAAAGACCGCTACAGCCAAGCTAAAACTGGAAGTGGCTTCAGATGTCACCAGAACACCTCGAACTCAGCGTTTCTGAAGCAGTACAGAGCCAGAAGAAGCGCCAACCCTTCGCGCATCAGGTTGAACGCATGACGGACGCGCTTCATGGATATGTGTATGTGCGCTCGGTCGCGCTCTCGGGAGCTGTGCGCACTCGGCTCGGCCTATACCAACATAAATCCACACAACTTACGGCACAATCTCAAGAGCCGAAGACGGGGGGCGGTACCTGCCGTCCGGAGGAGGACAGGAGGGAGAGTCGGGAAAAAACCCGCCGCCGAGCATTCAGTGGAGCATTTCTGACGCCTTGCCGCCGACGAACGACATGGCTGCCGAAAGAGAGTACGAGAAGGATCCCGGATGGCAGTACCTCAAGCGTTCACGCGAGCAGATCCTCAAGGTACGTACCTCAGCACCTTCTGCAGTTTCCAACATAATTTCACGTCAATTTTCTTCTGCAGGACCAGTCTACGCCTTACGATTCCAAGAAGAATGTCTGGATTCCGGACGCGGAGGAAGGCTACGTGGCTGCCGAAATTAAATCCACCAAAGGCGACATGGTCGTCGTCACTGTCGGGGATAAAGAGGTCCGTTTCTTTGTAATATTTCGTTGATTTTTTCCGTATTTCATGGAGCTCTTCTTTGCAGAAAACCTTGAAAAAAGACCTTCTGCAAGAGATGAATCCGCCGAAATTCGAAAAAACCGAGGACATGTCTAACCTCACCTTCCTCAACGACGCCTCCGTGCTCTACAACTTGAGAGCCCGCTACGCCTCCATGCTCATCTATGTGAGTTGCTTTCATTGAATAAGGGATTAGTTGTCGTCGAGGCATTCAAGGGTAACGGTCTGAATGGAGGAATCCGTTCGCTTTGAGCAGAAGTCATGAAGGAGTCCTATACAAGGCTAATTTATATTTTTAAAATCCAATTTTCAATGAGTTCTTTCTTGCAAAAATTCGTTCAAAAACCCATTTCTGTATATCTAAGAGATTTTTGGAAAACAAGGGACACAGCTATTCTTAAGAAAAAGCTTAGACAAGCAACTTCTAGCCTTAATTCTTAAAAAATAGCTCTAAAAACTAGTGCTATTTATTCTATTGCATAGATGTTCCCTTTGGAATTTTCTGAGGCTTCGGTTAGTATCAGAAGCAAACAGTCGGCAATGCAAAAATTGAGGTTTAAATCTCCATCTCTCGGGGAGGCGACATCTTGAATTCCCTATCGATTCTCTCATCTTGAATTCCCTATCGATTCTGCGTGTCATTTAATCAATATCGATCAATATCTGTATGAGCACCTACCATTATATCGCGTCGTGCCGCGCTGAGGTGGAGCTCAGAACATCCCTTAGCACAGCTAAAAATTCGGTACATTCCCCTTTTGCTTTTCTTCGATGATTTTTCAACAATTTGAGTGACAAAACATCACCTATTAGCCGTAAAATTATCCGCGGCGACGCCGGCTACGTATCCGCTAGTCTCCGTAGCGTGCCAAAGTAGCCCAGTATACTCTTCTCGCTCAGATGACATCAAAAATTTCGAAGTCATGTAGTTTTCTCAGGGCTTCCAAGAAAAAGTTCGACGACCAACGCTTTGGTAAACGCCCAGTTTTCCTTTGAAACACCATGAAACTCTATCAGTGACGCTCGCTACTCATCGTTGACTAATTTTGATCTTAATTTTCAAAAATAGTTTTGAAACGGTGCTACTTATAGCGTTCAGGCCCTCGGATTCTTTTTACTATTTGGAAGAGTTTCAGAAGCGAAATAGTCAGCAAAGCAGGCGATAGCGACAATGCACGGCCCACCCAATTTTTGATGACATGTGATAAGCGATAGCACCTTTGAACCTCGACCTGGACCTAGCTCTCGTGGAAAGTAGAGGTTAAAGGATAAAACACAGCGGTACTTTTACTTTTTGGGATGCGCCACACATTCTACTTCTGGAGGCGATCGTGGAGGTGATTTGAACGGCCATACAATGAGTTGCGGTGGAGAGCCGATGAACAAGTCAACGTTTTATCCCTCCCAGACAACTCTGGAACCATTTCACCGACCCAATGATGAATTTCACATGATGGAAGGCTTGATTCGCCTGGGTGGAAAGCCCGGACCAGGAACCTGGTATTTGGTGCACATGACAGCTGGCGCCACCTCCGACTGCGCTACACGCGCCAAGGGAAGTTACAGTTCACAAAACGTCGCTGCCTTCAGATAGTTCTGGTGACGGCTTTAGTCTTCGAAGATGGGGATTATCCGGGAAGCGGTTAAGGGTGGATGGAGTTACAGTAATTGATCCATTATCTTTAGTCTCGTTACCGCGAGCAGACACAGTCATCAACTCGACTCCGTCAGTCTTGGGCTATTCTTGCCCTGGAACTCGTTTGTCCTTTGAAAAGTACATTTTGTTTTCCAAAGGAACGTTTTCTGCCCGTATTCCTCCTATGGGCATGTGGCGGCGCAGTCGGAGGAGGTGCCGGCTGTCGCGTGTACCCGATACCAGGTTCCTGGCTCGGATTTCCCGCCCAGGCCAACTAAGTCCTCCACCCCTCCGGGTCGGTAGATACCAGAGCTGTCTGGGAAGGATAAAGCGTTGACTTGTTCATCGGCTGGCCAACACAAGTCATTGTGTAGGGCAAATAACGCAATAAGGAATTCAAACTGCCTTCGACATCCCGTAGAAGAAGGATGCGTGGCGCATCTCAAAAGAGATGGATTAACACCGTCTTTTATCCTTGGTCTTCCCATCACTGCACCTCTATTCATGTTGGCTGCCTTAAAAACGGCAGCGAATCTCACTAACTTCCAACCGGCCTAACGTTCTGACGGTTTTTTCGCCTGAAAGTAAGCAGTTCATCGATGCAAACAGCGTGTCGTCGTCGAGTCGAGTGTGACGGTCGTCGATCGAGTCGATTGGGCTATTGTTCTGAGAAGAGTTTGGCGGATGAGAGACGTGCAAACACTGCTCGTCTCTGCATCCAGTTCGCCTACGCGCCACCCCCTCATATCCGCCCGCTGCTCTCAGCATGATTCTACAGAGATGCCGAGGTTAGCAAGTGCTCCGACGATGTCTCTGACGGTGAAAAAGAGCCTTTGGTACTAAAAGGAGTTAATTCAAAGAAAAGAATTTCTGATTTCAAAAAATCTGCTCTGGAAGATGGAGCCATTGCACCAACCCATGAAAAGATCACCTGTATCACCTGTATCACCTGTCGTCCCGTTGATCATCGACTTGCTCGAGCGGGCGCCAGCAGCGTCTCCATTCGTCCCTGTCGCGTGCCAGAGTGGTCCAATGGATCCTCCTCGCTCGAGGAACACGAAGAGCGTCATATCGGTCGTTCAGGGCTTTCACGAAGAAGTCCGACCAACGCGTTGGTGGGCGTCCTGGTGTTCTTTTGACATCCCGCGGAATCCAGTCTGTGACGGCTCTCGTCCAGCGGGTGTCTGCGAATCGCATTACGTGGCCGGCCCACCTGATTTTCGACGACTTGGCCCATGCGACAGCGTCTCTGATCTTCGAACGTCGGCGAAGCTCGGAACTCCGGAGGCCTTCTCTCACTTGCGTGAGTCGTGTCACTCCGAGCATCGTCCTCTCGATTCCACGCTGCGCGACGCTGATCGCGTGTTCATCCTGCTTTCGTATAGCCCAGGTCTCTGAGGCGTATGTTAGGGCAGGAAGAACAGTGGAGTCGAATAGGTGGGCACGGAGTCGGACGTTCTTCGTTTTCTTCACGACTTCTTCGACGCTCTTGAAAGCTCCCCAAGCCGCTCGTTTCCTCCTGCTCAGCTCTGGTGCTAGGTCGTTGGCCATGTTGACTTCGCGACCCAGATACACATAGCTGGCGCATTCGGAGATGTTCGTTCCGTTGAGCGAGAATGGGGCATCAGAAACCCATCCGTTCTTCATGAACATCGTCTTCGTAAGATTCAGCTGCAGTCCAACGCTTCCACATACACGATCGAAGTCGGCCAGCATTCGCTCCGCCTGAGTGATGCTCGGTGTTATGAGCACGATGTCGTCAGCGAAGCGAAGATGGTGCAGTTGCCGGCCGTCGACCTTCACTCCCATGTCATCCCATTCTAGTTCGCGCATGACGTTTTCGAGGGTGGCGCTGAAGAGCTTCGGGGATATGGTATCCCCTTGTCGAACCCCTCTCTTCACGTCAATGACGACGTCGTTGTAGAATGGTGAGATCTTGGTCGTGAATCCACTGTACAGCTCTCGAAGGACTCTGATGTACTGAGTAGGAACGCCCTGGGTGAGCAGGGCTTCCATAACCGCTTCAGTCTCGACGGAGTCGAATGCCTTCTTCAGGTCAATGAACGTAAGGCAAAGCGGCAGCTTGTACTCTCGCGACACTTCGATGAGCTTCGTAATGGTGTGTATGTGGTCGATCGTGCTGAATCCTCTCCGAAATCCTGCTTGTTCGCATGGCTGTCCTTCGTCCAGCGTTCTACTAATCCTATTCAGGATGACTCGAGTGAACAGCTTGTAGACTACCGACAGCAGGCAGATCGGGCGATAGTTGCCAATGTCGTGCACGTCTCCCTTCTTGTACAGCAAGACGGTCTTGCTGGTCTTCCACTGAGATGGAACCTTGCATTCGGACAGGTAGCGTGTGAAGAGCCGCGCCAAGGTGTTGATGAGCGCTGGCGGGAGGTTCTTCAGGTGTTCAGCTCTGATCCTGTCAGGACCGGGTGCTGTACGTTTCTTCACCGACGAGATGGCGTGTCGGATCTCGGAAGGGAGAACAGAGGGGATGACGTATCCATCCTGCGGAAGATGGCGTAGGGGCAGGTGGACGTGGCTATCGAAGAGATCGGAGTAGAAGTCGTGGATGACTTTCTCCATGGTCCTTCTGGAAGAGGTGACGGTTCCGTCAGGACGTCGGAGAGCGGTCATCTTGGTCTTGAAGTTGGCGAAGTTCCGGCGGGCATTGCGGATGCTCAGCCCTGCCTCTGCTGCTTCAGCCAACACTTCCGCCCTTCTCTCCTTCAGATCTTCCTTTATCGCCGCTCTGCATAGCTTTGCAAGCTCGGACGTCAGTTGATAGTTGCCTGACGCTCGTGCTGCTCCACGTTGGCGTATCAGCTCGAGAGTTTCCGGAGACAGGCGTCTCTTGGTGGTCTTCAAGCTCTCGGCTCCCTTAGCACTATCGTGGAGATGGTGCACGAAGCGATCGTATTCCTCGTCGACGTTGTCCATGACGGCATCTTCCCAAAGGCCGACAAGAGAGGTGTAGAGATCCCAGTTGATGGTCGTTCTGGGACTCCTCTTCTTGAACTTCGCGGCCTTCTCTCCTTGACGCGAAAAGCGGAACCTCGCGCGAAGGAGGCGGTGGTCCGATCCCGTGTAGAACTTGGGGACAACGGAGACATCGGTCAGGCAATACTTGCGATTGAAGATGATGTGGTCGATCTCGTTGTGGAACTGGCCACCGGGGGATTCCCAGGTCCATCGTAGGGAGGGAGGCTTCTGGAACTGCGAGTTTCCATGGATGGTCTTGGTCGACATGATAAACTCAGACAGCCTTTCACCTTGCTCGTTCCACTCCAAACCGTGGGTTCCGATGTGAAGTTCTTCCAGCGACCTTCGTGGCCCGATCTTGGCATTGAAGTCGCCGACGATCACCTTGTAGAAGGTGTGATCTTCCTTATAGAACTTCTCCAGCTCCACGTAGAAGGCCTCGACGTCTTCGTCGTCGTAGTCGGATGTTGGGGCATACGCGACGAACACAGTCAAGGCTGGCACGGAGCCACATCGCTTCAGTCGCAGACGTCCGATTCGGCTTGTCAGAGACTCGTACGAATCGATGTTCATGGCCAAGTGCGTGTTGACGAGGACACCAACGCCGCCTACTCCCCTGCTGTCGCATGTTCCGAGGAACAGTTCTTCTCCGGAGTCGTAGGCGGCGTGTAGGGGGTGGTGTCTTCTCGTCTCGGTCAGTCCGATGACGTCGTACTTGATCTTCCTGGCTTGCATCATCAGGTCCTCGACGGATGCTTCCGACGCAAGCGTGCGGGCGTTGTAAGTACAGATCGTCATCCTAGTCCTTCTCAGTTTGCGCAGCCTGGTTAGGCCCTGAGATTTTAGCAGCCTCTCCGTACTCGTCCTTCCCATCGCTGCAGAAATGGGGGCTCTTTCGGGGTCAGGGGAATGAGGCCCTTTAGTGCTGCTGTGTTTGACTGGAATACAACACGGGTAGCTAGTCAGGCTCTGTCGTGCGGGCGGGGTACTCCGGGCAGCCAGCCAGACTGCCCGAAGGGACGGGGCGAGACTTAAGGCGGCCTCGAATCGCCTTACATGTACTCCCAGTCTACCGAGTGCAAGCTTTTGGCCGAGCCGACACAGTTACAATCCGCACAGTCACGGACACATCCACGCACACTGTGCACGAACATGCCGCTCCCACGCACAAGGAACGCATCGACCCGACACAGCAGGAGCAAGGAGTCCATCCCCTGCATCCCACCTGCGTCTCTGGGCAGTACACGGTCGCATTTGGTTCGCGTTTAATTCCCCTATCCACCACCCGGGGACGCGCCACGTGGCCCTGCGACAAGCGGCCCGAGATCCCTCTTAACAAGAGAGCCCGAAGGCTCTCTATCGAGGGAGATCCGTGGATGAAAAGATATCTATAAATAATTCAGTTCAGATTCTTTAAGCCTCAGGTGGCTGGTATCGAGGTTGTGAGCCATCATAACGATGTTTCGTTACGATCGAAACTCTAGCGCCAGGCGGGACTCTAACCCGCACTTCCAGCTGACCGGGCAGGAATGCTCTAACAAGGGAAGCCCATGAACTTCCCCCAAAGATTCTCAACGAGACCAATATGTTCTTGTAGGGCATCGGACGAGGATCACAGAACTGCGCTTCGTTTTTGCTACGGGCTACTGGGCGGTCCGGAAATGGCGAAAATAGTGTCACTTCAGAGCGGTTTGATAAGGCATAAGTGACTCCTAGAATGGCCTTGTCGGGAATTATTTAAGCTGCTGACTACGAATCTGTCATTCTTTTTCTAAATTACCACTTTGCTTGTACTACTTTTCATCAAAGTTGCAGTCGAAGGTTGGAAAATGTGTCTGACAACATTAGAGAAGGAAGCGATCCCACTAACGTGCGCAGCTTTAGTCACCCACATCTACCGTAACCTACCGTAATCGACCGAAATTTTAAAAATGGATATCATATCCGTGATTAGCACCCCAAATAACCCTCGTGGGCGACGTTTGGGCATTTTCTTTCGACCTCTCCTCGACCTTTGGAGTTGTGAAAGGCGGCAGAGCCGGTTATTCTGCGTATACTCCTTTAGCCTGCACATATCCATCGTAACCTTCTGTAATCTATCGTTTCACCGAAATTGGTTGCCATGTTGGTGCCCTGCTTCCCAAATAACCCTAAAGATGAATTTTGGACAAAAATTTTTCTCGACCTCTAAAGTAGAGGGAATGAGTGCAAGTGTTCCTATCTGCAATGCCCCCGACCTGTCTCCCATAAATGTGTAAGAGAATGGTGAGGAAGAAACACACAGCAAGGCGACCAAGCACACGAGTTGGATAGAATATGCAGTACTTGGGAACAGTTAGCTGAAGTAGTGAAAGTTGGGAGAAGAATAAAAAGCAGTCGATGAGGAAATCCGAAAAGCCATCAGTTTGTCTTGATGATGGATCAAATCAATGAGTGTTCATGAACGAGGTGACAGTGAGAAACACTTCCAAAAGTAATTGAGAACATACCAAAGAGGTCGCCTGTGGATATCATCTAACGGAACCTTCCTCAGCGAGACATGCATCGTTTAATGGATGCGCGATATCGCTCCACGCAACAAAACCAGCTTCTTCTACATCTGACAGCAGGTTGAAAGTAGGGTTAGGACGCAGAGAAGATACCCTACCGGAGCCAAAATGTAATCTTCAATTGCAAAAACGCTAACAGTCCACCTAGGGACGCAGAAACCCCATCTCCGGAATCGAACACTCTCGCAAATCCACCACCCTATCCACTCGGCCATCCAGTCGCGTCGATGGCGGAAGCGATTGAATCACTTGAATGTTCACTGGAGCTTCGTCTAGGAAACGTAGGAAATTACTATAATCAAACTTTAATTTGGGCTCCAAACCTTTTGTAAGTTACGTTCAGAGCACGACAGGGCCATTCCAGGTGTCACGTTTGCCTTATCAGCCCGCCCTGAAGCGGTACCATTTTTGCCATTTTCGGACCACCCAGTGGTCCGTAGTAAAAACGAAGCACAGTTTTGTGATCCTCGTCCGATGCTCTACAAGAGAATATAGGTCACATTGAGAATCTTTGAGGGAAGTTCATGGGCCTCCCTTGTAAGCTGTCTATCAACAAATAAACCGATCGAGGACATAACGTGCTATAGCGATGTCTTGTTGCGACCAAACTCTCCTGCAAGGGGGAAGGGGAGGGGGCTAGCAGAGCCGGTGGTATGTTGGCGTAGCATCCTGCACCGTAACCAGATGTGCGGGTTCGATCCCTTCTAGGTCAAGAGTTTTCATAGAAACAAAACATTGCTATAATGGCTACAAGCTCAGTAACAGCCAAGTGCGGCACAAAGAAATTATTTGACTTGAAGAACCGTATTGGATTGAAGATAGTCTTCTGGCTCGAGTGTCGGCAAAATTCTTTCTAAACTTTGTATTGCATAAGGAAGTGATTTATGCGAAATATGGACAGTTTTCCATTGATTTTTTTTCTAACAGCTCGCCTTTATTTCACAAAAAATGCTTTCATAGAAGGTATAGCATTTTCACGTCGAATTGGACACTTTTCAAATCAAATTGTACAGTTTTCTGGCCTGTGAACTTTGAAATCAAATTGAACGTCTTCCAAATCGAGACGAGCTTTTCACAAATTAAACTAAAGACTCTACAAGATGGTTGGAATAATTTTTTGTTCAAGGAAAAATTAGAAGAACTTTTTTTGATTTTTTTACTTTGGCTGCCGAACGAGTGAAATTATTTCAAATTTAATTTTTTCGAGAAAAATAATAAATTAAATTTTGTGGTAAGGCGCAGCAAGGCAGTCATGCATCAAAATACTGAATCGCGCCATACACTCAGGTTCAACGCAATGTTTATTTGATTGATAGTGTGAATACTGCCTACATACATGCTGCAAGAAATTTAATATATGTGGATTGGACGAGTGCGTGGCACAATCTCTGATTTGGCAATACAAAATGGCCACCTTTGTGCTCTTCAAAACAAGCTCTAAATCATTGTTTTTCACAAAAAATGAGAATTTTATAAAATTTCAAACAAAGTCCTCACTTATTGAGTAGGTGAATTAAGAGTTCAAAGAAATGACACCAAATTTTCCTTGAACAAGAAATTATTCTAACATTTTTGGAGAGCCTCTAGTTTAATATAGAAGCTCATTTCGATTTAGAGGAGTTCGCTTGAAAAGGTTAGCTTAAAAGAGTGTCTAATTTTAGTTTGAAAAGTATCCAGTTTGATTTGAAAAGTGTCCAATTCAACGTGAAAATGCTATAAATTTCTCTGAAGTGATAGTACCCTTCAAAAACGGCTAGGCTGTCTAAATCTAAGAGGCTGGCTGGAAAATAGTTAATGTTCAGTGATCATTGCTCATTTACTCTTATCTCAACTGAAATGATTTGATAGGGAATACAGTGTATAGTACCAGGCTGTCCAATAATTCTTGTCCGAAAATTTCACCATTTTTAATTTTTTTCAACTTTATTGAAAAACAAGTCTAATCAACAATATACCACCACAGTTATTCACAATAGTGGCCCATCGATTGGGCAGGTCGCCGATGCCCTTCGCCCAGAACTCCGGGGCTGCGACTCGAAGAAGTCCGCGACGTCGATTTGAGGTTGTCGTAGTTGGTGAATTTTCCTCCGGTCAAATGGTGCTTCAGCGGGCGGAACAAGTGGTAGTCGGAGGGGGCGAGGTCCGGGGAATACGGCGGATGGGCAACCGTCTCCCAGCCGAGCGTCGCCAACTTCTGCTGGGTCTCCTTCGCCACGTGGGGGCGCGCGTTGTCGTGCAGCAGTTGGATCGAGGACGCTTTTCTCGGATGGCGGCGGCTAGTTTCTTGAGCTGATCGGTGTGGATGGAGGCGGTGACCTTCCTGCCTTGCGGGAGCAGCTCGAAGTGCAGCATGCCCTTGGCGTCCCAACAGCAGCAGAGCATGATCTTCAGCGGGTTCAGGTCGGCTTTCGGCGTCGTCGGCGGCTGTTCTCTGCGCGGGATCCGGACGGCACGGCGGGCGACGTTGTCGTAGAGGACCCAGCTCTCATCCCCAGTGACCAGGTCCTCGAGAAACTCCTTGCGATGCGGTCGAAGGAGGAGGGACTGGCAGACGGCCACGCAGCTCTGCTTGTTGGCGTCCGTCAGACGGTGGTGGATCCAACGGACCAGAACTTTGTGGTAGCCGAGTAAGTTGAGTCGATTGTGGATGGTGGACTTGCTGCAGCCGAGCGTCGTCGCCAGTTCACGGTTGGTGGCTTCCGGCTTCTCCTTGATACAGCGACGGACTTCGTCATCATCCACCGTAGAAGGCCTCCCGCTGTGCTCCCTGTCCTCGAGGCTCGTGTCGCCGCTCTCGAAACGACTGAACCAGCGCCTGACTGTGCGTTGGGACACTGCATCCTCCTTGCACGCTCTGCTGATGTTGGCGACCGCGGTGCCCGTGTCGTTGCCCAGCAGCCACTCGTAGTACACGAACGTACGAATTCGACCTTGGTCCATTTTAGCTTGTACTGGTAGCTAGACGCGGCGACTGCGCCTTATATACCCCTAGCATGGAACTCTGGAGAACCTTGTAGAAGGTTTTTACACTTATCTGATATTATAACACTTCTAAGGAAAATTATAGAATTTTGAAAATTTTCGGACAGGAATTATTGGACAGCCTAGTATTATTATAGGACCACCACAACATATATGTAGCATTGGCAGACCTTACAAATATAAAATAAAAATAGGAACGTTTTGCTGCAACCACGAAACCTACCGTGCAGAAGATCCCGGCCCCACAATTCTGAAGAAATTGGAACTCTTGGAATTTTTAGCTGTTACGTTACGTGCCGTTTCATAATTACAGGGGGGAGCACTTCTCTAACCATTAGCCTATTCGATAGAATTTCCCATCGGAGGTAGGCCACTCTGTTTATGCCAGTTAGAGGACCCTCCGACTATGGTAGATTCAAACTACGTTTTCTCGCAATAACTCTTTCGGAGTTACGATATGGCGGGAAATTTGAAACTAAATTTGTCTAGATTTAAGCGCCGCACCCTGTATAGTGTTGAAAGCGAGCTCTATCAGAGAGCTCTTTGCAATTATTATTCGCCTGTCACAACGATGTTTTGTTGTGAAAACTTCTAGCGCCAGGCGGGACTCGAACCCTCACCTCCCTCTGACCGGGCGGGAACGATCTACGCCTTTACACCATCTGCGCCGTTTGATCGAACGCAACATCCACACCTCGATACCAGTACGGGTGAGTGCTGGTCGGTCCCACGAGGTGTGGATGTTGCGTTTGATCAAAGCGCCGGTGGTGTGAAGGCGTAGAGCATTCCCGCCGGTCAAAGGGAGGTGTGGGTTCGAGTCCTGCCCGGCGCTAGAAGAATGAAGGACGGCGCTAGTCATCCCCTTTTGGGATGCACTACGCATTTTACTTCTATGGGATGTGGCAGAAACAATATGAATGCGTACTCGGCCTGTGCAACAACTTGAGGTGGCCGCCCAATAAAGACGTCAGTGCCTTAGCCTGTCCAGACAAATTTGGTATCAATTCACCGACCCCGGAGGGATGGAGGGCTTGGTTAGCCTAAGGGGGAAATCCGAACCAACAACCTGATTCGGGGTGCAGATGACGGCCGGCGCCTCCCCCAACCACGCAAGCACGTGCTCTCAATAATCGATAATAATTGATATTGTTTACATGCTGTAAAGCCTACCAACCGGCCAACATAATCAGCGAGTCTCACCTCAAAGTGGAAATTTCGGACAAAAATCCTTAAAGTTTATCGATAACAATTGACTCATTGATAATGAGCACTTTTGCTTGGTGGTCGGTCCTAATAACTAATAAAAAGGAAACAGGAATAAAGGATAGCATTGCGCATATAGCGCAGTGGAAAGAGGTGCCGGCTGCCGAGTGCACCCGATACTAGGTTCCTGGTTCGGATTTCCTGCCCAGGTCAACGGCCTTCCATACCTCCGTGATCGGTGAAGGTATCAGGCTTGTCTGGGAAGAATAAGGCGCAGCCTTGTTCATCGGCTCGCCATCGCAAGTCATTGTATGGCCAGATACGCAATCGCCTCCACCACATCCCGTAGAAATATGTAGAATGCGTGGCGCATCCCAAAGGAATTGAGTAACTCCCTCATTTACCATTTATGCTTTAAAGGATAGCATTATGCGGCCCTATGTGGGATATTCTACTTCTGTAGGACATCCAGGAAACCGTTTGAAATAACTTGCCGTTACCAGCCAATGAGCAAATCAGTGCTTTACCCTTCTCGGACAGGTACGGTGCCAATTATTCGACCTCTTAATCGACAAGGTAAGGAAGGTTCGGTTGGCCTTGGTGGGACCCGAACAAAGAACCTCGATTCGAAGTGCGCACGACACCCGGCGCCTCCCTCCACTGTGCTACCACGCATCCGGGCTGAAACCTTCGTTGATAACCTAAGAGAACTATCTTAAAACTAAACCCATAGGATGAGACGCGAATTGCTAGTTCGTTCACTTAGATCGAATCCTGACTTAATTCGGCAGCAAAAAATCGTTTTGGAGCCTTTGAAGGCCAACAGGTCTTCGTCATTTTTTGATATTATTATAGAATGTAGATATGTAATGAAGAACCTTATTTCAGACCTATTCCGGTCTGTTCTGCGTGGTAATCAACCCCTACAAGCGCCTGCCGATCTACACCGAGTCCGTGGCAAGAATGTTCATGGGCAAGCGAAGAACCGAGATGCCTCCGCATCTGTTCGCCGTCTCCGACGAAGCCTACAGAAACATGCTAATGGACCACGAGAACCAGTCCATGCTGATCACCGGAGAATCAGGAGCTGGAAAGACTGAGAACACCAAGAAGGTACGTGGCTTGTCAGATGTGTTTGAGTGTTTTCATCAGCATTTCAAGCTCTTTGTGTTCAGGTAATCGCGTACTTCGCCACCGTCGGAGCCAGTCAGCAAGAAGTACAGACCAGTAAGGAGAAGAAGGTCACGCTGGAGGACCAGATCGTTCAGACTAATCCCGTGCTCGAGGCGTTCGGTAACGCGAAAACCGTCCGTAACAACAATTCGTCACGTTTCGGAAAGTTCATCCGAATTCACTTCTCCAAACAGGGCCGTCTGGCCTCTTGCGACATTGAGCACTACCTTCTGGAGAAGTCTCGTGTCATCCGACAAGCGCCCGGAGAGCGTTGCTACCATATCTTCTACCAGATCTTCTCCGACTACAAACCCGAGCTGAAGAAGCAGCTCCTTCTGCACAAACCCCTCAAGGACTACTTCTTCATTGCACAGGCAGAGCTCACCATCGACGGCGTGAACGACGCCGAGGAATTCCAGCTCACCGACGAAGCTTTCGACATTCTGAATTTCTCCGAACAGGAAAAGATGGACTGCTATCGACTCATGGCCGCCCATATGCACACCGGTGCAATGAAGTTCAAGCAGCGACCTCGTGAAGAACAGGCCGAGCCTGACGGTCAGGAGGACGCGGAGAGAGCGGCGGCGATGTACGGCATCGACGTTGACCAGTTCTTGAAGGCGCTCGTCTCGCCGAGAGTGAAGGTCGGAACCGAATGGGTCTCAAAGGGCCAGAACGTCGACCAGGTGAACTGGGCCATCGGCGCCATGGGCAAGGGTCTCTACGCCCGAGTGTTCCACTGGCTTGTCAAGAAGTGCAATCTCACCCTTGACCAGCAGGGAATCAGTCGCGACTACTTCATCGGAGTGCTCGATATCGCCGGTTTCGAAATTTTCGACGTGAGTTCTTCCCTAATTGATGAAATTTCGCTTTAAGCAGAGTTTTGGTTGTGGAAGGAGGAATATGTCTTCACCAGTTTAGTCGATTAGGTCCACCTCCGAATGGTTCCCCTTACCCCTGTAGAATTAGAGGTAGTGACTCTTGGGGTCGGACTCATAAATCGCGGAATAAAGGTGAGGAAATCCTCGTGGATATGCGGAGGTACGCACGAGGATCGTTGCGTATCCTATACTATCAGTATACTGACGAATGGGTGGTTAGGTTAGACGATATCATCATCGTCATCGAGGATATGCTTCTCTCCTCTCCCCCGCATATCCTCGGAGTTTAATCGTTTACAAATCAGGTCATATGAAAGCTCTTCCAGTGAGAAATTGCCTATCTATAATACTGTCAGAGCACTTCGTTATCACCATCTTCCTTCTTCGCCTGTTCTACTTCTTCTTCCTCGTCTTCCTCCTCCTCTTCTTCTCCCTATAATACTTGCTCCTCTTCCTTTTCTTAGGCTTGTTCTTCCTCCTTTCCTTCATCTTCCCTTCTCTTTCTTTTCTTTTTCCTCCTCTCTTTCTCTCCATCTTCACCTTCCACCTCTTCGTCGTTGACGTCAACTTCCTCCTATTCTTCTTCCTCTCTCTCTCTCTCTCTTTCTCTACCTCTTCTACTTCGTCGTCTTTGTCTTCTTCTTCCTCCTCCTTTTACGCTTTATCGTCATCTTCTTCATCATTTTCTACTTCTTTATATTCTTCTTCTTCCACCTCTTCACCCTCTTCTTCGTCGTCATCATCATCTCCTTCTTCCTCTCCCTTTCCTTTTCTTCCTCATCCTTCTCCTCTTCTTTCTCTTCTTCTTCCTTCTCTGTCTCTGTCTGTTCTTGTCCTTCTTCTTCCTCTACTTCCTTCTTTTAATCTTTTCTTCCTCCTATTCTTCCTCTTCTTCTTCCTTCTTTTCCTTTTCTTTGTCTTCTTCTTGCTCCGAGAAGACGATGATGACAAAAAGAATTTTGTCATCATCGTCTTGTTCTTCCTCTTCCTTCTCCCCTTCTTCTTCTTCCTCTTCTTCTTCCTAGTATTCTTCTTTATCCTCCATCTCATCCTCCTCTACCTCGTCGTCACTGTCCTCTTTTTCTTCCCCACATTCTTATTCTTTTTCCTTCATTTTGTCATCATTTTATTCCTCTTCCTCTTCCTCATCCAGCCCACCGTAGTCTTTTTCTTCCTCGTTCTTCCATCCTTCATTTTCATCATCTTCTTCTTTATATTCATCTTCTTATTCTTCTTCCTCCTCTTCTTCTTCGTTCTCTGTCTCAATCCCTTTCTCCTTCCTCTTCTTCTTTCTCTTTGTCTTTTTCCTCCTCCTCTTCTTTTTCTTCTTCCTCCACAACTACCTCTTCCTCTTCTTCCTCCTATTTTTCTTGCTCTTCTTCTTCCTCTAGTTCTCCTTCTTCCCTCTCTGTCTCTGTTCTTCCTCCTTTTCCTCTTCTTCTTATTCTTCTTTCTCCTTCTTCCCTCACTGTCTCTGTTCTTCCTCCTTTTCCTCTTCTTCTTATTCTTCTATTTCAACTTCTTTCTCTTCCCCTTCTTCTTCTCTCTATTCGTGTCCATCTTGTTGTCCACCTTCTCTTCCGTCTTCTCCATCCACCTCTTCCCAAAGTGTCTAGTCTCACGCAGACAACTCCAGGCTCAGTTGTTCTTTTGATCCCATCGTCAGATCATAAGTGACTTCTGTCGTAGTGGAGACCTCGGCGCGAGCTCTCTTGGTGGCATGCTTCTGTTAGTTCTCAACAGCTTTGAAGTTAGGACTGCATGCAGCCCCAACGGTTTAAAAGATTCCAGCGAAGTTTTTCCTCTTAAGCGACCGTTGCTTGACGACCTGGTTCAAACCTCCGTCGTCGAACAGGTCACTTCCCGTCACCTCGTCTCTTAAATAACGAATTTCTTCACCTGCTAGGCCTCAGGCCTCTCCTAGGCAGATGGACCTTTGTTCTAGGTAGTGCCCTGATGAGCTCAAGGGTAAAGCAACTTGGTTTTCCTTAGATTTACCTTCGCCGGCGAAGGCCTTGTGCACAGTAACACTTTTCCTCCAGCTCCTTCTAGCTGTTGGCTGGCGTGATTACACCACTTTTGAGCTTGGAGCCTTATATGAATAGGTTTGCTTTTAGCACCATAAAACCTCCAAGAATTCACTCGTGCTCTGTACCTAGCTGGGGTATGAATTCGAAGGTATTGAAAATGACGTAACTCCAAGAAGAACATCGTTGGTCTGACTCCATCGCCCTTTCTCCTCCTTTCCTGCCTCATTTCTCTACCCCCTAGGCTAGTAGCTCCCAATGGTGGGAGAATATTAAAAATCCCGTTTCTAAACCTGGCGTTCTGTGGCGAAAACAAGCTACTCCGGAAGCGCATTCAAGCTGCTTCAACAATATTCTGTAGAGGTATAAGGCGTGGCGCATCACAACTCATTTAGCCTAAACTAACCCAATACTGATGTCCTCTACTTCAGTTCAACTCGTTCGAGCAGTTGTGGATCAACTTCGTGAATGAGAAGCTGCAGCAGTTCTTCAATCACCACATGTTCGTCCTCGAGCAGGAGGAATACGCCCGCGAGGGTATCCAGTGGACTTTCATCGATTTTGGTCTCGATCTCCAGGCCTGTATCGAGCTGATTGAGAAGGTGAACCTTCCGGAGACGTACTAGAAAGCCGTGTAGGTCAGCTACATACCTTCTTCATTCCAGCCCCTCGGTATCATCTCCATGCTCGACGAGGAGTGCATCGTGCCGAAGGCCACGGACATGACGTTGGCCCAGAAGCTGAACGAACAGCATCTCGGCAAGCACCCCAACTTCGAGAAGCCGAAGCCGCCAAAGGGCAAACAGGCCGAGGCGCACTTCGCTATGAGACATTATGCCGGAACGGTGCGCTACAACGTCACCAACTGGCTCGAGAAGAATAAGGACCCCCTCAACGACACCGTCGTCACCGTGATGAAGGCGTCGAAGGGCAACGACCTTTTGGTGGAGGTGTGGCAGGACTACGTCACTCAGGAAGAGAACGCTGTCGCCGTGAAAGGTAAGCGCACCAGATCCCATTACGCTTCCTTATAGAGGAACTGCAGCAATGGTACGCCGGATCGGCAAGAACGAATGCAACAGCAAGAATCTCCATCCTCGAAATAGTAAGAAAACATATTTTGTTTTTGCCGAATTGTTAAAGCAACCGAGTAAGTAGCACTGAAAGTTTTCCATGGTTAACAACGAGCTTACCATGTAGGCGCGAGGCGAGCTAAGCGTGGCATGAGTGGAGCAGTGGTAGAGATGCGGCTTGACAAGCGTGGGGTCAAGGGTTCGATTCCTGCGCCATGTTAACTCTTTGCATTTTACTCAACTACCGCATTTTAATAGGAAACCCCATCTGGACATCTTTTTACGTAGGATGCAGTATGATTTTTTATTACTTTTTCCTCATCGACAATTCGTGATTCATTACCAATATCTCAAATGTGTAAAACAGAATGACTTATGAGACGTTTATACAAACGCCAGTGGTACTGAAGTTTAGCCTAAGATTTCTCTACATGGAAAAAATGTGAAAGAACAACAGGAAGCTATTTCCAAGAAGGCATTGCGGTGCTTACACAACACCAGATCGAAAAAACTCGCCCAAAAACTTTTACTACCCTAGGCGGAGGAGGGCGTTGCTAAGGACCTGCATATCACCACCTAGCATCCGTTTCTATAATTTCGACCGATTACGGCAGGTTATAGTGGATATATACATAACGTATGGTGTGGTGTAACTACTGCAGTGCCTAGTTTTCTTGACAATATCTTCCTGTCGTTGTTTCACGATTTTCGTATGTTGCAGAATCTTACTCTGATCTTGAGCACTCCAGTTTTTGCATGAAAGTCTCATAAATCATCGTATTTTAAGAACAGTCCAAGTTCGGCTTTCAATAAATCTTGGCATAACGTAGTCAATCTATAGATGGGCAGACCCCTTTGCGTCAGGATTAGGGAGCATCTGGACGACCTTGCGAAAGCCAATGTCCGCACTCCTTAGGGAGAACATAGAGTCCTGCGCCATGGGGGCACGACAATTCAGGTGTCTGTCTCGATCCTGGCGCGCGAAAGTGACATTTCGGCACGCAGGACGCTGGAGGCATTTTGGATTGCAGCGAAGAATCCGCAGGTCAATCGCAAGGAAGAGTGCATCGCGATTACCCAAGAACTGGCATCCTTTGTGGAGCTCTGTGGGTTTTGATCTGCTCGATCTAACCACCGGGGTACTTGAGTCGGGTGGTTTCCTCGTATTTTACACATTTGAGATATCGGTATTGAATCACAAAATGTCGGCAAGTAACAGGTTAAAAAATTATGTCGCGCCTTACTAAAAAAGGTATCCAGATGCGGTTTCTGTATGGTAACTCGGTAGTTGAGTAAAAAGCAAAGGATTTGACATTTGACAACCGTGCGGGAGCCGAACTCTTGACGCGACGTTCGGCAGGCGGCACCTGTTGCGAATTTGTGGCCCCGTTCGCGAGGGAACATGCCCTGTTTAACGGAGTCCCCCATTCACCATGTGGGCCTACGAGGCAACATGGGATCCAGAATCCCGGGAGGAAGGTAGGGACCGCAAGATGTAAATACACCCATTCTTCAGCAGATGAGGGAACAGCGTGGTAACCTTTCACCCTTTTTACTGGGCAACCCGTCTGGATTGACGCATGCTCGCACCACATGTCGTGGGAGCTACGAGCGCACTGTAGTGATCCCGACTGTATTGAACGAATGGGAACTCTCAAACAACAACAGTAACCGACATACCAACCAAACATAACCAAGTTGCCCTCGCAACTTGCACATGCGGCCACAACACCTACCACTATATAATTTAGTTAGCGGTCGATGACGTTCGAGTGATCTAAAGGCCCCCACAGAGTTCAGCGGCAGCGCCGCGGCCCTATGCTTAACCATAGGGCAGAGACGCAGAGCTCGCCGCCGGCGGCGTCCCTGCCCTATCCTTAACCATTGCGGCGAGCGGCGTTGCCGCAGAACTCTGTGAGGGCCTTAAGCCTAAGTGACATATCCCGCATCATCCACAGCGGGGCGGTCGAGTGATCTAACCTGAGTGAGATGCGTGAGATACGCCTCATCATCTACAGCGCGGGCAAGATTTGCTATTGAACGTGTGCTGTTTCTGCAGCAGGGAAAGCTCAGCCCTTTACTGCTTAACACAACACAACACCTACGCGCGTTTCTGATCGTCCAGATTCCGAAGCCGTACCGCCGATTTCGTACCATTAGCATGAGAAGACCACTAAAGGGGTAAGAGTAGAGGCATCAGGATGGGGGAGGGTCGATAGGAGGAACAATGAAGTAGGCCAGGGGATGGCACCAAGAAGGGTTTAGGCAATAAGGAGGGACCAGTAAGGAGTTACCAATAAGAGGGCAGTAAGGAGAATCAGCAAGGAGATCCATTACCAGTAAGGGAGACCGGATTTAGAACATGTGACACAGATGTCGCGCTATGAGCGTTCGCTCGCCCCGTCGTCATGTCGTAAGCGTGGGAGGGCTACTTAATTGAGGTAAAGTAGTAAGGAGGATCCCGAGGGGGGAATCTACCTGGAAGAAGGGACCTGGAGGCGGGACCAGGTTGGGGAACCAACAAAAAGGGAGCCGTAAGGGATTTCATACGGAGAACAAGGAACCTGCGATATGCATAGCCACTTCATGTTCAACACAGCGGCGACTGCGCGCGCTTCTGAGCTTCTGGATCGGAAAGCGGGTCTTCTCAGCTTCTGGATCCAGAAGACGGGCCCTCTACGTCGCGCAACAAGCATCCTGATTCTGAATATGTGTCACCGACGTTTGTCGTGAGCATGGGAGGATTAACAAGGGGGTGGTGGAGAAGGGCGGTAAGGGGGACCTCTAGGGTGGAAAAGGAGAGCGACCAGGAAGGAAGGAAACAGCTATCGCATTCACGACGCCGGGTTCGCCTCACGCCTGCGTGGTAGGCTCGTTGTAAACATGGGGAACTTTCAGCGCCATTTCGTCGTTCGCTTTAAGAATTCGGCAAAAACTTGTCTTACTATTTCGAGGAAGGGGATTCTCCCTATAGTACCCGTTCTCGTCTTTCGGATTACAATTAAGACAATTCCGACGTTAGTCACATTAGTAATTCTCTGTTGTTTAAGCCGGAGGTGGCGGCGGTAAGAAGAAGGGAAAGTCTGGATCGTTCATGACGGTCTCCATGATGTACCGCGAGTCGCTGAACAAGCTCCTGACTATGCTTCACAAGACTCACCCTCACTTCATCCGTTGCATCATTCCCAACGAGAAGAAGGCGTCCGGTGTCATTGACGCCGCGCTCGTGCTCAATCAGCTCACCTGTAACGGTGTGCTCGAAGGTATTCGTATTTGTCGAAAGGGTTTCCCGAACAGAACCCAGCATCCGGACTTTGTCCAGCGCTACGCTATCCTAGCCGCCAAGGAGGCGAAATCCAGCAAAGACCCGAAGGCGTGCGCCGAAGCGATCATGCAGGCTCTAGTGAAGGAGAAGAAGCTCAACGACGAGCAGTTCCGCATCGGTCACACCAAGGTGTTCTTCAAGGCCGGAGTTGTGGCTCATATTGAAGACCTTCGTGACGAGAAACTCAACCAGATCATCACTGGGTTCCAGTGCTGCATCCGATACTACAACGCCACCGCTGAGTACGTGGCTCGCAAGAGACAACTGCATGCGTACGTAATCCTGCAGCGCAACATCAGATCGTGGTGCGTG
Organism: Heligmosomoides polygyrus bakeri; assembly: GCA_947359475.1. NCBI lineage: Eukaryota > Metazoa > Nematoda > Chromadorea > Rhabditida > Heligmosomidae > Heligmosomoides > Heligmosomoides polygyrus. Next base: position 9,449,495 of record OX375866.1, read on the forward strand.
CTGCGAACATGGAACTGGTTCCTGCTCTTCGGAAAAATTCGACCGCAGCTCAAGTGCGGAAAGATGGCCGAAGAGATGGCGAAGATGGCGGAGGAGCAGAAGATCCTCGAAGCTGCGTCAGCCAAGGCTGAAGCAGAACGCAAGGCGAAGGAGGAGACGTACAACAAATTGAATGCCGACAGAAATAGACTTCTGGAGCAGCTGGAGATGACGAAGGGAGGGTCCGCTTCTATTGAGGAGAAGCTGACAAAACTGAACGCCGCGAAGCAGGAGCTCGAAAAGGGCATGAACGACGTTGCAGATAAGCTGTCAGAGCAAGAGGACAGAAATTCGGAGTTGGAAAGACAGAAGCGTAAGGCCCAGCAGGAAGTGGAGAACATGAAGAGAAGCATCGAGGCTGTCGACGGAAACCTGCTCAAGTCCATTGAGGAGAAGGAAGCGAAGGAGAACCAGATTCGCTCCCTGCAGGACGAGATCAACGCTCAAGATGAGTCCATTGGCAGACTGAATAAGGAGAAGAAACACCAGGAGGAGGTCAATCGCCAGCTGGTAGATGACCTGCAGGCCGAGGAGGCCAAGCAGGCTCAGGCAGCTCGCCTTAGACAGAAGCTCGAGCAGACACTGGACGAAATGGAGGAGTCGATTGAGCGAGAGAGAAGAATTCGTACTGAAACGGAGAAGGCCAAGCGGAAGATCGAGAGCGAGCTCAAGGCAGCGACGGAAACTATCGACGAGATGAGCAAGATCAAGCACGAGGCCGACGCTTCACTGAAAAAGAAGGAGGCCGACCTCCATGCCCTTGGCGTCAGGATCGAAGACGAGCAGGCAATGATCAACCGCCTCACCAGACTGTCGAAGGAGAACGCAGCTCGCATCATTGAGATCGAAGATGAGCTGGAGCACGAGCGCCAATCGAGGGCGAAGGCCGACCGAGCTCGTTCTGAATTGCAACGCGAGTTGGACGACCTCAGCGAACGACTGGATGATCAGAACAACCAGATGCAGGCCCAGCAGGAGCTGAACAAGAAGAAGGACGCCGAGATTCTGAAGTCTCGTCGCGACCTTGATGAGCTCAATATGGCCCATGAAGATCAGCTGGGATCGCTTCGAAAGCGGAACAACGATCAAGTCGCTCAGCTCACCAATCAGCTCGATGGTCTGCAGAAGGCGAAGGGCAAGATCGACAAGGAGAGGGCTGTGCTTCAGAAAGAGCTCGACGACATCAACGTGCAAGTCGACCAAGAAGCCAAGGCTCGTGTCGAACAGGAACGACTCGCTAAGCAGTACGAGATCCAGGTCGCGGAACTGCAGCAGAAGGTGGATGAGCAGTCGAAACAAGTCGCTGAGTATACGACGTCCAAGGGACGACTTCTCAACGACAACGGTGACCTGCTTCGCCAAGTCGAAGAGCTCGAAGTTCATCTCAACACCGTCAATCGTGCCAAAGCCGGCTTCTCCAGCCAGCTCACCGAGGCCAAGAAGGCAGCCGAAGACGAGACTCGCGAGCGTCACGACCTCAATGCCACCTGCAAGAACCTCGAGCACGAACTCGAACAGTGTCACGAGATGCTGGAAGAGGAGATAAACTCGAAGGACGATGTTCAGCGTCAGCTAAGCCGCATCAACTCGGAGATCTCTCAGTGGAAGGCGCGTTACGAGGGCGAGGGACTGGTAGGAGCCGACGAGCTGGAAGACCTCAAGAGGAAGCAGATGGCTCGAATTATGGACCTACAGGAAGCCCTTTCTTCGGCGCAGAACAAGGTTATCTCGCTGGAGAAGGCGAAGGGAAGGCTTCTGCAGGACACCGAAGACGCTCGTTCAGACGTTGATCGCCACCTGACGGTCATTGCGTCATTGGAAAAGAAGCAGAAGGCCTTTGACAAGATCGTTGAGGACTGGAAGCGCAAGGTGGACGACATTCAGAAAGAGATCGACGCCACTAACCGCGACTCGAGGAACACAAGTACGGAGGTGTTCAAGCTGCGCTCCGCCATGGACAATCTCACCGAGTACATCGAGACGCTGCGTCGTGAGAACAAGAACTACGCGCAGGAGATCCGCGACATCAACGAGCAGATCTCGCAGGGAGGCAGGACGTTCAACGACTTGCAGAAGGCCGTGAAGCGAATCGAGCAGGAGAAGGAGGAGCTGCAGCACGCCCTTGACGAAGCCGAAGCCGCCTTGGAAGCCGAGGAGAGCAAGGTGAGTCGGGAACAGAGCCCCTGAAGGCAGCCATCTCGTTTCAACTTCTTCATTTCAGGTTCTTCGGTCACAGATTGAAGTGCAGCAAATTCGATCAGAAGTCGAGAAGCGAATTCAGGAGAAGGAGGAAGAGTTCGAGAACACGCGCAAGAACCATCAGCGAGCTCTCGAGTCCATCCAGGTACTGCTTCAACGGTGCACTCTTAAGAGTAACTCGGGATCCAAAGAGAATTCGCTTCAAGGCCTCACTGGAAACCGAGGCAAAGAGCAAGGCTGAACTGCTCCGTGCCAAGAAGAAGTTGGAGAGCGACATCAACCAGCTCGAAATCGCTCTTGATCACGCCAACAAGGCCAACGTCGACGCTCAGAAGACACTCAAGCGTCTCTTCGACCAGGTAGGCTTTTGCCTCTAAAACCCTTTGTATTGAATTTATTTTTATTTGTTTATTCAGACCATAGACATGAGGAATCATTGAAAAGATAGTATAAAAGAACGAGAAGAAGATGTCAGTGACAACACACCTTACAATTAGAGCGTTTTTTAAGTTTAGTGTTGTGCGGAATGTCTTGCTAAATTATTAGGTTGTCCCATAAGTCCTTGCAGTTTTTTTTTTCTACGATTCACTGCAGATCCGCCGGCGGTCTCTTGCATAGCGCTTCATAGCTTTCGAAAGAGTATGATTTGCTCTATCAGAGCATGTGCTAATTTCTTTTTTCATCACGAATTTTGTTAAATTTTAGGTCGTTGAAGTGAAAAGTGAAAAAGTGAAAAAGTAGCCATTTGCGCACTTGTTCTCTCCGCTTAGGTTTGTAATTTTTTACGCAGTTTTTTATAGCACTTGGAAGACAATGTTCCGTACTACAAGAATATGTGTTGGTCCTATTTGCTCATTTGTCCTTTATTGATTTTTAGGCCATCAAATTGCGACGTCTGACTTTTCCGTTCGAATTTTTACCAAAACTCCGGCTCTCTGCTTAGACTTTTTCGCTTGGTGTAATATGTCTTTTGAAGAGGATATCTTGCTCAGTAAGAATTTGTGTCGCGTTTATTGGCTCACGCTGATTTCTGTCGAATATCAACAACTGAGGAAGGAGAAAGGAGAAGGAGTTGTTGGTGAAGACGATTTTTCTCATTTTGGCATTTTGTTGAAATTCAATAGAAATCAATAAACTCGACACATATTCTTATAGAGAAAGACATTCTCTTTCGAATGACATATAACACCAACCCAAAAGGTCCAACCGCAGAGCAGGAGCTGTCGGCAAAAATAACCATCCTCCTTCGGACGTCCCAATTTGATGGCCTAAAAATCAATAAAGGGCAAATGAGCAAATAGCACTAACACATATTCTTGCAGTACAGAACATTGTCTTCCAAGTGCTATAAAAACTGCGCAAAAAATTACAAACGTAAGCGGAGAGAACAAGTGCGCAAATAGCCACTTTTTCACTTTTCACTTCAACGACCTAAAAATTGACAAAATTCATGATGAAGAAAGAAATGCAACAAACGTTCTGATAGAGCAAATCATTCTCTTTCGAAAGCTATGCAGTGCTATGCAAGAGACCGCCGGCGGAATCTGCAGTGAATCGTTGAAAAAAACGGCGGGGACTTATGGGACAACCTAATGTTATACTTACCCAGTAGCACAATTAGAATTGTTCAATTCGATTTGATCTTATTCTCAATTTACGAATTGAGGCTTTACGCTTCATCTTTCCTCTCATGGATCTCGCCAGCGCATCCCATTAGACAACTCTGTTTAGCGACGAATACTGATTTGGCAGAATGTTATGCATTGTGGTAAAATCAGCGATTTTTCTTCCTTTCTTCATTAAAGAATGATCAAGGAGCACATTCCGTGGAAACCAGTGGAAAAGGAGCTATGTATTTATACCTGATTCACGTCAAATTGGACACTAGGATAAAGGATAAAGGAAGGCGTTATTCAACCCTTTTGGGATGCGCCACGCATTCTACTTCTATGTGATATTGTGGAGGCGATTTGAATGCGTATTTGGCCATACAACGACTTGCGGTGGCCAGCCGCTGAACAAGTCAGTGCTCTATCCTTCCCATATAGGTCTGGTACCAATTCACCGGCCCCGGAGGGATGGAAGGCTTGGTTGGCCTGGGCGAGAAATCCGAACCAGGAACCTGGTATCGGGTGCACGCGACAGTCGGCGACTCCTCCGACTGTGCTACACGCGCCCTAAATTGGACACTAGACAAACCAAGTTGGCACTTTTCGCATCAAATTGGACACTCTTCCGAACAAGCCTAAAGCTTTTGAAATCTAACTGAACATCTTCCAAATCAAAACGACCTCTTCCCACATTAAACTGTAGACTCACTAAAAAGGTTAAACTAAATTTTGTTCAATAAAATTTTTAGTACGGCCTTCTCTGAGGTGTTAATTCGCCTGCCCAATAAATGAAAAAAAAATTGTCTGAAATTTTATAAAATGATTCATTTCTCATTTTTGAGGAAGAATAATGGCTTAAAACTTATTTTTTACTGCAGAAAGGCAGCCGTTTTAAGTGCCAAAAAGAGAGACTGTGCCACGCTTTCGTCCAAGATGCCGCAATTTCTATTTGATTGATAGCAAAATGATAGCAAAATGTCTGTTCACATGGAACTTCACATCTGTAAACGATATAACAAAAACGATTGTATAGAACAAACATATATCCTCACTTTGACGCCTCCGTAAGCAGCATTTACAATATCACTCAAATAAAAATCGTGACGAGCTTTTCGACTGCATGGCGCGATCTCGTCTTTTAATGCCCTAAATATTTGGTTGTAACGAATTAAATGGCACTGGCTCGCGCCATTTTTTGGCGCGTCTTTACGCGTTTGATCAAGAACAAATCGTAACATGTGGCATATCATTTAGAAGCGCAAACTTTGCTCTACCGGTGAGTACCAAATTTTCTATGTAAAAGTGGGAAAACTTTAGAGTTTTATTGACTTTTTTGCAGATGAACAAAAGGGTAATCCGAGGCATTCACTTGTATGAATTCAAGCTGGGCACTACAGCTAAGGAGGCGGACGAGAAGATCAACGCCGCATTCGGTCAAGGATGTTCCACAATTCGGACGGCGTATCGTTGGTATCAGAAGTTCCGGAATGGAGATGAGAGCTTGGAAGAACATGAAAGTCGTGGGAGGCAAAGTGATGTTGATGAGGACAAGCTGAGAGATGTGGTAGAGGAGGATCCACACAAAGGTACCAGGGAGATAGCGAAGGTTCTTGGCGTCAGTCACAACACAGCTGCCCGGCATCTGAAGGAAATTGGAAAGACCAAAAAGCTGGAATGATGGGTGCCTCACGAGCTGTCTGAGGAGCAAAGAAATCGACGATATGAGATCTCGTCCGCACTGCTTCTACGGAACGAAACGGACCCATTCCTTGACCGCATCGTAACCTGTGACGAGAAATGGATAATGTACGACGACAGGCGACAATCGGCACAGTGGGTGGACAGCGATGAGAGCCCCAAGGTTTTTGCGAAGCCGGAATTGCACCAAAAGAAAGTAATGGTGACAGTATGGTGGTGTTCGCTGGGAATTATTCACCACAGCTTCCTCCCTCCCGGTGAATCCATCACGGTAGAGAAGTACTGCATTGAAATTGAAGAAATGATGAAAAAGTTGGAGGATATCCGGCAGGCCTTCGTAAACCGAAGGCGAGATCTCCTTCTGCACGACAATGCTCGCCCCCATGTGGCACGAATGACGTTGCAGAAATTGAGAACTCTACCACATCCTCCGTTTTCTCCCGACCTCTCCCCAACAGACTACCACTTCTTCAAGCATCTTGGCGACTTCTTTGTAGGGAAAATATTCAAATACCAACAGGATGCCGAAAGTGCCTTCGGAGATTTCGTCAATTCCAGAACTTCTGATTTTTATGCTACTGGGATAAAAGAGCTTGTGTCACGTTGGCAAAGATGTGTAGAATCAGAGGTTTTTACTTCGATTAATAAACTTGCCTACAAGCCGAGATATTAACTGTTTAAATTTACAGTGGTTCAGTGCCATTTATTTCGTTACAACCTAATAATTGCTGCCTTGCTGCGCTTTGAAACGAGATTTATTTTTCTCAGAAAATATAAATTCGTAAAATTATAACACTCATTCGGCGCAGCAGAACCAAAAAACTTTAAAGAAAGTTGTGCCAAATTTTCCTCGTACAAAAAATTATTCCAACCATCAAAATGTTTGTCTTCTCAGTTGAAAGCAGCAATTCAAAAGAGGTTTTTCTAGACAGGGGCTTTCCGATTATGGTTTCCTTAGAGTTTTTCACAGGTCTTCCTTCGGGCCTCGCCCAGACCAGCGAAGCCTTCCATTCCTTCGGGGTCGGTTGGAAGGATCTGCCAAGGATAAAACACCGATTTATCCATGGCCACTGCAAGTCATTGTATAAGCCTAATAAGGAGAAAGGAAGAGTCGTCGATGGCCAATTCCTTTGTGAGATCTAGCACTCTGCTTCTGTGGGATATCGTGAAGGTAATTTGAATGCGTATTTGACCCTACAATGACTTGTGGTAGCTATCCGATGGAGAAGTCAGTGTTTTTCCTCCCAACCGAGTCTGGTACTAATTCACTGACTTCGGACGGATGGATGCTTAATTGGCCTGGGCGTGAAATCCGAGCCAACAACCCAGAATCAGGTGCACGCGACAATGAGCGTCTCCTTGGACTGACCAGGATACTATCTCAACGGTAGGTCGGAACGGCGCAAGTGTTGTATATGGGCAGAACCGCCTCTCTCTGGGTAGTAACAAACTGCAGGTATCTCGACCCCAATACAACTCTGCGCAGAGTTAGGGGCGGCAGAAGTCGCGTGTTGGCACCCTGTTAATTCACGTGCTCCACAGCTGACGGGCGCGCGCGGGATGAGGGCTCGTATCGCGGCCAAGCGCAGTGCTCAGGTGGCGTAGTAGGGAAGAGCTCGGGCTTGTAAGCGCGGAGTCGGGGGTTTGGATCCCGCGGACTGCGTTCGTCTTGCACTTTTGCAAAATCCATGTTTATCATATAGGTAATCCACCTAGGGGTATTATAGTGTGTTATAGAGCATGTTTACATATAACATATGCTTCAAACTACAGATTAGCTAGAATGTTCGCTTCTGTGTGTCACTTGTTTGAAGCCTATTTTGTGTGACCGTAGTTATGTAACGATAGATATTTTGTGGCACTAGTTAAAAGTTCTGACTCCACCGACAAGACTTCGGTCAAAAAAATTCCGCTGAAACTTCGTCTAGGGGGTTATCTGGGGTGTTGATCACGAATCTGACATCCGTTTTTCACGGTCGGAGATCACCCATAGCTTTAACAAGGGTGATCCAGGCAGAGTCACAGATTTCGCTGAAACTTCGTTTAGGGGGCTATTTGGGGTGGTGATCACGTTCGGCTGAATAATATAGATACAGGAAGGCACAGGATTACATTCTTAAAGTTTCTGCCGATGACGGCAGGTAGAGACAGAATCGTGAAAAACGAATGTCAGATTCGTGATCAGCACCCCAAATAACCTTCCTAGACAAAGTTTCAGCGAAATCGGTGACCCTGCCTGGACCAACCTTGTTAACGGTATGGGTGGTCTCCGACCGAATCGTGAAAAACGGATGTCAGATTCGTGACCAGCATCCCAAATAACCCCATAAACGAAGTTTCAGCGAAAACTTTTTTGACCGAAGTCTTGTCGGTGGAGTCGGAACTTTTTACTAGTGCCACCAAATATCTATCGTTACATAACTACGGTCACCCAAAATAGGCTTAAAATAAGTGACACACAGAAGTGAACATTTTAGCTAATCTGTAGTTTGAAGCATATGTTATATGTAAACAAGCTCTATAACACACCATAATACCCCTAGGTGGATTACCTATATGATAAACATGGATTTTGCAAAAGTGCAAGACGAACGCAGTCTGCAGGATCCAAACCTCCGACCCCGCGTTTACGAGCCCGAGCTCTTCCCTACTACGCCACCTGAGCACTGCGTTTGGCCGCGATACGAGCCCTCATCCCGCGCGCGCCCCTCAGCTGTGGAGCACGTGAATCAACAGGGCGCCAACCCGCGACTTCCGTCGCCCCTAACTCTGCGCAGAGTTGTATTGGGGTCGAGGCACCTGCAGTTTGTTACTACCCAGAGAGAGGCGGTTCTGCCCATATACAACACTTGCGCCGTTCCGACCTACCGTTGAGATAGTATCCTGGTCAGTCCTGATTTGTCCTTTATTTTCCTTTAAAGCCTGGATTGGATGCGTAAAGTGGGCCGTGTCCCTGGGTTTTGTAAGTCCTACTATGAATATAATCGGCTAATGTCACGTGTCCGTCACGGGGAGGGGGGACTGAGGCCAAAAGATGCCTACTTCAGTGCGGCGTATGCCAGCCGGGCTTTCTTTGAGCTTAGCCATGGGTGATTGTTGGCGATCTGTATCCATGGCAGCAGATCGACCAAGTTTACGATATTTGGAGCGGGCAACGCGCCAGGGTATGGATGGGGATCAAGTGCAGAACGCATGGATTCAGGAGGCGTGCCCTAGACGTCGTCCAACGTGAGTAAAGATTCAGGAGACGTGCTGAAGACGTCGTTCAACGTCGTTCAACATCCTCCAATTTGCGTAGTCATTCAAAAGACGTGCTGATGATGTCGCCTAATGTGCGTAGGGATTCAGAAGACCTGCAGACCTGCGCTAGACATCGTCCTCGTGCGTAGGGATTCAGAAGACCTGCGCTAGACGTCGTGTAACGTGCGTAGGGATTCAGAAGACGTGCTGAAGACGTCGTTCAACGTCGTTCAACATCCTCCAATTTGCGTAGTCATTCAAAAGACGTGCTGATGATGTCGCCTAATGTGCGTAGGGATTCAGAAGACCTGCAGACCTGCGCTAGACATCGTCCTCGTGCGTAGGGATTCAGAAGACCTGCGCTAGACGTCGTGTAACGTGCGTAGGGATTCAGAAGACGTGCTGAAGACGTCGTCCAATTTGCGTAGGGATTCCGAGCAAGGGCGATTAATAGGAGAGGACTAACAAAGGGGGACCATTTGAGGGGGAGCGTGAATAAGGGGGGGGGGAGCAGCATTTTCCCTCAAGATCGTTCAGTTTGTGTCGGATTTCTGAAGAGGCAGTGTCATAGCCGTCGTGACACGTAGTGACATGGTCCCCCTTTGTGTTGGTTCTCTCCTATTGGTCGCACTTGCTGAATCGGTACTCAGTGTCACATGTGCGTGCTTGACTCTCACTCCGATTCTTTGCCAGCACATAGGAAAGGAAGTATTTCGGGAGGGGGGGGGGGGGGGGGGGGGTAGAGAGAGTGACCACGGGATTCGGAGGAGTATTATTGTCGTCGGACAGTAAGCGGTGTCGACCAATACCGATTAATTTTAATTATGATTTTGCTGATTATGCACCGGATTGGGATTCTCATTACCTGTTTCTCGACACGTAGAGAACGAGCGCTTCGGAGAATAAATCGCATGCATGTGATGGAGGGTGGATGGGCTTCATATGCGCAGTGAAAATTCTGCCCTACCATATCCCACTTCACTAATCTATATAGTAAAACCAGTTTTTCTTACTGTAAGAAGGCCTAAAGAAGAAAGGAGGAATATTGGGGTTGTTCTATTCTCGCGGTTTGGGGCGAAGCCCCCAACCAGACGTTTGGCGGCCGCTAGGCCGCTAAACGTCTGGTTAGTAGTAACAGTTTGTTACGACCATTTAAGATGGACATGAGATACAGCAACAAACGTGGTATTGCCACCCAATTGAACAGGTGCATGGCTAGCGACAAAAATCAAAGCGGTGTAAAACTTCAATCGTTCAATTAAAAAAGGAAAGATACAGTAACAAGCAATCGGAACAAAACATAAACAGAAAACGTCATCAGTATTTGAGGTGGGTTCTCCCAGCAAGTCTTCCAAACGATTGATAATTGTCTAGATATCTAGATATCGGTCTAATTGATAATTCAATTCTGTTATCAGTGAATTATTCTAAAGTTTTTTTCTTAAAGACAAATGTATACGAGCACATAGCTGCGCACATGCCACCGCTTTTGACTTTTGCAGCAGCCTTGAATGCTAGGCTGTAAGATCAGCACAGTCTTATCTGGTGGTATTCTTCATACAGCTTTTTCTTAAGGTTATTGTCGTAAAGTAGATTAAGAATTTGAAAATTTTGACTGAAAATTCAAATTTTTCGTGTTGAGCGTGTTCCCATAAACAATGGTTCAAGGTGAAAGAGTTGCAAGGACAAGTTGACGACGAGCAGCGATGTCGCGAGGAAATTCGTGAGAACTACTTGGCGGCCGAGAAGAGACTCGCCATTGCCCTAGCCGAATCCGAAGACCTCGTCCAGAGAATCGATGCGGCTGAGAAGGTAAGGCGATCAGAGCAGGACTTTTTGTGTTGATCTTCTTCACATGAGATTGCTATACTCTCCAAAAAACTCCGTGGTTGTAGTCCAAGCACCAGCTTGAGATCGACCAGGCTGATCTGAAGTCACAGAACACCGAAATGATCGCCAACAATGCAGCCCTTTCCGCCATGAAACGCAAGGTTGAGAACGAAGTCCAGATCGCCAGGGTGAGTATTTCTGCTTCTTCTGTTGTTTAGAGGAGGTTTATAAGCTTAAACAAAACGAAGCTTCCTTTCAGAACGAGCTGGATGAGTGCCTGAATGAGCTGAAGGCTTCCGAAGAACGAGGACGAAAGGTACTCAGTATCCGTTTGACAGAATAAGCCAAGGCTTCTTTGATCCGTCAATGCCGAACTATTCAGGCTGCCGCCGATGCGGACCGTCTCGCCGAGGAGGTTCGCCAGGAGCAAGAGCACGCCACGCACATTGACCGTCAACGCAAGGGACTCGAACTGACCGCCAAAGACCTGCAAGCGAAGATCGAGGACGCCGAGAGGGCCATGCTCCAATGTACCGTATCCGCCCATAGCTAGCTTCTCTTCAAAGCAAGCCATTTGTTTTCAGTCGGCCAGAAGGCCCTGTCCAAGGTCGAGGAGAAGGTGCGAAGTGTCGCTGCTCAATTACACGCCGAACAACGCCGCCATCAAGAGGCCATCAAGAGTTTGACGAAGCAGGAACGACGATCCAGAGAGCTCCAATTCCAGGTCAGACGTTGGACCTTTGTTTGATTTTGAATGGTAGATGACGATTTGTGCTTAAAATGATTCAAAGTCAATGATTGTCAGGTGGAGGAAGACAAGAAGATGTTCGATCGGCTGCAGGAAATGGTCGAGAAGCTTCAGCAAAAGATCCGCGTACAGAAGCGACAAATCGAGGAAGCGGTGAGATCCTTAGGCATTTCTGCACATTTAGAATGACCCTGAAGTGTAGGAGAGGGATTATCACCAGTATCATCTGTCGCTCCGTTGATCAGCGAATTGCTCGAACGCGCATCAACAATGCCTCATTTATCCTTCTCGCGTGCCAGAGTGCTCCAATTGATCGTCCTCGCTCGACGGACACGAAGAGCGTCATATCGTTCACTCGGGGCTTTCACGAAGAAGTCCAACCAACGTATTGGCGGGCGTCTCGGTGTTCTCTTGACATACTGCGGAATCCACGACACTAGCCCGGCAGGTGTCTACGAAACGCATTACGTTGCCGGTCCACATAATTTCAACGACTTGGCCTATACGACAGCGTCTCTGACTTTCGAACGTCGATGAAGCTCGGAACTCCGGAGTTCTTCTGCCAATTCTGCGAATAAAATGGTACAGCTTTAGAGCCTATCCACTCTACCCTCCTCCCATTCTCCTTCGGTCCGACCTAGCGAACCTATTTAACAGCTTCCAAGAGGGATTCAGATCGCGGTCCACGTTTTTGAGTGTTAGGTGTTGCGGGATGACGTCATATGAATGCGTTGGCTACTGGGCAGGCTTCACGACAAATACGCAGCATTAAACCACCGATGACCACTGTTCAAAGCTGACCGTTTAGAGCAGGATTCACACAAAGACGATGAGCGATCGATAGGCTTAGTGACAAGTGAACAATATTGATCGGCTGACCGTTAATGATCGACTTATTGATTTGCTGATTTTTGGTCGGAATTGAGGGTTTGAGTTGATAGTCAAGTGACTCTATTGGCTAGCGGATACACTCACACCAACACTCCACCGAACAAGTCAACATCGATTTCTCTGTGGTGCCAGACTCATATCCGTCTTCCTCGTGCCTATTCAAACAATGTCTATTCAAAATGGATCGATTTAGATTGATAGATTATGTGTGTTCGGTGAAGCTGCTTTCATTTTCACATCATCTTTCCCTCAAATGTATCGACTTTAGGTTAAATTCCTTCTAATCGATTGGTGTTTGTCGGTTGATCATCTGTTACATAACATTCTCACGTCAAAACAGTACTTTTCAGATCGAACTGGGCAATTTACAAACTAAGTTGTGCACTTTTTAATCAAACTGAATACTTTTATAAGCAAGATTGACGTTTTTGAAATTAAACTGAACAACGAACGTCTTCCAAATTAAAGTAGAGACTATGAGAAACAAAAATTGCCCAAGGAAATTTCAGCATAACTCTCTATGAAATCGTCAATTAACCTGTCCCAATAAGTGAATGCGCTGCTTGAAATTCGATAGTATTTATTTTCAAGGAAAACAATGGCTTAGAGTCTGTAGAAAACAGCGTGAAGGTTTTTTCGTGAAGGATTTTTAGTGCTGAAAGAACAGATTGCACCATGCACTCGTCTAGAATGTCGTAATCTTCAATTGATGGACGCTAAAAATCTTGTTTGCGTGGAGTAATACGGAAACGTAAACGGGACGAAAAAATAAACAAACACTCATATTCTCACATCGCTGTTTCATGTAAGCAACATTTACACTATCAAAGAAAAATTGCAGCGATCTAGTCCATTGCATGGCGCGATCTCTTCTTTTAATGAACTAAATGATTCCTGCCTTCCTGCACTTTAAAACAAAATTGATTATTTTTCCTTGAAAAATAAAAACTGTATAGAGAACTTCAAACAGTGCATTCACTTCCTGGGGTAGGTCATCATCATTTTCATTAGCGTCTGTCCCGCTTGGTGGCGGGGTCCGCTCTTCTGGTGTGGTGACGCCAGTTCTCCCGATCAAATGCTTGATCAGGGTGCACACCAGCCATCTTTACGTCCACGAGCAACGTATCTAGCCAACTTGCTTCGGGCGTTGCTTCGGGCGTCCCCTGGGCCGCTTTCCAGGGACCTCAAGGTTCAGGCCAATCTTACGGACGGTTTCGTCGTTAGCGCGAAGGACATGGCCTTACCATCGAAGAAGAGCTTCGCGCAGCTTCTCGGCCATCGGAGCGACACCGAACCTCTGTCGAACCTCTCTTTCGAATGTTATTCGAACATGAATGTTCGAAAAAACGAGATTTTCGAATGTTATTCGAATTCGAATGCTCGAAAAAACGTGATTTTCGAATGCTACTCGAATTCGAAGGGGTAGGTGAATTTTAAAAAGTCCAAAGAAAGTCTAGATGCTAGATTTATCTTGTACAAAAAGTTATTCTAACATTCTCTGAGAGCGTTTAGCGTTTGGAAGTTTTAACTTGATTTTGAAAACGTCAAGCTTGCTTATGAGAGTTTCGCATTTGATTTGAAAAGTGCTCAGTTTGGCTTGAAGAGTGTCCAAGTTAGCGTGAAGATCCGACTATATATAGAAGAGTAAGCGGTTGTGTCTGTTCGTCTGTCCGTCCGTCTGTCCATCCGTCCTTCCGTCGGGCCTTTCACAGACTTCCAGTAACAGACGTCCGGGTTCAGACAAGGTATCGCTTCGTCGTATCGTGAGCGTCAGAAGACGTGTCACCGATGTTGCGCAATGGGTGTCCGGGTTCAGAAGACGTGTCACCGATGTCGCGCAATGGGTGTCTGAGTTCAGAGGACATGTCACCGATGTCGTTCGACAGGCGTCCGGATTCAAAAGTTGTGTCGCCCATGTCGCGCAGTGGGTGTCTATTCAGACGACGAGTCACTCATGTCGCCCAGGTGGTGTCCGGATTCAAACGACGTGTCACCGATGTCGCGTAAGGGGTGTCTGGGTTCAGAAGTGGTGTCACCGACGTCGCGCAAGGGGTGTCTGGGTTCAGACAACGTGTCACTCATATCGCGAAATGGGTGTCCAGCATCGGAAGACGTGTCATAGAGGTCGTAACAGCGTCATTACGTGCGTCAGAAACTGGGCTCAGAAATGTGTCACAGACGTTATGCAACATGCGTCCGGATTCAGTACATGTGATGCAGACGTCGTACAACGTGCGCTCAAATGCAGAGGACGTTCCACAGATTATGCACAGCATCCGTGAGAAGAGTTTTTAAAAGCTTCGTTCGACGAGTGTGCGCGTAATTGGCTCTCATGGCGCCTTTTTAATTTTTTTACCATTCCGGCACAAAGGTAAGTGTTATTGGCGGAGTGGGGGTGAGGGCAAGGAGAATGACTAAAGGGATCAGAGGAATCTGTTAGGAGGATGTTTAGTTGCGATCAAAACTCTTGCGCCAGGCGGGACTCGAACCCGCACCTTCTGCTTTCCGGGCAGCGATGCTCGCCTTACACCAGCAGCGCTGTTTGACCGAACAGAACATCCACGATATCTTCCTAGCAATCTCACCTATCAGCACTCACCCGTGACATCGGGATGAGCCGGGATCAGAGGAGTATCATTGCCGTCGTACATTAACGGTATACCAATACCGATTGGTTCCATTTATGTTTCTGCAGATTAATCACTTTGGATTGAGACTCTCACAATCTGTTCCTCTCGACGTAGTAGAGAACGTGTAAATCGCGTACGTACGATAAAAGGTGGGTAGCTCCCATAGGAGCAATTTTGAAGATACGGTACAGCATCCCACCCTACCGTTCTAAATATTGAAACCAATTTTTTACTGTAATGAAAATAAGAAGCCTGAAGAAGAAAAGAACACGGTCGGGGTGTTCTTGAAGTTTGAGGCGAAGCCCCCCCCCCCCTCCAAAAAAAGACGTTTTTCGGACGGTAGGCCGCTGAACGTCTTGCAGTAATATAAAGCAATTTGCATCGATCGACCAATATCGATTTTTGCATTAGGCAATGCACGTACGAGAGTGATTACGAGGGCCTTATTCATGGGGTGAGGCCACAGCTAGTAGTCACTGCAGGCGCTAGGCCACCTGACTGCAGTTCCTTAGGTACACGAACTGTACACGAAGCTAACGAGCATATTCCAGGAGGAGGTCGCCACGCAGAACCTGTCAAAGTTCCGCCAGATCCAGCTCGCTCTTGAGAACGCCGAAGAACGTGCCGAGGTGGCCGAGAACAGCCTGGTCCGCATGCGCAATCAGAAGCGAGTGCAGTGACGACGCGGTCGCCGCGATTGAACTGCTCACCCACACCAGCGTTCCGTTAGGGTCATGTCGTCGTCCAGATTTAGGTTGTACACGCAGTGATTCGCTTTCATTCATTCATTGTTCTGTTGTCTTTTTTCATTGTATTCAACCGTCGCCGGTGTGGCTCGCCCCGTCCACCCTGAACTTCTCCAGAATAGCAGGCGCGATCACAGGCGATGGGGGTCTATCGAACGCCTTCATCTCGTAATCGGCTACAGAAGTCCGTCGTCGTCGCGGCAGGCTGTTTGTTTGCTGAATTATCGGCTGAGAATGAGCTAATAAATTGTCTTAGCTATTGTGTCTGTGCATTTCGGCTATCGGCCGGTCGGACGAGCTGCTCTGAGGTTGCCTATCTCTCAGCGCCGGCTCCCTCAATCCGAGCGCCCTCGAGTGGCTTTTTTTGAGAGTGCAAACACGCGCTGTATGAGTGCGCACATTCCGAAAATCAGTGTAAGAGATCAGCGACGGCATCACGTCAAACGAAAAACCTCCAGACGTGACGACAATTTCACCTCTTTTACAGCATGCACTCAGTTTTTCAGCGGCCATTCGTCCCGGCTTCGGGCTGGTTGAGACCAAAGAATCGCTTAGTTTAACGGCAGGGTCATCGCACACGGAATTCATGCATCTTACACGTGAAGGCTTCTACACAAGTCTATTTCCCTCACCTACTCCATTCCATGCCTCAACATCTTCAACTCATGAAGCGCGGGCTTCGATTCTTCTATACCTTGGATCCTATCGAATTTCTTCGGACATCTGGATGACTAGGATAAAGGCGACTTCGCGGGCCCGAATTTTTGAATGACAGGGATCGTGCATACCATTTCCACTTCGAATTGAAGACCTTACAAATAAAATTGGACACTTTCTACACGAACTCGATGCTTTTGAAGTCAATGGGAACGTCTTCCAAATCGAAACGAGCTTCTTAGAGGCTAAACCACAACGACTGTCCAAGTTGGTTAGAATAATTTTTCGTTCAAGGAAAATTTGGTATAACTTTTTTTTAATTTTCAAGTTCATCTGTCCCACCCAGTAAGGGAAATGAATTTATAAATTTTTTGTTTTCAAGAAAAAATAATAAAAATTTTGAAAGCGCAACAAGCCAGCAATCAATTAGTGCATTAAAAGACCAGATTGCGCCATGCGCTCGAAAAGCCCGTCGCGATGTTTATTTGATTGGTAGTGTATATACTGCTTACCTAAAACCTCAAAGTGAGAATATGCGTGTTCCTTACAATTGGTTTTGTTTTATCGTTTATTTTTGTTGATTATCGTTTAAAGATGTGAAACTCCACGCAAACATAAGTTTTGCTATAAATCGAATAAAGATCGCGAGGTCCTGGACGAGTGCATGGCGCTATCTTCTCTCGGCACTGAAGAACTGCCGTCCTCTTGCTCTTTGAAACAGACTTTAAACCAATATTTTTCCTCAAAAAATACAAATTTCAAACAATGTGTTTACTTGTTGGGTAGGTGAATTGAAACCTCAAAAAATCTAAACATTTCCTTGAACAAAAATATCATAACCATTTTGGACAGTATTCAGTTCAATGTAGGGAAAGCTCATTCCGATTTGGAAAAGTTCGCTTTGATTTCAAAAGTCTTAGGCTAGCTTAGAAGAGGTGTGAAAAACTTCCACTCCGAGGTGAAAATGGTGCACTGTATCCGACAGGATATCCGAAAACGATTCATTCGGATCCATTGTATAGATTCTTCCATCAAAAGTTCGAAAGTAATGTAATCAAGGGCATGAAGAGAGGCACAACTCTTGGACTGGATTACATTTCAGCTGAGTTTCGGGCTGGAGAACACCCGCTGTACGTCATGCTCCCGTCGCACACGACGTCCCATCCTGAAAGGGGTCTAGCCGCCACTAGTGGAGGATTTTCGATAAGACGTGCGACAAAGAAGATCAAGGTAGCTGACGTCGTGCTTTGCAAGCTCTTCACGAAGATTATTCCTCGACGCTATCAAGGACACTGGAAGAAGCGCAAGCTGAGGTGCGGGTAGGATTCAAAAAGGGATTCAGCTGCACGGACTACATCCAGACCATCTCGAGGATCATTGAGGTTTGTTGGGAATGCAGTCTGCCCCTAGTCCTCACCTCTTTTGGTTAGGAGAAAGCATTCGACAGCAATCGCCAACGTCTCTCTTCTTGAATAGTCGGCATTGTAAGTTGTGAGCTAGTGTATATTGTGCCACACGAGGTGGATCTCTATTTCGCAGGGCCTGTCGTTTCGACTTCTCGTCGTCATCAGAGGCCTGAACGTGGTGCGTTAGAGGTTAAGTTAGAATTGCACTCTAACTCACCAAGCGCCCTAACTGTCCTAGCATTTTCGACCTACACCAACGACCACAGTAAGAGTCCAAATGGAATAAATGAGTCCACCAGTTGGATCCACCATAAGGGCTGATTCGAAAAATGGAAGGTGACCAGGGATAGATCCATGAACCGCTCTCTCTAATGGTGAAAATACCGCTGATACGAAATTCATCAACGGCAGGTTTGATGGTATTTTCACCGTTAGAAGGCGGTAAGTGGGTTATGAATCTGGCCCCAGTAGAGGCGAATGAGGCACACCAGGGTCGACCTTGTTCAGTTCACAATTAGGCTCAAACGGCAAGAAGTCACTCGTCATAGAAAGGCACTCAATTCGGTTGTTCATCACCGGCCATTCACAATTTTGGCCATTGAGGGAGATATTTCCGCAAGCAGAGCGTTAGAAGCACTCTGGGGCCAGATTCTTCAGCGACTTACAGCAATTTAACGGTGAAAATACTGTCGAAATCCCTGATAGCGAGGCTTATCTGTGAAACATTTCACCATATCGCTTGCTGATAAACCAGGATCGGGATTTCGGCAGTATTTTCACCGTTAAATGTCTGAAAGTCGTTGGTGAATCTGGTCCCTGGATGAAATAATCGGCTTTCTCTGACGAATGAGGTCCTGCCACTTGTGCCTCATTGTGAACTGTAGAAGACCGCTCGGTGATAGTGATGTACAGTGATGATGATAGGTACAGAGTACGGGACGCCTGCCCAATCAAGGGATTTTCCGTCTTGAAATTGATAGACGTTAAGCTCTGCTTGAGGAGCTGTATATCTCCTCCAAGTGCCAAAGATGTCATATTTGACTCGGGAATAGATTGGCTTATTAAGTCGATCCATCAAAATGTGTGGGGTGCTTGAGGCGTGATGGAAGATCAGATGGAAGATCTTGTCCGGCTGCGGCCAGAGGCAGTCGGACTCATCACGTCAGGCCGCTGAGGCGTTCATTTTCTGCTCTCATTTTTCCTTGATTTTAGGGACTTTTCTAATCTTAATAGCCTTTTTGGATGTCTGACTTCGTCGCGGTAATATCGCGTGCTGTGGAGTTATAGGTGGTTTAATTACCCAAGTTTGAGGCTGAGAATAAAGAATTCGGTCTGTCGGATGTGAAATCCCGAGTGGCAAGTGGCGAGCTAGTATTTGAAGAAACGACAGAGAGATGAGTAAGCTTTATTGGAGAGGCGTCGTTTCTCCGCATCTGCAAGTGGACGTCTCATTGAAGAGGATGTGACTCTGAGAAGATGTTCCGAACGGCTCTACCTTGGGAGAGTTCGCCTGCTGCACTTAATGACACGATACACACTCTGAAGATCGACAGCGGCGCTTGGCACCCAAGAACGTCTTCACCAAACATCGGCCTTTTTTGCGCGAGTTTGCCTCGACGATGTGTGGAGAGCGCGGCGTACTGCGGTCAAACGGAGACATGTGTCGCCGTCGCCGGTAGCAGCACCGGGGCAAACATTTGTCTTTCATGAGGGTCTTCGAATGCTGCGAAGCACCGTCGCACGTGAAAGCGAGGAGGAGCAGCGGCGGAAATCACACCGGCAAACCCACATTGCCAACTGCTTTTTGCAGCTGTCCGTGATGGAATAGGAATACGGCGAATTTCGCGAAAGCTCTCGAGACCTGCATGTTGTGCGAGGTTTTGCAGAGTCGGCAGTTAAGGCTGTTGGCTTGCAGTTTAGTGCCAAATTATTAGGATGGACCCATAGTTTTGGCCGTTTCAGTGCTTTGAATGTTCTTTCTTTAAGTTTTGCACTCGTTGATAGGAGGTATTGCTACCATTGCATAGGGAAGGGTGAAGAAGACGAAGAATATTCTTCGGCTGCGCGTCCACCTAATCGACTCCACTGCTCTTCCAATCCTAACGCAATCCTCACAAGGAGAGCCTCAAAACTTGCAGTGAGCTTTTAGGACGGAATTTAAACAGGATGAAGGATCCAAAACCATAGTTACTTTTTTCGGAATGCTCTTCTGTGATCGAAAAAGGAGTTTGAGAACGTGAGCGCAGAGTTCATCACGCCTTGCTGCCACACCCTGAATGTGGTTCGTCGGCGCAGTGGATAGTGATGTCGCCTCTCGGGCGTACCGAATGGGTTTCATGGTGCTGTCGCCGGCGTCGCCAAAATTTTTGCCCATATTTATTTATTTATATATTTAATTGCCCTCTAGGGTGCGCTACAACGCCAACGAAGTCGACAAGCAAACAAAACAACCGTTAAAAGCAACAGAATGAATGATCACTTACATTAAAATTGGAGGCTTTACCACTTTAGTATTTACCATCTGGCTACACTGATTATATGGTAACTCCCGTAGCAATGTACTTATGCTAATAACGTGTAATGTATAGAAGGTCAGGGGCTGAAAGAGGTGTTGCTCATAGGAATATATAAAAGCTCTTAACCCATCAGAGTTCCAACATTGTTATAAAAGCTAAGAGCCCATAAATGAAGGATAAAGGACGGCGATATTCAATCCCTTCTGGGATGTGCCAGCGCATTCTACGGCACATCTCAGAAGGGATTGAATATCGTGGAGTCGGCATGAATGCGTATTTGGCCATACAATGACTTGCGGTGGCCAGCCGATGAACAAGTCAGCGCTTTATCCTTCCCAGACAAGTCTGGTACCAATTCACCGACCCCGGAGGGATGGAAGGCTTGGTTGGCCTGGGCGGGAAACCCGAACCAGAAACCTGGTATCGGGTGCACGCGACAGTCGCGCCTCCTCCAACTACGCTACACGCGCCTTAAGAGCACATATGGAAATTTAAAATAATTGTGTAAATGTTAAAAGAAAACGTGTTTTACGTGTTAGCGGTGAGACAGGAGAGGTCAGCCTGGGCAACGCAACTAACAAAAGTTATTATGGAGCGGGCCGGTGACACAAGCGCCTCTTTGATCTGGATCGAACCCCAGGCTCAAAACCCAGGCCCAGGTGAACAGATGGTAAAGACCATGTCACTTGTTGACCTATCCTTGTAGTAAGTAGAACAGTAATTTAGGAAAACTAATGTAGAAGGAAGAAATATATCTTAGTTAACATTGTGCGATGAATTCATGAGCAGAGCGCTGTTTTCGCTGAAGAAGGATAAGAGGCGTGATATATATATATATATATATATATATATATATATATATATATATATATATATATATATATATATATATTAAGTTCGGTTTGACCACCTCAGTTCCTATGGAAGCAGTATCGAATGGAAGCGTAATGAAGGCCTAGGTATGACCGGAATAAGACCGGACTCCTAGGTGCTTCCGTTTGACTAAGCTGCTCGAAAGTGATTCTCTATCCATCGGAATCACACCATAGCTATACTGAGCGCCAAGCAGATGTTTACAACAATTTAGTGTAGTAAATTATCGGCGTTCTAATTATTATTCATTCAAATGGACATTTTATTTTTAGTCTCTTTAGATGTCTTGGTTCCTTACTGCAGTCTTGTATTTAAGCTTCTGAATCGATGCGAAACACTAAACTTTATCAACTGCAGCGCATATTGATTTATTGTCTTTATTTGTCTCGTCAGTGTTCAGTGTTAAGTTTATTGCATTGTGTTTGTCTGAGTTCATACGGAATTTGCGTGTTCATGTTCCTGTTGTAGCGCACTTATGGTGCATCTATAAATAAATAAATAAATAAATATTATTATTATTATATTATTAGATTATATTATATATTATTATTAGGCGTGATATATTGAGTCGTTATTATTATCTGCTTTCATGATCACAGGAGTCAATTTGTACACGATTAATGCTTTTAGTAAGCAAATATAGCCTTTTTGTACTGTTTGTGTGGATACAGCCAAGACGGCATCTTGAAAGTAAGCCAATTGCATCGAATACCTTACAAACTGGATTTCATTCGCACGCGTTTGCTCGATTGCAGATTTTAAGTTGGACCTGCCGGCATTCTGTGCTCCGGTATTCCGCTCCTGTATAGCATACGCGTGGGTGGCAGCTGGATATGTTGATGGTCACCCGGGACACCTCTCTACGCCCACCGATTATGCCTTCGAGGAAGAAGACGTGCAGATGCCTTGTCAGGGAGAGGAAGATTGTTCATCTCTAGCGTTTGTAAGATGCTGCTGGTGTGTCAAGCGTTTATGTTTTGAATGTTTCATAGTTCTATATCATAATTGTCTGTTTTCGTTGTCAGCAATAAGCACAGCTCCTTCATGTGAGCAAGAAGATTTTTATGTTCGCGATCCAGTAGAATAATACAGTGCGAACACGATATGAGAGGTAACTCAAATGAAAGCGCAAAAGGGGCTATGTTTACTTACTAAAAGCATTACTCGTGTACTTGACTCCTGTGATCCAGCAAACACATAATAATAACGACCCGATGTGTGCAAAACTTTGGCGATTCCGGGGACCGAACCATAAAACCCATTTGGTGCACCCGAGAGGCGACGTAGCTACCCACTGTGCCAACCAACCACGTTCGTGTTAGGTGGCAGCAAGGCGTGATGAACTTCGCGCTCACGTTTTCACCCGCCGTTTTTCGACCACGGAAGAGCATTCCGAAAAAAAGTTAACTACGGTTCAGGACTTTCCTCACGGGACCCTACATCCTGTAAAAATTTCATCGCAAAAGCTCACCGCAAGTTTGGGTCTCTCCTTGTCATAAACGTGTACTCTACGAAAGCAGGTAGAACACGCTTCTGGCGGAATGTAAGACCCGCATGACAAAGAATCGAGTGGACGATGCTCGGAGTGGCACGACTCCCTCAACAGAGTGAAGGCGTTCGAGTACCGATCCATGTCGATACTTCTAAAAATAGGTGAATCAGGAACGTTACTTACCTCCGTGACGCTAGCTGGAGGCGGCCCCTTAGTGATGCTCGACTGGACTAGACTGATACGAAATAGTGATGAACGAAGAAGTTGCTAGCGCTCGAGAAATTCGACAGTCAATGGCATAATACAGGATGCGCAAAAATTACCCGCACAGGATACGACGCAGTCCACAACTACTAGCAGAACTGGATTCCGGGCTCCATATTGGAATATGTTATACAATTATACCATACGCAAATGCGTTCCAAGTTTAAGCCCATGAATGGTTACAGAGCGGTAATGGCAAAGCGAAATTCGGAACGATCGGCCATCATCAGACTGTTCCTTTCTGGTCGCAGCGCTGTTTTTATCGCCAATGTTCTCAATGTTCCTCGACGAACAGTGAATTATGCCATAAAACGATACAATGAGCTCGGCACTTTATCGGACAGGACTGGACGAGGTAGGGCTGTCACTCCGGAAACGACAAAAAAAGGTTCGCGAGCGGATTCGTGGTAATCCTCGACGTTCGATACGAAAAATGGCCCAAGAACATAATATTTCTGCAAGCAATGTTAGAACCATGGTCAAGAGCAAGCCTAAGATGTATCCATATCGAACTCAACGTGTTCACATGCTAACTGAGAGAATGAAAGCTCAGCGAGTACGAAGATGCAAGAACTTGCTGAAGCGGCTCGCGAATGGCACGCACCGCGCTACCGTTTTTTCTGATGAGAAAGTCTTCACCCTGGAACCCACGGTGAATCGACAAAACGATCTCATTCTCTCACAGAATGTTGGAGTTGCTATCTGCGACGGGAAACTGGTCGGTAGAACGGCACAACCGGCTTCAGTTATGGTTTGGGGTGCAATTATTATCATTCTGCTTCCTGACGTTGTCGAGTGCGGTTGCCTTTAGCCGTGAGCTTTTTGTTCTGATCATTTTCATATACATTCCTTTCAGTTCCGGTCTATTTGAGGATTCACTTTTGGTTGCATCGTAAAGGAAATGGCTAAAAATCGCGAAATCGAACCTAAACAGAATACGAGGCCTGATTCGCCCTCTGATTCCCAGTCGAAGACTGATTCTCAAGGACTTTCATGCCTTCGTCAGATGTCGCTGTCAGACATCCTTCAAGCAATTATGGCACGTAATCAGGATCCAATTATTAATGAGATGCTTCTCGTAGCATGTGAAAAGATATCTGTTGAACATTCTGAGGCCATCGAAGCTGAAAAACGCTCACGTAGCATAGTTGATTCTGGGGTAGAAGAGGCAGCTGACAATCTTTCCCCTTACGAACGTCGAGTTGATCTCGATGTTAAGGTTTTCAATCTCATGTGTGCTTTAAAAGTTGAGTGCAAGCCAATGGAGGTTTTTCGTATGGGAAAATCTGACTCCAACCGTCCGAGATTACTTAAGATTGTGCTACCTACTACCCGACACTGGCGACAAGCACTTGCTAACGCACGACTTTTGCGTGGGATAAATGGAATGGAGCACATATACATTAGGCGTAGCATGACAACAGAAGAGCGTAAACGTGATTATGAGCTGAGACAAATGGCTAAGGAAAGGAATGCTAACATAGGGCGGCGTGAGTGGGTAGTTTATCGCAGCGAACTCAAACATGTTTCGGAATTGCCTAACAGACAATCGGGAAACGTATAAGCTTGCAAGGTAATTGGCCCCTCTTTTTCTGTTGTCTCATGAATGCCCGTAGTCTCTCTAATAAACTACATCATTTTCATTCCTTTCTCTCAAATATTAAGCCCGCCGTAGTTTTTGTAACAGAAACCTGGTTATCTCCAAAAATCAAAGACTCCGAAGTGACTGCTGATTTTCCTTATACCGTTTATCGATTCGATCGTCCAGCGAGGAGAGGGGGTGGAGTTTGTATGTTATTTTCTGGCAACCTTTGTGCACAAAAAATTGAACCAGTTTCTTGTTTAAGAGCTGATGTTTTGTGTGTTGATATGCTATGTGCAGCTACGTCAACTTTCACAAGATTTATACTTGTCTACCGCCCACCTAATTCACACAGCAGCGATGATGACTCTTTACTCGATGAACTCCGTGCTCTTTGCTCGTCTGTTGTTGATACTGTTTTACTTGGTGACTTCAACCTAAAGGTTAGTTGGCAAGATTGTCGACCGCTCGACTCTATCGCCTTCCGATATTTAAGCTTTTTTGATAACTGCGGGCTAAAGCAACTCGTCAATCAACCGACACATGAAGGAAACACACTCGATATCATCCTTACAACCTCTGATAACATATCAAACATCGAGATTCTTCCTTCTCTAGCTAATTCTGACCATAGCGTTGTTGGTTTCAAAATAAGTGCCCCTCGTCTTTCCTCCACACTGCTACCACTGCCAGATTTTCTCCACACTGATTTCCGTTCACTTAACGGATGTCTTGAAAGAGTTGACTGGCTCAGATTATTCGATGCGTATGAATCAACATCTGATCTCTACAGAAGGTTCTGTACTGTACTCTATGACTTGCTGGGAAAATTTGTACCATTTAAAATCAGACAGCCCTTCTCACGGAAACTTCCGCAGCACATACTCAATCTACTAGCACAGAAACAGAACATCTTTTCCAATTCTATTAACCCTATGCAACATCCATTATACAAAAAAGTATGCTCCGATATTGACTACCATCTAAGGTTTTTAGATTACAAAGAGCGACGTTTAGCATCTCGTCCATCCATGAAAAGCCTTCACCTATATGTTAGAAAGAAAATTAAAGGTCACCAACAAGTTCCTGTCCTTATAGATAGAGATGGCTCAATGTGCATTTCCGATTCTTCCAAAGCAAGTGCTTTTGGAAATTTCTTTTCAAATGTGTTTTCAACTGAATCTCTTGAATCTAATGAACATCCTAAGCCTACCTTTCATTTAGTTACTGCCACATGTAATAAAGAAAATCTATACATCCATCCTTCTGCTATCACTCGAATACTTAAGCATATGAAAATTTCCGTGACGGAACCTTATGATGGTATACCACCTTTAGTATTCAAAAAATGCGCTCAGTCCATTTCTAAACCACTTGCATATATTTTCAATGTTTCGTTCATGTTAGGAGAAGTGCCGGGAATTTGGAAGGAAGCTCTGGTTACAGTCATACCGAAAGTTAATAACGCCAAACTAGTATCTGAATACCGGCCAATAAGTATCACACCGACACCTATCAAAATCATGGAAAAGATTATTAAAGAACGGCTCTTGTCATGGATCCATAAATTCCATCCGTTCCCCTCTGAGCAGCATGGCTTCCTAAGTGGAGCTTCCACTACAACAAATTTGGTGGACAGTTTGCACGATTGGACATCAGCTCTGAGTAGTGGAAAATCGGTTGATGTGATTTTTATCGATCTAACTAAAGCATTTGACAAGGTGAACCACAACAAACTTATTCACAAGCTAAAGCTCCTAAAGATTCCGGATAATCTGTTGAAGTGGATTATTTCATACCTTTGCGATCGATACATGACGGTTAAGCTTGGTAAGGAATACTCTGAAAGACATCACTGCACTAGTGGCGTACCTCAAGGCGGAGTAATCTCACCTTTACTTTTTATTGTCTACATAATCGATCTACCTAAGGTGCTCGCGATTTCAACACATGTAAAAGTCCAGATATATGCTGACGATGTCAAAATCTATGGGGTTTATGATGAAGGGAACTGTGATGAAGTACGTTCTGCTCTAAAAAAATGTATGCAACTTCTAAACGAATATTCAGTACAATGGGACCTCACAGTAAATCTGAACAAATGCTATGTATTTCACATAGGAAAAGGGTCTTGTAATGAATACTGTATAAACGGAGTCATACTTACGAAATCTGAAATCGCCAAAGACCTGGGTGTTTTGATAGATACAAATCTAAGGTTTTCAGAGCATATCAACTACACTGTAAAAAAAGCTTATGCAGCGATTTTTTCTCTTCTTCGTAATGTTCATGTTAAAGATCCAACACTACTCGTTCGTCTGTTCAAAACCTACGTTTTGCCACATCTTGATTACAACTCTCAAGTATGGAATCCCTGCGCAAAAAAACATTCTCCAACTTGAAAATGTCCAGAAAACATTTACAAAAATAGTTTTCTGCAGAATTAATAATCACTTTGGACATGTTAACATACCATGTTATTCTGACCGACTAAGAATACTAAACCTGCAAAATTTACAATGCAGAAGGGCAATTGCTGATCTCGTTTTTTGTTTTCGAGTACTTCGAAGAGAGACTCGTCTTAACCCCAATAAGTACTGGGTTTACATACCACGTAGCGAGAGAATTGGTAGTTTCACCATTCACTGTAAACATCCAACAACTAAATGTCGTGGAAAAATCTTTAACTCACTATTTTGTCGAGTTGCCAGATGGTTCCAGCGCATTCCAGCAGAATTTTTTTGTTCCGAAAACAGCTACATCTTCAAAGCAAGGTTGGAAAAGCTCGATCTTTTGCAAATTCTAGGAAATAATAATGTCTAACGATGATGTCTTTGATTGCAGCCAACTTTCACTTTTATCCTTGCCATGGTTTGTCAGAGACAATCTGCCGGCCCCGCTCTTCATCTCGCAGTCCAGTCTTCAGGAAGATACCAGCAGTACAATGAAGCAGTAGATTTTTAAGAATACAGTTCTCAATCATGATATTCAATTACAATGAGTGTTTTTCTATCACCTGTATCACCTGTCGTCCCGTTGATCATCGACTTGCTCGAGCGGGCGCCAGCAGCGTCTCCATTCGTCCCTGTCGCGTGCCAGAGTGGTCCAATGGATCCTCCTCGCTCGAGGAACACGAAGAGCGTCATATCGGTCGTTCAGGGCTTTCACGAAGAAGTCCGACCAACGCGTTGGTGGGCGTCCTGGTGTTCTTTTGACATCCTCTCGTCCAGCGGGTGTCTGCGAATCGCATTACGTGGCCGGCCCACCTAATTTTCGACGACTTGGCCCATGCGACAGCGTCTCTGATCTTCGAACGTCGGCGAAGCTCGGAACTCCGGAGGCCTTCTCTCACTTGCGTGAGTCGTGTCACTCCGAGCATCGTCCTCTCGATTCCACGCTGCGCGACGCTGATCGCGTGTTCATCCTGCTTTCGTATAGCCCAGGTCTCTGAGGCGTATGTTAGGGCAGGAAGAACAGTGGAGTCGAATAGGTGGGCACGGAGTCGGACGTTCTTCGTTTTCTTCACGACTTCTTCGACGCTCTTGAAAGCTCCCCAAGCCGCTCGTTTCCTCCTGCTCAGCTCTGGTGCTAGGTCGTTGGCCATGTTGACTTCGCGACCCAGATACACATAGCTGGAGCATTCGGAGATGTTCGTTCCGTTGAGCGAGAATGGGGCATCAGAAACCCATCCGTTCTTCATGAACATCGTCTTCGTAAGATTTTTTTTTTTGGTTTTTCTA
Organism: Heligmosomoides polygyrus bakeri; assembly: GCA_947359475.1. NCBI lineage: Eukaryota > Metazoa > Nematoda > Chromadorea > Rhabditida > Heligmosomidae > Heligmosomoides > Heligmosomoides polygyrus. Next base: position 9,477,656 of record OX375866.1, read on the forward strand.
ACCAAAATAATAATTCTCAGATCGTATGCGAGTTCATTGTCTTATGGGTGATATACATGTATGTATCTATGTAAAGGCGGCGTCAGCAAGAGTAGTCCCGGGTTGCATTTAATATTCTTTATACATTTTCTTTTTCTTGCTTTTGTTCAACTTAAACGAGTCTTGTTCTCCGTACCGACGTCTTTCGTTCGTGCGTTTGAATATGCGCAACTCCCTTCTATGCTACCGCCTGAGGTGCGTACCAGTTTAAAGAGGCCTTTGAGGTACAGGGCCCGCCTTGGGGTCGTGTACGTATAAGGTCGTAAACTTTGTGCATCTCATAATTCGCATGCAAGACGTCCTCGCGAAAAGAATTTCATCTACGCTTCATGTTCTTTTTATTGTTTTCAACAGCCTTTGCAGGTATTCACCAATGGATTGAAAAACACTCAAACTGAACATATGTCATGTATGTGGTCTGACGTAATCTACAGTATTTGTTTCGTTTATTATTTATGGCACACATTTTGTGTAGTAAATAAATAAATAAATAAATAAATAAATAAATAAATAAATAAATAAATAACTTCAAACGGCAAGTCTCCATTAGTTTTTGTCGAATGCTGCGTCAAAATTAACAAGGACGAGTACCAGAAAACGATTTGGAGGACGTGTTGAAGCCTTGCGCCGATGCACACTTCGGTAATGACAGATGGTGAATCCAGCAGAAATCTGCGGCTGCACACAAGGCGAGGACAACACAACAGTGGTGTAAACGTGAGCTCCAGGATTTGATTGAGCACGAAGACTGGCCTTCGAATTCACCGGATTTCAATCCTCTCGATTTCTCTGTCTGGTCAGTTATTGAGAGCAAAATTCGTTCTACTCGAAACGCAAGTTTGGCTTCTTTGAAAGCTTCCCTGACTGAAGCACGGAAAGAAATGAGCGAAGACTACCTCTGTGCCACGTGTGATGCGTTCGTTACTCGTTTAGGAACTTGTATTCGTAAGAAAGGCTGCCACTTCGAATGACTTTGATATGTTTTTATTAGTAAAGGAATAAAGAAGTTGCGTGTTAAGTTTCGTTGTCAAATCCGCATTTGTGTTGAAGTTACACTGTGATATCTTTGTGGGGTGATTTTTGCGCATCCTGTAGATTTTATTTATATGACTTATAGATACGTCTACTGCCTACGGCTTAACCGTACTATGGTTGTTTGTTGTGGTTAATTTAGCCAGGCGAGATTGATAGATTGATGGTTCGCTGGTGTGCACCACGCGTTTATATTATTTTCTCGTCGAATTTGACACTCTTCTAAGCATAAGTCTAGGACTGGAATCCTTGATACTTTCAAAGCTGCACATCTGTAACATCACCTTGAGACAGCATTTGTTCTATTCCGTTTTTCACCAGGTTTCAAGTTTCTAATGTACTCTTGTTCAACTAAATCGCTTACATACACATTTTTTCTGCATTTTCAACAGATTTTGCTTTTTCTCCTTACTTATGCTCTTCCCTCTTTTTTCTCGTTTCTTTCTTTTATTTGATTTTTTCCTAGAAATTGTTCCGTTCGTTCACTGTTCACATCGTCAAATCAACGACACTTCACCCGCTTTCTTTCGATTCCCTCGAGCAGCTGCTGGATGGGAATTGGAGGAGTTGACGGACCTACGAAGTTGGTATCCGGAGCCGTTCTCCCTTACACGACTTGCAGTGTTGCCGGGTCACCGCTCTTCTTCACCAATTTCCCATCCCCACCAACCCAACATTTCTGTTGGTGTTTTGTAATTCTTCTTTTGTTTTGTTTTGCTTCTCTTTATCTTTCTAAGAGTTTTCGGATCTATCCTAGACCGAAGGGGGCCACATAATTAAAAAGTAGGTAACAAAATGAATTGAGACTTACCGAGCGGCTCCTGGGGAACAGAATGAAACCTAAAAAAACCCAAAAATCGAAAAAATAAACAAAAAATAAAAAATCGCCGTGGTTTTACAACCGACTCGGCGGGCAAAGAGCGACGGAATGGAGGCATGCCGCGTACCTACCGTCGGCTGACATGTTATAACCAGGATCTAACATGGTAAGGAGGGCACACAACTTTGCCTGCTTACAACCGCAACGAATGTTTTTTTTTTCGTTTTTTCTTTGTGACTTTTCTTGTTTAGTCCCATGTTGCTCTGTAGGAGCCGCTCGGTAAGTCTCAAGTGGATTTGTTACATATAATACTTTTTAGTTATGTGCCCCCCCCCGGACTAGGGTAGATCCGAGTTTTCACTTTTCACCGTAATGCAGTTATGATGTCTGTCCTTGTTTTTATTTGTAGAATTTCTTTTGTGTTTTCTTCTTGTGTTCTTCGTGTTAGTTGTCTAATTTATTGTATTCGTATTAGAAGCGCACTATTATCCTACTATATATAAAGGAGCAGTGTGTGTGTGTGTGCGTGTTTCCGTCCGTCACAACTGGAGTGGGGGCACTGCTTATTGGAAGCGATTGTTGAACATCGACGTGCCTGGCGATGCCGTAAACGTGCCGAACACGTCGGCAACCGTGCCTGGCGAGCCGTAGACGTGCCGAACACGTCGGCAACCGTGCATGGCGAGCCGTAGACGTGCCGAACACGTTGGCAACCATGCATGGCAAGCCGTAGACGTGCCAAACACGTCAGCAACCATGCCTGGCGAGCCGTAGACGTGCCGAACACGTTGGCAACCATGCATGGCGAGCCGTAGACGTGCCAAACACGTCAGCAACCATGCCTGGCGAGCCGTAGACGTGCCGAACACGTCGGCAAGCGCGCCTGGGCATTTAGATGATCAACGACGGGAGGGGTTTTTGGAGGCAATCGATATCGATCGATATTATCGATTTTTTGTGGATGTCGTTCAAGCGGCACGAAACTTTAGCTCTGGGGGTAACCGAGGTCGCCGAACACGAATCTGAAGTCGACCAATCGATATCGATCGATATTATCGATTTTTTGAGTATGGCGTTCAAGCGGCACGAAACTTCAACCCTGAGGGTAATCGAGGTCGCCGAACACGAATCTGGAGTCGACCAATCGATATCGATCGATATTATCGATTTTTTGAGGATGACGTTCAAGCGGCACGGAACTTTACCCCTAGGGGTAATCGAGGTCGCTGAACACGAATCTGAAGTTCGTTTTTGAACTGTCGATCGCCATCAATCGATATTGGGAAAATAAGCGTTTTTGTGGATGTCGTCCATTTTTTCGCTTTTTTTCTAACTTGCCCTAATCGACGTAGTTAAGATGTTCTTCCTGAAGAAACCATGACAAAGGTGTCAGCTACAATTGATGATGAGAAGTTATTGCCACGGCGAAGCCGTCAAAAAGCTGTCGATGCGGCCGAGAGGCCGTCTATTGGTCGATGTTTCGGCAAAATCGCTTTCTTCAAAGGCCTAAATGAGATAGTGCATTCAGAAGGCTGAACGACCAAATACCTCGACAAAGTCTTACAGGAAAGCCAATGAATCACTACTCAGCAAACACGGAGATCGACAATAGAAACGGACCTTAGGTGGATCCACAAACGTGGATGGTTGAAGCGACCACTGGCGAAGCAGTCGCTAGGTTAGAGTGTGCCTAACTGTACAATACCGCTACCGTGTTTTATTTTTTTGAGCGGAATAAATGAAAAAACCGCGGTTTTGGCCGTTTTCTTATAACTCCCTTCAAAATGGCCTATACGAAAAATAACTTTGACCATCCGAATCCAATGTGTGTTGTCTATGCAGTGATGAAGATGTCGTCCAGTGGCCTTAGAAAGATTTAGTTAAGGCGACCTAAAACCTAACGGAGGCGACCTTTCTCCTATCGCTCGAGAAACTGCACCGACAGGGTCCAGGATTTACAGGGCTCAAATCTATGTTTTCTAAAACCACTATGTATATTTATTTTATTTTATTTATTTATTTATTCAAGCGTGGATTACAAAAACTGGAACCTTCATCATTGGATAGGGCACCCACATTGGATGGTGACTTTTGTTTTCTCGAATGGGTCCCTTTGAAGAGTGTTATGGAAAAACGGCAGTTTTTTGCTCGGTCTCCCTTGGAGTGGATGCACAGGGCCAAACGCTTCGCGAGGTTTGGGGGCGATGGGCCGCAGGTCATCAGGAAACAATCGTTCCCACTCCTGGCGTTAGGATTCCTTCAGGGGCTGAAGACTGCGGTGGAGCTTGACGCCGACCCTAGACTTGAAAATGCCCACACACTATAGTCCATCGGATTCAAATCCGGATAATACGGCGGCCATTCCGAAGGCGTGGTGGAATCGGGGAATTGCTGCGCACTCTTCGCCCTATGTTCGGATGCAGAGTCCTATCGGAACGTCCATTGGGCATCACCGAAGTGATGCTGGACCCAAGGAAGAACTACGAACTCGAGAATGTCTCGCTGGTGCACATCTTTTTCGATTTTCACTCCTTTATCCACGAAAACCAGAGGGATGATTCCGCCCCAAACCATGGCCGATTGTGGGTTCTGGTGGTGTTCGACGATAGCAGAGCTGCTTGGAGCCTCTGTAGACCAGATCTTATCATTTTGGCGATTGTGCGCCTGCTCCACGGTGAACAGCTTCGCATCTGTCAACAGAATCTGGTCCTAGCCACGACCTGCGGCCCATCGCCCCTAAACTTCGCTAAACGTTTGGCCCTTTGCATCCACTTCAAGGGAGGCCACTTCGAAACCACTTCAAGATGGCGTACCTTAATGTTAGTGTTGTTGTTTAGTTTTTCGAATTGTTTGCTGTTTTATAATTATGACATAAAAATCTTGTTCACGTTATTTTGGTGCACCCTGCAATTGCATGGCGAATTATGGCTGCCAAGTGATCAATTTGATGTGACTGTGCAAGGTAAATTCATCGTTTTAAAAATTAATAAGCGATCACACAGTGCTAAATGATGAGAAAAGGTTCCTAAGAAAATCTACTATTTCTACGAACACGACAGTCTCCACGTTTTCTCACATTGTCTTAAGAGTTCTAACTCCCTAGAAAGTTATTGTTCGCTGATGTTCACTTTCGGTCAAGAAGACCCTACTGAAATCTGATTCACACGCTTTTTCGAGGCCGTTCTTGCCAACCAGCTGTTCGTGCATGATGTGTCGGAATTCCTTTGAGCTGAGCAAAAACAACAAGAGACCACCACACGACGACAGAAAGCAACATCGCTCAACACACGACGTCAATAAAACTTGAAAAAGCTTCCGAGCCATTTGTCTTATTGCAACGTAGCAGCTGGACGAACGACTGGTTCACTGCTCGCGCACAGAACCTGCATCACTTGAGCCGCTGGCAACGTTCCTGCCCCGATTCCTTCTATGGGCTTGTGGCAGCGCAGTCGGAGAAGGTGCCGTCTGTTGTGAGCATCCGATACCAGGTTCGTGGCTCGGATTTCCCAAAAAAAAAAGCAAAAGCAAACCAAGCCTTCCATCCCTCCATGGTCGGTGAATTGGTAGCAGACTTGTCTGGTAAGGATGAAGCGCTAACTTGTTAATCGACTGCCCGCCGTAAGTTACATATTGTATGGCCGAACACGCATTCAACATTTTGGGATGCGAGGCACTTATACAACAACTTGTGATCACCAGCTGACAGCTTCTTCGACGTTCAAAGATCAGAGACGCTGTCGCATTGGCCAAGTTTTAAAAATTAGGTGGGCCAGCAGCGCAATGCGCTTCGCAGACACCCGCTGGACGAGAGCCTGGATTCCCCGGGATGTCAAGACAACACCAGGACGCCCACCAACGCGTTGGACGGACTTATTCGCGAAAGCCCTGAACGAACGATTGACGCTCTTCGTGTTCCTCGAGCGAGGAGGAGCAAGTCTCATTTACCATTAAATCATTTCGGAAGACTTTCGAGATACACAAATCGAAAAACTCGAAAAATAATAAATATAGTAATGCACAAAACGGCTACTTATTGGATGACCTAATATTAGACCCAATACAACCTCATGCCATTTATTAGGAGCGCAAGCCCAAAACTCGGGTATGGAGAGTCATCAGGAACTCTAGTCATCCCGTGGTTACTCCGGTACCCCGAGTCTACTTAAGGCCCTGGTCCTGCCCAGGTTACATAAGGATAAGGGTGGATAGCGGAGATAATCAATCCGCGACACGCATTCTTCTATATAAATATTTCTACAAGATATCCTGGAGAGAATTCAAGCGCGTACTTGAGCAATATGTACTTATGATGGCTTGCCGATGGGCAATTTAGTATCTTATACCTGGCAGACAAGACTGGCACTAAATATTCTGCTGCGGAGAGATGGAACGGTTGGTTGGCATGCGGCGGACGCAAACCTGAATCTCTGCAATTCGGAGAGCGCGCGACAGCCCACGCCTCTTCCAACTGCACCACCATTCGTCCATTATCCAAAAAGAGAGGCGGAAAACAATGCGCTCGGCGGTGTGTATAACCTAGGTCCTAAAAATGAAGGTGAGCGCTGTTTGTAAGGTCACAACGCTAAGAACGGCAATGTTGCTTAAAGTTTAGGGCTCAAATGAAGGCATAAGGACGCGAATTCAAAACGTCCAGGTTCGACTTTCCATAAATCTTTGCATGGCGTTGTCCAGCTGTGATGTGTAGTTGATAAGCTATTGACCCAGATTGTTAAAAAGGATGAAGGACGGTGTTATTTAATCCCATCTGGGATGCGCCACGCATTCTACTTCTACTGTATATCGTGGAGGCGGCGTATTTGGCCATACAACGACTTGTGGTAGCCAGCCGATGGACAAGTCAGCGCTTTATTCTCCCTGGAAGAGTCTGTTACCAATTTCACCTGGGCGGGAGATCCGAACCAGGAACCCGTATCGGATGCATGCGACAGGCGGCACGTCCTCCAACTGCGTTACACACGCCCCACCCAGATTGTTAATGAATTCAAACCATCTGCACGACACCGACTGAAAGTACACTGCCTAGCCATGTCCTCTAGCGCCAAGCCATCTGCAGTACCTCCTAGAATAGTAAGTCACGGTCCGAACTTTGACCCATTCTAACCCCTGTTCTCGTGGCAGCGATAATTGCGAAAAGCTTCTAGTATTCGAGTGTACTGGAGCTCCGACATGTGGTGACGCAGTTGGAGGCGCTTGCTGTCGTGTGGACCCGAATCCAGGTTCTTGATTCAGATTTTCCGTCCAAGCTTACTAATCCCATTATCGTTCCAGGGTCTAGGAAGGACAGAACACTCACTTGTTCATCGGCTGGACGCTACAAGTCTGCGCACGCATTCATTTTGCTTTAATGATATTCCGTAGAAATGGGATGCCTGGCGCATCCCGCAAAAGGATTGACTAGTGCCGACTTTTAATCCTTAATATTTTACTCAAAAGCTGAAGAACGGCATAGGTCTCTCTTCGAAGTGCAGGGTTAAGTTAAACACTTCCCTTGTTAAACTGAAGCACAGTGGACCAACGACCTTGATAGCGGAATGGTGTGAAATATGGAGAGTTGTGGATGAACCATTTTTTCTTTCGAAAGGACCACTGTTTACTGCATTCCGCACCCGCGGTGGGCAATTCGAACAGCCTTTGAGCTTTACACACTGGCTCTGGTGTATGCATTAACGAGGGGTCCGACTAGCCTCCACATCAGTGGGCGAAGATCGCGAGACGATGAAAAAGCTGTTGGTGTTGGACTAGAGATCTTCAGTTATTCAAAAAAGTGAATTGTTCAGATAGCTCGAATAAGCAATAAAAGGCCACTCACCATTAAACCGCTCACAGTACGCTGTAACCGTGCTTAATGACAACTTAACACTTATTCGTCCCGTTCGTCAAGCAGCTGTTACCTTCTATCAATCACAGACTCGAAATTTTGAACTGAAGTTAAGACACTGCTCCAAGGTAAAAAAAGCAATGAGGGTCTTAGTAACTAATTTAACATCATCAAGAACCCCTCCCCCACCCCACCGAAAACCTCTGCGTAGGAATTCTAGGCAGGGTAGCATATCAGCGGTAAAGAATCAACATTTTCACTTTAATTTTCAAATCGATGTATGACAAAAATCGAGCGAGAGTACCTTTGTCCAGGGAGGTGCTAACAATCTCTGTGCCCCGAATCGTGATTTAAGGCTCGGAACGGGCCCATAGTAACAAGACTTCCATCCTTCTGGGGTGGGGTCAGTGAGTGGACAGCAGGCATTTCTGAGATTTAACACTCTGACTTTTCCATTGGCTGCCCACAATATGTCAATTTGTAGGCAAAACCCGTGTTCAGGGCACGGATTCGCCATGGTAAGGGTAGAAGTGGCGGAAGGTAAGACTACCACTCACCCGCGGTAGGTATAGGACACGATTCGTGTTTATCAAACGAATAGAGGGTAGGGTAAAAGAACCATGACAGACGTCCAGAAAAGTTCTTACAGCACCCCGCTGATTCTGCTGCCAATATGAAGTGATAGACTAGGGGAGGAGGGGATTGAGGGGCCGCATTCGGAGAATTCTCTCCGACTGGGAGAAATATAGCCAAATTTGCTAATTTAACAGTAAATTTCTCTGAGTTTCGGGTTTTTGCGATTTCGTGTATTTTCTTGGTGACGTAGTTTCAGAAGGCTACATAAGCCTATTTTCAGGAAAAGAAGCAGCTAACAGGACCTCTTGAGAAGAGCTGAGCATCCTCTGACTGCAAAGGCAAGCGTGCAGTTAAAAGAAGAGCCCCCATCCACTTCAGTGCAGAAGTAATCTGGTTAGACATCGGAGTGGTGAGAGACGTAAACTCTGGAGCGTTGTTGAACCCTCTTCAAAAACCCTCCCCGTGAAAATCTTGTGAGCCATGTGGTCGACTAGGTCCAGTAACTTCCACCTTTTTCACATCAATCCTGACGGAGGCAAACGCCGAAGAGAGAGTGTCTAGAGCGCGACAGCAGCTGTTGTTCCCCGTCATTACACACAAGAAGGCAAGCGCTGCACCTTCGTATGACATAAGTTACACCAGATCCATGTGTCGCTGCTCTACTGAAATACCTTGCCGAGGTAGTCGACGTTATACAGAGGGTAGGACGGTGGGGCGGCGGTTCAGAAGAACGATAGCCTCTGTGCTGCTAACAATGACGCACGGTTGTGCAGGCCAAATTCCATAGAAATTGTTTCCACCATACCTTGTGAATAAAGACCACATCGTGCATCTTGGAAAAGAATTGACTAAGATCGATTTCCAGTGAAAATGTACTATTTTACCTGATTTCCTGCGAAAAATCATGCTTTTACTCGATTTTCAGCGAAAAAATAACCCTCTTATATGTTCATCCCGCGTCTTCGAGAATACTTAATAAATAGCCAAGCAAAAGAAGCGACAATATATATGGCGTGAAAAAACCATTCTCACGGCAAACTGGACACTTTTCAAATGAAATTGGGGCGCTTCTAAGCATTTAAAATGAAGTTGAACATCTGCCAAATTGAAACGAGTTTCTTCCAAATTACAATATAGACTCTCGGAGACCATAAAATCTAACCTTTGAATTTTTGCTCGAACAAAATTCAGCACGATTTCTTTAAAATGTTTCAATTTGTTACAATTTCAAACAAAATGTTTTGTTTGAAATTGTAACAAATTTTCATTTTTTTGGGGAAAAATAACAAACACTGTTTGAAATTGTAACAAATTTTCATTTTTTGGGGAAAAATAATAAAATAAATTTTGTTTTAAAGCGCAGAATGGAAGCTATCATTAGATGCATTAAAAAGAGAGATCGCGCCATGCACTCCACGAGATTGTCGCAACTTCTATTTAATTCATGGTGTAAGTGCTGTTTACATGAAACAGTGATCTGAGAACATGTATGTTTTCTATAGTTCTTCTTGTTGTAGAGCTTACGTCTGTGTTTTCTGCTATAAACTGAATAGAAACAGTGGCGAGCAGGTCGAGTGCATGGCGCGATCTCTTATTTTAACACAACAAGTGATTACTGCGTCCCTGCATTTAAAGACAAAATTTAACTCATCGTTTTTTCCATTAATAAAAATATATATAAAATTTCAAATGGTGTGTTCACTTAGTGGGACAACGAAATGGAAAATTTTCAAAGAAAGTGATACTAAATTTTCCTTGGACAAAAAATCTCTATTTTGACGTGGAAAAAGCTCGTTTTGATTTCGGAGATGTCCACTTTGATTTCAAAGGCGTCAAGATTGCTTAGAAAAGTGTACAGATTGGTTTAAGAAGTCTCCAATTTGGTATGAAAAGTATTCAATTTGACGTGAAAACGGAATACATACAAAATCGGTACATAAAAATGGCATACATACAAAAACAGGGTGTTTTGATTTCGAAACGCGACAGTTTCTGGCGATAACGCAAATCGTGATGCACCCACTTTCGACCCTTTTCACCTTTCAGGCATTTCGAACCACCTGTAACAGCAGTTTTACTGAGTCCCAGCTGTCCCCTAATCTAACGGACCCGATTAGCTTCCACGAAGGCCTTGAAGGCGTCCTCTTAGGTGGCATAGGTTTGCCGCTTCGGGTAGCATCTTCAAGGCTGAAACCTCCAGAACGAAATCTCTCGAAACACCGTTGCACGTCCTTTCTCCAACACTATTCGGCCTCACACACAGTTGAACTCCCAGGCTGTTTCCACGGCGGTTGGTCCAGTTTGAAATTGGAATAAAATATCGTTCGAAACTGCTCTTTCGACATGCTTCAATAGGTCTTCAAAGAAACACAATCGTTAAGCATAGGTGAAGCACAAGCTAATTTATCAGACAGAGCAAGGAATTCCGTAACCGACGTTCTATAAAAGTTCGAAGTAAGCTGAATAATGATTCAGCAATAAACAACGAAAAGCGTTTGCACAAAAACCGCCAGAGCTTTCCGGCCAACCTGATGCATACGGTGCAATTGATTTGTGAGTTCTCTAGTGAAACATCTTCATTATATACTGAGGCACATAACACCGTGTTCAACCTAGAATGTTATCTGGTTCTCACCCCTTATACCGTCCAGGTCGGTTCTACTATAAGGATAAGGATAAAGGACGGTGTTATTCAATCCGCTTTGGGATGCGCCACGTACTCTACTTCTACGGCATGTCGTGCAGGCGATTTGAATGCCTGTATGATGACTTACGTTGGCCAGCCGATGAACAAGTCAGCGCTCTATCCTTCCCGTTCAAGTCTGTACCAATTCACCGAACCCGGAGGGATGGAATGCTTGGTCGGCCTGGGCGGGAAATCCGAACCAGGGACCTGGTATCGGGTGCAGGCGACAGCCGGCGCCTCCTCCGACTGCGCTCCACGCGCGCATCGGTTCTACTATAGATACGCAAAAGTGTCATTTTTATTAAACAACTGATTTAAGTATTGATATTCCACTATCGTTATTTCCACTACGAAAAATCTCCTTTTAATCAAGCGCTCCCTCAGGTGGTTTCAAGTTTTTGCTGGAGGAGTGAAACATCTGTTATGAAACCTGCTTTTCTTATTGTCCAGTTGGTTATAAATGATTCGGTCATCCCGCTCTTTCCGTTATCTAGACGGTTCAATGGTTTCCTTCTAATTGTGTTCACTTCCTTTTCTGCTATTTTTTGTTTCTGTTTTCCTTTTTTCTTACTGATTCTGATTTTATTCACCATTATTGGTTTTTTGTAATCAGTGTCGTAGAGAATTTCCCCTGTAGTTGGCTGTCCAGTGATGCGTGCCGTCAAGCGGCGTAGTAAATAAATAAATAAATAAATAAATATACGGAACTAAAGACAGCCGATAACTGGCGGAAGTACCAAGAAGCGAAAAAAGCTGCAAAGAAGGCCGTGGCTGTTGCAAAAGCCGCTCATTATGGAGATGTCAACGAGAAGCTCGAGTCTCGCGATGGTGAGCAGCGGTATCTGTACCGACTTGCAAAGAATCGCCATCGCCAGACCGAGGACATCGAGAAGTTCTTCGGCATCAACGATGAGAACGGCCATCTTCTTACGGACCGCAAAAAGGCATTGAAGCGATGGCGCGATTATTTTGAGGAAATCTCTACGGTAGAGTTCCCTCATCCAGCCATCCCTTCAACGGCTCCAACCCACGGCCCCGTTCAGAAGATCATCGTGGAGGAGACTGAAGCGGCTTTGAAGAAGATGAGGCCAGGCAAAGCGAATGGGCCCGATGACGTGGCAGCTGAATTGTGGAAGTCCAAGTACTGGTACCCTGCTGAGTGGTTGGCGAAGTTCTTTAATCAGGTTGTGGCGGAGAAGAAAGTGCCTGAGTGTTGGCGCCAAAGTACGACGATTCCGATTTAGAAGAAGAAGGGCAGTCCTGCAGACTGCCCCAATTACCGTCCGATTCGCTTGCTTTCGCAGAGCATGAAGATCTTTGAGCGAATTGTCGATGGACGAATTCGGGACATCGTCCAGCTGTCCAGCAATCAGTGCGGCTTCGTGGCTGGTTGTGGCACCGTTGATGCCATACACGCCACTCGCCTCCTGATAGAGAAGCATCGTGAGAAACAGAAGCCAGTGCATATCGCCTTCCTCGACTTGGAGAAGGACTTTGGCCGCGTACCGCGTGAAGTTATATGGATAGTAATATGCCTTGCGACATCATGGAGTTCCTGAAGAGCTCATAGAGTGGGTGCGAATTCTCTACTCTTGTCCAAAGAGTCGAGTTCAAGCTGCAGCTGGAACCTCTATGGAGTTCCCCATCTCTGTCGGGGTACACCAGGGTTCTGCGCTTTCCCCACTCCTCTTTGTTGTCGTCATGAATGCCATCACACGAGATCTTCAGAAGGCCGTTTCTTGGACGTTGCTTTATGCTGATGACATAATGCTCGCTAGTGAAGATAAAGGTGAACTAGAGCGAGAGCTGCAAGCTTGGTGTGATCGCTTGGAGTGATTTGGACTCAAACTGAACGTGAAGAAGACCGAATACCTAACGACGGACGTTACTGAGTCCAGCTCCATCAAGGTTAACGGCATCGAGCTTCCACGCACTGCGATCTTTAAGTACCTGGGATCAGCAGTCGCGTCTGACGGCAAACTGATGGTCGAAGTGAATTCACGCGTGAGTGCAGCTTGGTCCAAGTGGCGCTCGTTGACTGGCGTGCTCTGCGACAAGAAGATACCAGAGCGCTTTAAGTCAAAGATCTACAGAGCAGTCATCCGGCCAGTAGCGATGTACGGCGCTGAGTGTTGGCCTGCGACTAAGGAAGTTGAAACGCGCCTCAGCGTCATGGAGACGAAGATGCTGCGCTGGACGGCAGGAGTCACGCGCACGGACCGCATCCGAAACGATGCTATTCGGCAGAAGTTCGGTGTCGCGCCGATAGCGGACAAGATGCGCGAAGCTCGCTTACGATGGTACGGCCACGTTTTGCGTGGAGAAGAAGACAGCGTCCGCAAGATAGGCCTTAACTTCGAGGTAATAGGAAAGCGGCCTAGAGGGCGCCCGAAGCAGCGCTGGGCTGATACGTTACATACGGACTTGAAAGCGGCTGGTGTCCACCCTGATCTAGCGCTGGATCGGGAAAGGTGGCGTCATGACACCAGAATAGCGGACCCCGCAACGAAGCGGGACAGACGCTGAAGAAGAAGAAGAAGAAATAAATATACGGAACTATTACGTATTAGGGATGCGCTGGATATTCTACTTCTTCTAGGTGAACTCGTTAGATGTGCGTTTGAATTAACAATAGCTTCCATTGCCTAGACAGTAAAAACCTAGGATTTTACCCATCCCAGATAATTCCGCAATAGACTGCCTTAGATCTTAGGACAATGAAGAGCAACAATGGCGGTTCTCATCAAACGTCGGAACCGAGGTTCCTATGTAGAGAACACGACTGATGTTTCGGCGCAAAAGTCTCTTCATAGCGTGGAAAAGACAAGAGGCGTCGGAGGAATCACATTAAACTCCGAGCGTAGAAGGTGGGATAGAAGGCAGAAATATGCGCACAAAATGGCATGATTCGTGTACATCATCCATCCATTTGAAGGTCGTTGGGTGGAAGATATTTGATGATCCATCGTCTACACTTCGACACATATTGAGGAAACCGACAAAAAGACTACAGGGTGGCTCCTAATTATTTGCGCGAAATTCAAACCGCTACTGTATTTTTGAAAATGGCGGGAGATCAATTATTAGGATTTTTCTAGAATGGGGAAGTATGTACAAAAAGCAAGCATGATGATACACTCAATACCCTCGACAATGGAAGCTTCACCACATCGTTCCACCATCGCTCATTTCGCCGATAAAGGACATTCTACAGCAGAGGTCGCTCGACGACTCCAAATTTCTTCCAGAACAGTCCAACACATTGTGAAATGGTACATAGAGGAAGGAACGGTCGAACCGAGGAAGAGATCTGGCAGTCCACGTACTGTGAACACTCTCCGCCTCCGAAAGGTCATCAAAAAGAGAATCGACCGGAACAATGGAGTTACCATGAATCGGATGGCCGTAGACCTTGGGGTTTCCCGCAGAACAATACAGAAGACCGTCAAACAGGATCTTGGGCTTCGCAGTTATCGTCTTTATCGCGGACAAGTCCTTACGGAAGCTGCCATGCAGATTAGATTGGAAAAATCCAAGTAGTTGCTAAAGGAGATCCAGCAGGGCCGCTTGTCAAACGTCATCTGGACGGACGAGAAGATTTTTACCATTGAACTGGCACACAACTCACAGAATCAGCGTCAGTTGCTGCCTTCATCCAGAAACAGGTCTTCTCGACGTCGTGTTCTCAACAGGACTCTTTTTCCGATATCTGTAATGGTATGGGCTGGCATTACCCTGGACAAGAAGACACCCCTGGTTTTCGTCGACCGTTCAGTGAAAATCAACGCTGAAGCCTGCCAAGAAAAGATGCTGCGCGATGTTCTTCTCCCCTGGGTTGCTGAGAATTTTGTCAGTGGTCAATCCCCCTCCAACAGGGCTGGGCACCTGCTCATTTTCGAGATCCACACTGGCATTCCGCGAGAGTCACTTCCCTGGCAACTGGACGAAGGACTTCTGGCCACCTAACTCGCCTGTTAATCCGATGGATTTCGCTGTGTGGGCTAGTTGCAGCAGAAGGTCTCCACGAAGAGTCACCAAAGTTTGAACGCTTTCAAAGCTTCACTTCAGAAAGCGTGGGACGATATCGACGTCACCTTCCTGCAGCCCATAGTGATGTCGGTGGAGAAGAGACTGAAGACCTGTATTGCTGCAAAATGAGCTCATTTCAAACGTCTTCTCGAGTGAATGATTGATAGGCATTGCCCTACACAGAAGTTGTATCAGATTGTATAACTTTGGTTTTCTTGTTGAAGTTATTAATAATAAACTAAGCGCAAATAATTAGGAGCCACTCTGTAGTTTACCGCAGCTTCTCATAAAGCACAGGAGCCAAGGACAAAGATCTCAAACGCTTAAACTGCACGTTAAGAAGTGCGGCCGACAAGAACGATGGACGATATGTTAGCATGCACACGTGTTAAATCGCTGACACAAACAGATAGATGATGATCGCTGAAAAGAAAGAATGATTAGTGGAGTGCAAGAACGTTTCGACAGGCGTGTAGGTGGAGATTTCCGCTTAACAATCAACGGAAAAAAAACTTACCAACCCGGAGAGACTTCTGAATGACGAACACCATGTAATGGACCACACATTCTCAGCAATAATCGCATCCTTTAATAGGGGCCGTGTTCCGTTACGCTCCTGTTTTGAGCGCGCTCGTATCACAAGAACGTGATATGTGGGTTTCTGTTAAAATGATCCTGAAAAATAGGCTTCTTACTTCCCTACTATTCTCTAAGAATCCTTAGGCATTTTAGGTGAACTGAATAGAGACATAGAAGACAACAAGCGTGCTATCAAGCGATTCTGCCAGTAACCACGTAAGTCCAATTAACCAACACTGGACGCTTCAACACATATGCTTAAGCCTGGAGCGGCTGGTATAGAGGCTATATGTTGTTACAGGATGTTTTGTTGCGATCAAAACTCTTGCGCCAGGCGGGAATCGAACCCGCATCTTCTGCTTTCCGGGCAGCGATGTTCGCCTTACACCACCGGCGCTGTTTGACCGCACGTAACATCCCATAACAACGTGTAGCCTCTCTACCAGCCGCTCCAGGCTTAACCAAATGTGTTAAAACATTGAACACAGTATTTGCCATTCTACAATAATTTTATTTTTAAAGAAAAATGCGCACCACGACAGCCACAAATTAGTGCATTAAAAGAAGAGTTCGAACCATGCATCCGGGTAGATCGCAGCGATTTTCACTCGATTGATAGCAGAAAATTCTTCTACAGGGAAAATTCTCTACGACACTGATTACAGAAACCAATAATGGTGAACAAAATCAGAATCAGTAAGAAAAAGAAAAACAGAAGCAAAGAGTAACAGAAAAGGAAGTGAACACAATTAGAAGGGAACCATTGAACCTCTAGATAACGGAAAGAGCGGGATGACCGAATCATTCATAACCAACTGGACAATAAGAAAAGCAGGTTTCATAACAGATGTTGCACTCCCCCATCAAAAACTTGAAACCACCTGAGGGGCCGCCTGATTAAAAGGAGATTTTTCAATAAAGGAAAAGTGGAAATAACTATAGTAGAATATCAATATTTAAACAAATTATTTAATGGAAATGACAATTTTGCGTATCTATAGTAGAACCGATGGGCGCGTGGAGCGCAGTCGGAGGAGGCCCCGGCTGTCGCCTGCACCCGATACCAGGTCCCTGGTTCGGATTTCCCGCCCAGGCCGACCAAGCATTCCATCCCTCCGGGTTCGGTGAATTGGTACAGACTTGAACGGGAAGGATAGAGCGCCGACTTGTTCATCGGCTGGCCACAGCAAGTCATCATACAGGCCTGATACGTATTCAAATCGCCTGCACGACATGCCGTAGAAGTAGAGTACGTGGCGCATCCCAAAGGGGATTGAATAACGCCGTCCTTTATCATTATCCTTATAGTAGAACCGACCTGGACGGTATAAGGGGTGAGAACCAGCTAACGTTCTAGGTTGAACACAGTGTTGTGTGCCTCAGTATGTAATAAAGATGTTTCACTAGAGAACTCACAAATCAATTGCACCGTATGCATCAGGTTGGCCGGAAAGCTCTGGCGGTTTTTGTGCAAACGCTTTTCGTTGTTTATTGCTGAATCATTATTCAGCTTACATCGAGCTTTTATAGAACGTCGGTTACGGAATTCCTTGCTCTGTCTGATAAATTAGCTTGTGCTTCACCTATGCTTAACAATTGTGTTTCTTTGAAGACCTATTGAAGCATGTCGAAAGAGCAGTTTCGAACGATATTTTATTCCAATTTCAAACTGGACCAACCGCCGTGGAAACAGCCTGGGAGTTCAACTGTGTGTGAGGCCGAATAGTGTTGGAGAAAGGACGTGCAACGGTGGTTCGAGAGATTTCGTTCTGAAGATGCTACCCGAAGCGGCAAACCTATGCCACCTAGGAGGACGCACACTAGCACAGATGTAGACGGTACAGCAAATAGAATTAATTATAAAAAAACATACATATTGTCATCAGATCCCCGTTTCAAAAAAGCGGTACTTACACTATCAATCAAACAATAATCGCGGCGATCTAGTTGACTGCATGGAATGACCTCTTCTTTTGATACATCAAGCGATTGCTGCCTTTGTGCATCACGTAAACATACCGTAAACATTCTCATGTACGGAGTTGGAGCCTTTGCTTGTAACGTCATAAAAATTCTCCGTTTTCATGTTCTTTAAAGTAAACCATAGAGGTTTAGTGTGCCCAAAAGGTTAAGGAGTGCATGCCATTTTCATTCAAAACCGGACACGTTGACTTCAGACCATATTTTTAAATTATCCTAACCTGCTGGAGATCAACGAATTTGCTGATGTGTTATAAGGATAGATTGGGCAGCGCACTCATTTTATACGCCAGTATACGAATGGAGCGCTTCAAGTTAGCAGCATTTATTTATGGACCTATTTATTTCATTATTAAACGTACAAGTGCTCCGTCACGCCTATCGGCGTGCCTCGTACTTGCGCGCTTCGCGCGATGTTGCAGTATCACTAAGCTAAGGACAATCACATCAAGTTAGCTGTTCTACTTTTACAGCCTTCTTCCCTACCTAGGAGTTCAAAAGGCTCGCAGTACGTACAGTGTATAGCGTGATAGGGCGATCTGTTGGTTCCTCACTACTGGTCCTCCCTTAGTGAAACGGTCCCCCATTACTAGGTACTGGTCCCCTCAATGATCCACCCTTAGCGGATAACGTATTGGGCACACCTGAATCCCCAGACACATTGGACGACGTCTTCGGCACGTCTACCTGATCCCCAAACACGTTGAGCGACGTTTTTGGCACGTCTTCTGAGACCCAGGCACGTCGTGCGACGTATTCCGCACGTCTTCCGAATCTCCTGGCACGTAGAAGACGTCTGGGTATTTTCCGCTACTTTCGCGCCACGTACTTTGACAAATATCGATCGATGGCGATCGATACTTCACAAACGAACTTCAACGAACTTCGTGTTCAGCGACCTCGACTACCCCAGGGGTAAAGTTTCGGACTGCCTGAACGACATCCACAAAAAATCGATAGTTTGATCATATCGATCGATGGTGATCGATACTTCAAAAATCTCGATTGCCCCAGGGTCGACGTTCCCAGGCAGGGAGAATACGTCTGGGTATTTTTCGGTATTTTCGTGTCGTAGTTTTCCCCCCGAATTTCCCCCTATTTCATAATTTCTGCGGCAACGCCGATCGATAGTATGACTCATCGCTTAGCGGGTTATTATAGAGTATGATACACCAGAGTCTGGTGTAAGTGAATTAAGAAACAACACATTTTTAGAGTTACGGCAACATATGTAAATAGTCATCTACACTATCAACCAATTAAACATTGCAATGTTCTGAGGGAGTGTACAGCACAATCTCTGCACACGAACAACACATACAACACTCACACTAGAATGTTTTGACCATAGGAATAGAAACTCTATTATGTTCATTTAAAAAATTACGCATTTTACCTTAAAACATGCTGTACGGAAGTTTTTCAGACAAATTTTTTTTAAACAAACGATAATTATATTTTGAGTTAAATTTTACTTGAGGTTTAAATATAATTAATTATACTACACAATTATATTTCATTTTGGATTTGTTGTAAGGTATCTATTCTGACTTTAAATGCACATGTTTGCTGAAAAGTGTCAAGTTTAAAGCGAAAATAGTGACATCTCAAACAACGTTCATACTTTTTTAGCCAGTCCTTGGTGCGCGACCGTCAGATCTCCGTCGCCGGAGCTCAAGCGGTGCGAGTGGTGGGAGGCTGTGCTTGCGAGTGTGTGTGTGGGTGTCATTTGTCACATATAGTATTATTTTCCTCGGCAAAGGCATGCCACTGCCAGCGGAGATTCGAGGGACGACGGCAAGGCAGCATTACAGTAGGAGCTAGTGATGCGGAGAGTCAAAAGTCCGCGGCGAGGAGGCTGACGAGGAGGCGGAGTGGCCGCTGGGCTCAGCCATAGCTCGGGCACCGCTGTCTACGGGACACCCGCACCTCCGACGACTATGGAGCACGAGAAGGATCCCGGATGGGAATTTCTGCGACGCTCTCGCGAGCAAGCCCTCGAGGTACGTCGAGTCCATTTCGTTCTTGTTTTCGACGTTCTTCTCGTTCGATTCCGTTGCCGTTTTGACTCCTTCGTCGGCTGAGGCCCGTTAGTCCGATGCTTGGCTCGTTACAGTACTTCCTTCCATGGGTTCTGAACCCCTTGGCCGAGCCCTTGGCCCATCCTGTTCAATTATTCCTCTGCTTTCAGCTTACGGAAGCTATATTGCTATTTATTCCTGGTTCAGGGACACCATAGGGGTACAACCTGCTTCTCAGTGAGATCCTCACAATTCTATCTACGTTAAAGGTTCACGATTTTGATCACTTAGAAACCGATGCTCCTTGTGGTCCCTGTGGCATCAGACGTCTTGATATCGTACATGTCTTGAATATGGGCAGCACGTTGGCATCGCTCCAGCATTGCGTGCCATTCAAAGGAGCCTTAAACGGCCAGTGTTCTCATTGGCTGACATGTGTTCTGCTGTGTTCGGTCGGTGCCCTGCTTGGTTATGATTGGCCAGCGAGCCATCACCTCCCAGTGCTGCCCATATTCGCGACAGGAACCGCTTGATATCCCCTCAACGCTCCTTCCGCTCATCTTGAAACGTTTGGAGGCACTAGTCGTTAATATGGCCTACATGAGAGAGAGGTTACTCCAGTTTTCCTTTTCAGCGAGCATTCATAGCTACCAATCTCCTTTTGGCTTACGGTATCTGTCTAAAGAAAGCGTGAAGCTTTCCTGACCATGCCTGGAAATGGCCCCGGTTAAGGATCAGAAGTGGAAATGAAGCTGGCGAAGAGGCTCTAGCGAACATTTCATGAGGTGGATGCAGATTCAGAAGGGACTAAAGCTCAGATACTCTCATAGGTCAACCGAAAAGGCGACTATAGTTCACCGGTTGGACAGTATTTCTCCTGGAAGTTAACGAAGTTTTGATGGCGGGAGTTTTCAGCCAGCTTTAACCCATTTCAAACTCATGCCCAAAGTGGCTAATTCCACTGCTGCTGAAATTCCCTTAATCTACAGGCGAAATTTCAATGGTGAACCATAGCTGGGCCCTCAGTTGACCGCTGAGAGTGCCTGGGGAGACTTAAGATATGGCGTAAAATAAGATGTGTGCAAGAATGGTGGACGGGTCGAATAAGGTGTCTGCAAACCACATACGCTGCATCTGACGACATGCATAGATACTGTACCATATGATCTACCATATCCCCCATCTACAGTCACTGTACCTTACTAAATGCCTATGCGTTCGGAGGAAATCAAGCTACGGTACCTTGCCCCAGCCGAGCTTCCCTCTCTCTGATTCACCACTGCATCGAAATCTACTCGCCCCGCTACCGTACTCGACGCTACAGTACCCGTTCTCATGCCGTGTTTTCTTTGCAGGACCAGTCCAAGCCATACGACTCGAAGAAGAATTGCTGGATTCCCGATGCGGAAGACGGTTATGTGGCCGCCGAGATCACCGCCACCAAGGGTGACACGGTCACCGCCGTCACCGCACGTGGAAATGAGGTTCGTTACGGTCACAATTCCTTTCCTGGAGCTCATCCTCGCTCTATGCTGAGATCGTCGGTCTCGGTTCCGGACTCGCTCCCTCGTACACTACATATTGCTAACAGCTGTCGGTTTTTCTTTTACGAGTCGAGTCGGTCGTGTGGGTGCCGCGGTGGCATGGCACGGTGTAATGAGCGCTGTGGCACACGTGTAGAGAGGGAGCGGCGCTTCCAAAACAAAGCGTAGAGCGGAGATGAATTAAGCTGGAAAAAAGCGCTGATCCCGAAAGAACAGGAAGAAGTGTCCGATGGTTTCAGGTGACGCTCAAGAAGGAGCTGGTGCAGGAGATGAATCCGCCAAAGTACGAGAAGACCGAGGACATGTCGAATCTGACGTTCTTGAACGACGCCTCCGTGCTTCATAACCTCAGATCTCGCTACTCTGCTATGCTGATCTACGTGAGTCCTACAAGTCCAAATTCAAAATGGCTTTCCAGCGCTTGGAAACGAGCCAGATGGGTCTGATCCGTGCCCGAGTCGCTCTGTAGTACTTCTCACTCACTTCCTTGCACGAGAAGGAAGAAGATTACACTGACCGACCGGGCGCCGATCAGACTCATCTGCCTCGCATCGGACAACGCGCTTCCTCCTCGTCGGCGGTTGGCGGAATTACGCCGCCGACGGGGGATCTAGAGGCCTGTGGCTGAAGCTGGCTCAGAGCCAGAGAGGAGAAGAAGAGTGTGAAATGCGCGTTTCAGACGTACTCCGGTCTCTTCTGCGTCGTGATCAACCCCTACAAACGCCTTCCGATCTACACAGAGTCTGTGGCGAGAATGTTCATGGGCAAGCGCCGAACCGAAATGCCGCCGCATTTGTTCGCCGTCTCCGATCAGGCCTACAGAAACATGCTGCAGGACCACGAGAATCAGTCCATGCTGATCACCGGAGAGTCTGGAGCCGGAAAGACTGAGAACACCAAGAAGGTAAGAGAAAGGCATTGGACAGTCCGGGAATCGGTCTTTAGGTGCTTCGTGTTGTGTTTTATGTGGCTGGCAAAGTCTCCAAGGTGGATTTCTCAGGGGCGATTGCTGTTTTCAAATGCATGAGTGAAGGCACGACCGCTTTCGATTTACTAGAAATGGTAATGGAGAATCGAAAATCCACAGAAATTTGGACAAACGCATAATCCGATCCATGGGTGCAGCATTCTGCCGCAAAGAACAGTCGCTTCACAAGCCGTAGAGGACCTATCCTTGCCAGAGGGGAAGGTGCACCGATAGAAAGACGTAACAAACCGAACACAACGGACTCTCCAGACTAAGAAACAGCGAGGAAAGAACCTCTCGTAGGCTAAATCAAATCAGTTCGTCGTTGTGTCGATCGTTGAATTGTCAAAAACACGGAGCGAAGTACCCACCGCCCCCTCCCCACTAGGAAAGTTACCTGCTTAGACTTCGTTACTCCCATGCGACGAGACTTCTTTACCGATGCCTGTCTCGTGCCAATTCTTCACCTTCTGTTTTGGAAATACTTACCATTAGTCGTTGAAGTTCAGAAACTATCATTGATTCTTTAGCTAAAAGATCTTATGGAGACGGGTTGCTAGCCCGTCGTCCATCCAAACCTCCTTCTTTCTCATCCGGACTTGAGACCGGCAACGGTGGGGTTTCCACTAGGATAGGCCATCGTCCATCATTTTAGTCTACAGCTTTCATTCTGGCAGAAATTGCAGGAATTATTTGTAGTTGTCCCGAACCTGACGGCTTTTCATCCTAAGATCACCTGCAAAGATCCAAGAAAGCTTTTAACGCTTTTCACCATTGGTAAGGTAAAGGGCTAATGGTAATGGGTAAGTTCACCAAATGGGCGCGTGTAGCGCAGTCGTAGGAGGCGCCGACTGTCGTGTGCACCCGATACCACGTTCCTGGTTCGGGTTTCCCGCCCAGGCCAACCAAGCCTTCCATCCCTCCGGGGTCGGTGAATTGGTACCAGACTTGTCTGGGAAGGATAGAGCGCTGACTTGTTCATCGGCTGGCCACCGCAAGTCATTGTATGACCAAGTACGCATTCAAATCGCCTCCACGACATCCCGTAGAAGTAGAATGCGTGGCGCATTCCAAAAGGGATTGAATAACGCCGTCCTTTATCCTTTATCCTTTAAGTTCACCAACAGAGGATAGTAGACAGAGGGCAAGTCTGGAATTCATGATATTGTAATTCATGCCAGAAATAATCAAATAAATAAACAAATAAATATGATGTGTTTCGGTGAATGATAAAGTTGTACCCCACCATTCACCCACCACCACGCTTTTCTGCGGGGCCGGATTCATCAACGACTAACCCGTGGGTATAGGGGGTAGAGATACCCACGGTAGAGCCTGCGTCTCTGACTCTTGCCTTATCTCTACCCCTTATACCCTTCATACCCACGGGTTTAATTGTTGATGAATCCGACCCCTGGTAGTGCTTCAATTTCTAACTTCCACCCACATAACCCTGGGTGAGGTCATTCATGAATCCGTCAGATGTTCTTTCGGCAAAAGAGCTGGTAGCGATCATTCCTCAGATGCAGGTAGACTCACATGTCAGATATTTCCGCTTAGAACAAAGTCCTCCTGCTACGGTAAAGGATAAAAAATAAAGGACGGCGTTACTTAGTTCACTCTGGGAAGCGCCACGAATTCTACTTCTACGCGATGTCGTGGAGGCAATCAGAACGCGTATTTGGCCAATACAATGTCTTGTGGTGATCGGACGATGTTTTGTCCTTCCCAGTCCAGCTTGATAACACTTTACCGACCCCGGAAGGAAGAAGGACTTTGTTTGCATAGGTGGGAAATTGAAACCAGGAACCTGATTCGGGGTGCAGATGACAGCCGGCGCCTCCTCCGTCTGCGCTATCACGCGCCTAGCTAAAATTACTCAGCACAACAAAAACGCCATAACGGTGGAGTCAGCACAACTGAGCAGATCACACCTGGAAGTTTGGTCGGTGTTAGGTGGTGTTAGTGGTTGACGCGACGTATAAGAACGAAATACATCGGGTCTACTGGAGGAGAGGACAGATATTGGTCCAACGCGACGTCGCGTTATTGCTGCGTCGTCGCACGCGGCGTGAATAAGGGAGCAGGGGCGCGATACACTTTCTAGTGACATTCTGTGTGAATGCAAAACTCTCGCATCGAGCAGGGTTCGAACCTACGCGGGCAATGCCCATTGGATTTCAAGTCCAACTCCTTAACCACTCGGACATCGATGCACAGCGACGCTATCTCATGTGGCAGCAAACAGCACGTCAAAGGCTAAAACGACCAAACTGGCTACTTGGGCATCACCATTTATGAATGAATTGTACAACTGAGGAATAGAACAACCTGGAAACAACAAGCACTATGGAGCCAAATATTTATTTACCGTGTTTTGGAAAATCAGCTTTAATCGCAAAGAAACGTTGTCGACGGTTGCGTCTAGCGCGCCGCAGCATTAAAGACCTGGCTCCACCTCCGGTATATGATGTTCTGCGGGTACAAAACTGGTCAAACTGTAGACCAGCGACACCTTGAAGAATCTTATGGACTAGGATGAGATCAAATTTCCTTCTTCTCTGAGAAAGGGCGTGATGTTCGAAATTAGAATGGCTCTCAACACTTTACGGAATGCCGTCATACAGGGTGTCTCAAAAAAATGTATACACTGTTTGAAAGCTGGTAACTTTGCTCAGAGTAAAGGCACTGAAGAAGTTAAGAGCTCATATGGAAGCTTAAGAAAATGGAAATTTTCTGACATATGGGCGGTATGGATTACGCCATGCACTCGTCCGAAACCTTGCATTTTACACTCGATTGATTGTGTTCCGCTTCGATACTTGTTATAATTGCTTCACAAAGCAGACGCATCGATCGATTTGTGCTCCTTTTAGGGTTGAAAACTTGAAAACACACTAAGGTTTGCGCAAAAATGAAGGGTTTTATAAGAAATGCAGATACCATTTGAGAGGTCCTAACATTGCTGCTGGTGAAGCTTTTGAATACGTTTGAGACTCGTATGAAAGCACAGTGCAACGAAATTTCTGTGGTGTGTTAATAGTCAAGATTGCGCCATGTCCTCACCTGAAACCTTGCATTTCAGACACGACAGATTGTAAATGGGCTTAATGCTTGTTACAATCTTGTCACTACATTTTCCAACACGGATTCTGTAAATTGATGATGCACCGTCCGAGTTGAATGGAGAGGTTAATCGGCATAAATGCTACTAGCTGCTGAGCGTCAAAAAACGTTAAAAGAAGCGAAGCACAGCTTAATGTGGCCAAGTAGTAACAAGATCGTAACAAGCATTCGGCCCATGCACAATCAATCGAGTCTGAAATGCGAGGTTTTAGACGGTGGCATGGCGCAATCTTGAATATTTGCGGACCATAGAAATCTCGTTATCTTTGCTTTCATATTGGTCTCAAACATCTTCAAAAGCTTCACTAGCAGCAATATTACAACCTTTCAAACTGTACTCGCATTTTTTAGGATACCCTGCCTTTTTATCAAGCATTAGTGTGTTTTAAGATTTGAGCCTTAAGAAAAACAAATCAAAACGGCCAATTTTTGAAGAAATTATAACGGGTATTCAATCAATCGAGACTATTAACACACCACAAAAATTTCGTTGCACTGTGCTTTCATACGAGTCTCAAACGTATTCAAAAGCTTCACCAGCAGCAATGTTAGGACCTCTCAAATGGTATCTGCATTTCTTATAAAACCCTTCATTTTTGCGCAAACCTTAGTGTGTTTTCAAGTTTTCAACCCTAAAAGGAGCACAAATCGATCGATGCGTCTGCTTTGTGAAGCAATTATAACAAGTATCGAAGCGGAACACAATCAATCGAGTGTAAAATGCAAGGTTTCGGACGAGTGCATGGCGCATTCCATACCGCTCATATGTCAGAAAACTTCAATTTCATAAATTTTCATGCGAGTCCTTAACTTCTTCAGAACCTCTGTCGTGAGCAAAGTTATCCGCTTCCAAACAGTGTATACATTTTTGAGACACCCTATATATGAAGCCAAGGCGCCTAACCATGAGTTTCCGCGTGAAGCTGCTCTGGAGCTTCTCTAGGAGGGGTATAAGCTTAGACTTTTGTGGATTAAAAACCGGTGTGTCGTATACCAGGACCCTGATTCATCAAGCAATGGGTATAGGTAGAGATATCACAAGGGAATCGTACCCATTACCAGCAGTGGGTAGAAGGTATAATTCGTATTCCTGGAAGGAATCAAGGGTAAGGTACAACTAGGCTCTTGCGAGAACAACTGGGGCCGGATTCATCAACGCGCATACCCATGGGTATGCTGGGTATAGGGGTATACATACCCACGATGTGGACATACCCACGATTCATGATGTGCCTTACCCACCGTAGGTATATCAGTGGGTAGAGAAAATCCTCCGATCGTCGTGGGTACATCCGTATACCAGCGACTCATTCGCGCCCCATTGACAAAATGGCGCTCCAGTGAGATCATCTGGGGCCGGATTCATCAACGACTAACCCGCGGGTATAAGGGGTAGAGATACCCACAATGAAGCCTGCGTCTCTTAGTCTTGCGTCATCTCTGCCTGACTCTTATCTTATCTCTACCCCTTATCACCCGCATACCCACGGGTTAATTGTTGATGAATTCGGCCTCTGTTTTCGTGAAAGGCCTAGTTGTGCCTTACCCTTAATTCCTTTCATGAATACGATTCGTAGCCACTACTCATTTCTGGTAGTAGGTATGATTCACTTAAGGTATCTCTACCTATACCCATTGCTTGATGAATCCGTGCCCTGATCTCACTGGAGCGCCATTTTCTCAATGGAGCGCGGGCATACGGATGTACCCACTACGACCGGAGGGTTTTCTCTACCCTCTGATATACCCACAATTTGGCGAATAAGGTTTATCATGAATCGTGAGTATGCCCACATCGCGGGTATCTCTACCCCCTATACCCAGCATACCCGTGGGTATGTGCGTTAATGAATCCGGGCCCAAGATAGGTCTAATATACGTTTTGTGGGCTTGAAGTAGGACTGTCGTGCCTTTAGTACTGAGGACTCGAAACAGCTTGTATATTAACGCAGTCGCCTTGCGAGTAATCTTTTCACAGTGGCAATCAAAACTATGGTTTGGTTTGGCAACAAGGGGCCGGATTCATCAACGACTTGCAGAGATTTGACAGAGAAATTACAGCGGAAAATCCTGATAACGAACACACTTCACCATATCGCTTGTTGATAAGTCGCGTTAATTCGCGTTTTTTCAGAAGTTTCCGCTGTTATTTCTCTGTCAAATCTCTGTTAGTCGTTGATGAATCCGGCTCAAGCTTGCAATGACAGACTCTGTCAAATGCTTTGGAAAAGTCAAGATAAACCACGTCAACGCATTCCCATCCCCTTCTGTCGCGCGAAGTCTAAGCCATGCCTTGGAGCCCGCCCACCTCCATTCGAGAATTCGGCAAGCAGTAGATGTGGCATGGTGGAAGATTACGGTAGGGCAGAGGATTACGGTAGAGTCAAATACGGTAAGCCAATCTGGATTTGCGCTGAACCTACAGAAAACATGACGATGTATGGCTTGCACTGCAGGGGTCAGATTCATCAACCGCTTACCACCCTCTAACGGTGAAAACACCGCCAAACCTGGTGCTAATGAAAGTCATAACAGAGGGCTTGACGGTATTTTCACCGTTGAATGGCGGTAAGCGGTTGATGAGTTGGCTCCAGGTATTTTTCTTCCTATCAACGCGCTATGGTGCACTGGTGAATCGAATCAGATGACTTTTTCCTTCCTCATGCAGATTTTTCTGGTGCTCATTCACTCTCTTACGGGAATCGTAGCCATGGACAAGATAAGTTGTATTGAAAATCAGTGTATTTTCCCATCTTTTGCGATATGTTCAACCCTCTGAAGGCGACAATCGCATCCAAACGTTGGGCCACCTTGGTTCACCTTAGAAATCTGGCCTCTCACACAAAACACCAGCACGAAGAGCCCATAATGCCGAGTTTTTATGAAGAGTATGATGCATGGATCTGATAGAATCTGTTTAGGTAATTGCGTACTTCGCCACCGTTGGTGCCAGTCAGAGCGAAGGACAACCCAAAACCGGAGAGAAGAAGGTCACACTGGAGGACCAGATCGTGCAGACCAATCCCGTGCTCGAGGCGTTCGGTAACGCGAAAACCGTCCGTAACAACAACTCGTCACGTTTCGGAAAGTTCATCCGAATCCACTTCTCGAAGGCCGGTCGCCTCGCCTCTTGCGACATTGAGCACTACCTGCTCGAGAAGTCTCGTGTCATCCGACAAGCGCCCGGAGAGCGTTGCTACCATATCTTCTACCAGATCTTCTCTGAGTTCAAGCCCGAGTTGAAGAAGAGCCTCGAACTCGACAAACCTCTCAAGGACTACTGGTTCGTCGCCCAGGCCGAGTTGAGCATCGACGGAGTCAATGACAGCGAAGAGTTCCAGATGACCGACGAGGCTTTCGACATTCTTAACTTCTCGCAGGAAGAAAAGCTCGACTGCTACCGTCTCATGGCCGCTCTCATGCACATGGGTAACATGAAGTTCAAGCAGAGACAGCGTGAAGAACAGGCCGAGACCGACGGCACCGACGAGGCCGAGAAGGCCGCCAACATGTACGGCGTCAGCCTCGAGGACTTCATCAAGGCTCTCACCAAGCCACGCGTCCGAGTCGGAACCGAGTGGGTGTCGAAGGGTCAGAACATCGAGCAGGTGAACTGGTCCGTTGGCGCCATGGCCAAGGGTCTCTACGCCAGAGTGTTCCACTGGCTCGTCAAGAAGTGTAACCTCACCCTCGACCAGCAGGGTATCAGCCGTGACTTCTTCATCGGAGTGCTCGATATCGCCGGTTTCGAGATCTTCGACGTAAGTTCCCTGTCCTTCTGTTGAGCTTTGCATTGCCACAGATTCACCAGCAAAGTGATCTGTTTTAGTTCAACTCGTTCGAGCAGTTGTGGATCAACTTCGTGAATGAGAAGCTGCAGCAGTTCTTCAATCACCACATGTTCGTCCTCGAGCAGGAGGAATACGCCCGCGAGGGTATCCAGTGGACTTTCATCGACTTCGGTCTCGATCTGCAGGCCTGTATCGAGCTGATTGAGAAGGTGAGCCCTCCAGAGACATACTAGAAAGCCGTCTAGGTCAGCTACATACCTTCTCATTCCAGCCCCTCGGTATCATCTCCATGCTCGACGAGGAGTGCATCGTGCCGAAGGCCACGGACTTGACGCTGGCCCAGAAGCTGAACGAACAGCATCTCGGCAAGCACCCCAACTTCGAGAAGCCGAAGCCGCCAAAGGGCAAGCAGGCCGAGGCCCACTTCGCCATGAGACATTACGCCGGCACCGTGCGATACAACGTCACCAACTGGCTCGAGAAGAACAAGGACCCCCTCAACGACAGTGTCGTGTCCGTCATGAAGCAGTCGAAGGGCAACGACCTCCTTGTCGAGATCTGGCAAGACTACACCACCCAGGAGGAGGCCGCCGTCAAGGCCAAGGGTAAGCGACTTCCTCATTTCGTACAGAGTGTCCCAAAAACTGTTATCACTGCTGGAATGGTAAAAAAATCGGTGGACGTCGTTAATCTGGCTCGCATTGATAATAATAACGAACAAAAATCGAGCCGCTTCGAATGGAATCGCAGGTCAGAAGCGCCAGCACGGATGGTTGCGATTTTCTCCATGTAGGCCATATTAACGACTAGTGACAAACATTGTCACACTTTTAGCAAAAACAAATGTCATCACTGTTGGAGTGATCAACAACAAAAAAAAATAGCACAAGTCGTTAATGTGGCCCGCACTAAGCGAGAGAATGTACCGAACCAATCGGGCCGCTTCGAATGGATTTATACCGAAAGGGGCCTTACCGGTTGGTGCTCTGATTGGTTGCGACTCTCCCCCATGTAGGCCACATTAACGACTAGTAACCGACGTTCGCACCCTTTTAACAAGAACAAATGTCATTACTGGTGAAATGATCAAAACATTTGGGATCTATCCTAATCGGAGGGGTCATGTAGTGACTTTTGTCTCCAGTCCCTTGCTTGAGTTTCGACAAAAGCTTCAATTGCAGTCCCATGATGCGAGGACTTCCATTTAAATCCAGAGGACGTGGTTGTATGGCATGGAATGACATACGAAACGGACACTTAACAGTTGCCCCCCCCCCCCCCCCCCCGCCCCCCGACTATGATAGATCCAAAATTTGGTACAAGTCGTCAATGTGGCCCGCACTGAGAGAGAGGATCTACCTAACCAATCGGGCCGCGTCGAACGGAATCACAGGCCAGAAGCGCCAGCATGGATGGTGCTATGATTGGTTCCGATTCTCTCCATGTAGGCCACATTAACGACTAGTAGCAAACATTCTCACCCTTTATCAAGAACAATTGTCATCACTGTTGATAAAAAAATTGGTACAAGTCCTTAATGTGGCCCGCACTGAACGAGAGGGTCTACCGATGCATGGCTCATTACAGTATTTCTTCCCCAGGCCGAGTCTTGAGCACATTTTCTCGCGTATTTCTCTGCTTTCAGCTTACCGAAGCTTAGGCACTGTTGCTTATTCCTAGTTCAGGGACTCCGTAGGGGCGCAACTTGCTTTTCAGTAAAATCGTTTGAATTTTGCCTACGTTAAAGGTTCACGATTTTGATTACTTAGAGCCATGTGGTCCCTATAGCACCAGATGTCTTGATGTGGTACATGTCGCGAAAATGAGCAGCACTGGGCGTTCGGGAGTGCTCGCGAAGATGGGCAGCGCTGGGCGTTGGGAGTGCTCCAACCAGTCAGCTCGCGTGAAATTGGCGTGTCATTCAGAGAAGTCTTGTACGGTCAATGTTCTGATTGGCTGATATGTGTTCGGTCGGTGCCCTGCTTGGTTATGATTGGCCAGCGAGCCACCACCTCCCAGTGCTGCCCATATTCGCGACATGAACCACTTGATATCCCCACAACGCTCCTTCCGCTCATTTTGAAACGCTTGGAAGCAATGGTCGTTAATGTGGCCTACATGAGGAAGAGGTCACTCCGATTTTCCTTTTCAGCGACCATTCATAGCTCCCAATCCCCTTTTGGCTTACGGTATCTGTCTAAAGAAAGCGTGAAGCCTTCCTGACCATGACTGGAAATGGCCCCGGTTAAGGCTCAGAAGTGGAAATGAAGCTGGCGAAGAGGCTCTTGCGAACATTTCATGAGGTGGATGCAGATTCAGAAGGGATTAAAGCTCAGATACTCCCATAGGTCAACTGAAAAGGCAACTATAGTTCACCGGTTGGACAGTATTTCTCCTGGAAGTTAACGAAGTTTCGATGGCAGGAGTTTTCAGCCAGCTTTAACCCATTTCAAATTCCTGCCCAAAGCGGCTAGTTCCATTGCTGTTAAAATTCCGTCCATCTACTGGCGAAATTTCACCGGTGAACCATAGATGGGCCCCAGTTGACCGCTGCGAGTGCTTGACGTGACTTAAGGTAAGACGTAAGATAGCTTGTAGTATGTGCAACAATGGTGGAGGCGTCGAGTAATGTGTCTGCACACCACATACGCAGCATATGACGACACGTTGCACCATGCTATCTACAAGCTTGACCCATCCGTAATCCAATTTTTTAAAATTTTCCAAATTTTGTGGAATTTTAAAAAGTCCGAGCCAACCCTTTGGGTGAAAAGGGAAGCTCGCTGTCGAGAACTTGCCATCAAGACGGGCGACGGGGCGTCTGATTTGTTGGCGCGTTCCTGCCTCCCCATGTAGGTTACATTAACGACCTGTACTGAAACAAAGTTTTAGGGCCATTCAAGCAGTGATAGCCTTTTACGAGACTCCCTGTGCAGTGGTTCAAACGTCGCTGATGTCCTCAGCTATCAAGAGACTGTTTCAGATGGCACCGCCACCAAGAAGAAGGGAAAGTCCGGATCGTTCATGACGGTCTCTATGCTGTACCGCGAGTCGCTGAACAAGCTGATGACTATGCTGCACAAGACGCATCCTCACTTCATCCGTTGCATCATTCCCAACGAGAAGAAGGCGTCCGGTGTTATTGACGCCGCGCTCGTGCTCAACCAGCTCACCTGTAACGGTGTGCTCGAGGGTATTCGTATTTGCCGAAAGGGTTTCCCCAACAGAACCCTTCACGGCGACTTCGTCCAGCGTTACGCCATCCTCGCCGCCAAGGAGGCCAAGTCATCCGACGATAAGAAGAAGTGCGCCGACGCGGTCATGCACCGTCTCGTCGATGAAGGCACGGTGACCGAGGAGATGTTCCGTATCGGTCTCACCAAGGTGTTCTTCAAGGCTGGAGTGCTCGCCCATCTGGAAGACCTGCGCGACGAGAAGCTGGCTGTCATCATGACCTCGTTCCAAGCGCAGATCCGTTGGTATCTCGGTCTGGCCGAGCGAAAGAGGCGCACGGAACAGCGCGCCGGACTGCTCATCGTGCAGAGAAATGTGCGCTCGTGGTGCACGCTCCGCACCTGGGAATGGTTCAAGCTGTACGGCAAAGTCAAGCCTATGCTCAAGGCCGGAAAGGAGGCCGAGGAGCTGGAGAAGGTCAGCGAGAAGATGAAGCAACTCGAAGAGGCCCTCGCCAGGGAGGAGAAGCTCCGCAAAGAGCTCGAGGACAGCTCGACCAAGCTCTTGGAGGAGAAGAACGCCTTGTTCACCAACCTCGAAAGCGCCAAGGGACAACTATCCGACGCCGAGGAGCGCCTCTCCAAACTGCAGTCGCTTAAGGCAGATGCCGACAGACAGCTTTCGGTAAGTCCGTTCTTGATTCCTTGTAGGAGAATAAAGGGGTTCAACCTTAATCGTTTCAGGAGCTCAACGATCGCCTTGCGGACCAAGAAGACCGTAACGCAGATGTTCAGCGTGCCAAGAAGAAGGTAGAATCCGAACTCGAGTCTCTCAAGAAGCAGATCCAAGAACTGGAAATGAGCTTGAGAAAGGCCGAGTCGGAGAAGCAGTCCAAGGACCACCAGATCCGCTCTCTTCAAGACGAGATGGCCCAGCAAGATGAGGCCATTGCGAAGCTGAACAAGGAGAAGAAGCACCAGGAGGAAATCAACCGTAAACTTATGGAGGATCTCCAGTCTGAGGAGGACAAGTCCAACCACACCAACAAGGTGAAGGCCAAGCTTGAACAGACTCTTGATGATCTCGAAGATGGTCTGGAGCGCGAGAAGAGAGCTCGTAACGACCTCGACAAGCAGAAGAGAAAGGTAGAGGGAGAGCTGAAGATTGCTCAGGAGAACATCGACGAGGCCGCCCGTCAGCGTCACGACCTTGAGAACAACCTCAAGAAGAAGGAGAGCGAACTGCACACCGTCAGCAGCCGTCTCGAGGACGAACAAGCCCTCGTCAGCAAGCTCCAGCGCCAGATCAAGGAGGGACAGAGCCGTATCTCCGAGCTCGAGGAAGAGCTCGAGAGCGAGCGCCAGTCCCGCGCCAAGGCCGACCGCGCCAAGTCCGATCTCCAGCGCGAGTTGGAAGAGCTCGGCGATCGTCTTGACGAGCAGGGAGGTGCCACGGCAGCTCAAGTTGAGCTCAACAAGAAGCGCGAGGCAGAGCTTTCGAAGCTCCGTCGCGACCTTGAGGAGGCCAACATGAACCACGAGAACCAGCTCGGAGGACTTCGCAAGAAGCACACCGACGCCGTCGCTGAGCTCACCGACCAACTCGACCAACTGCAGAAGCAGAAGGCCAAGATTGAGAAGGAGAAGATTCAGGCTCATCAGGAAGCGGAAGAACTCGCCGCACAGCTCGACTCTGAGACCTCGGCCAAGCTGAACAACGAGAAGCTTGCCAAGCAGTTCGAGCTTCAGCTGACGGAGTTGCAGACCAAGTGCGACGAACAGGCACGACAACTGCAAGACTTCACCTCGATCAAGGGCCGCCTTCACAACGAGAACGGAGACCTCACTCGCCAGCTCGAAGATGCTGAGTCGCAGCTGAACCAGTTCTCGAGACTGAAGAGCCAGCTGACCAGCCAGCTTGAGGAGGCACGCCGTACCGCCGACGAGGAAGCTCGTGAGCGCCAGACGCTTGCTGCCCAGGCCAAGAACTACCAGCACGAAGCCGAGCAGCTCCAGGAGAGCCTCGAGGAGGAAATCGAGTCGAAGAACGAGATTATGCGCCAGCTCAGCAAAGCCAACGGAGAGATCCAGCAATGGAAGGCTCGCTTCGAGGGAGAAGGCCTCATCAAGGCCGACGAACTCGAGGACGCCAAGAGGCGCCAGGCTCAGAAGATCAACGAGCTCACAGAGGCCCTCGACGCCGCCAACTCGAAGATCGCTTCTCTGGAGAAGACGAAGAGTCGACTTGTGGGAGACCTCGACGACGCCCAGGTCGATGTGGAGCGCGCCAACGCCTTCGCTAACGCCCTCGAGAAGAAGCAGAAGGGCTTCGACAAGGTCATCGACGAATGGAGAAAGAAGACCGACGATCTGTCCGCCGAACTCGACAGTGCCCAGAGAGACGCCCGCAACACATCGACGGAGCTCTTCAAGGCAAAGAATGGTTTGGAGGAGCTCGCCGAGGTTGTCGAAGGACTTCGTCGTGAGAACAAGAGTCTCAGCCAGGAAATCAAGGACCTGACCGATCAGCTCGGTGAGGGAGGCCGCTCTGTGCACGAGATGCAGAAGATGATCCGCCGTCTCGAGATCGAGAAAGAGGAGCTGCAGCACGCTCTTGACGAGGCCGAAGCAGCGCTTGAAGCCGAAGAGAGCAAGGTCCTCCGCGCTCAAGTCGAGGTGTCGCAGATTCGCTCAGAGATCGAGAAGCGTATCCAGGAGAAGGAGGAAGAGTTCGAGAACACGCGCAAGAACCACCAACGCGCCATGGACTCGATGCAAGCTTCGCTCGAAACCGAGTCCAAGGGTAAGGCCGAACTCCTCCGAGTCAAGAAGAAGCTCGAGGCTGACATCAACGAGCTCGAGATCGCCCTTGACCACGCCAACAAGGCTAACGCCGATGCACAGAAGAACTTGAAACGCTACCAGGAGCAGATCCGCGAACTGCAGATGCAGGTCGAGGAGGAGCAGCGACAACGCGACGACATCCGCGAGCAGTTCTTCAACGCCGAGAAGCGAGCCACCCTTCTTCAATCCGAGAAGGAGGAGCTCTTGGTGTCCAACGAGGCTGCCGAACGCGCCAGAAAGCAGGCCGAATACGAGGCTGCTGACGCCCGCGACCAGCTCAACGAACTCTCCGGACAAGCGGCATCGCTAGCGGCCCACAAGCGAAAGCTCGAGGGCGAGATCCAGGCCATCCACGTAAGTCATTTCTCATTCTGAAGTAGCGACAAATAGTTTTATTGTCGTATGCATGTTTCCAGGCCGATCTTGACGAGACCCTCAATGAGTACAAGGCATCCGAGGAGCGCAGCAAGAAGGCAATGGCCGACGCTGCCCGACTTGCTGACGAGCTCCGCCAGGAGCAAGAACACAGCATGCACACGGATCGCCTCCGTAAGGGACTCGAACAGCAGCTGAAGGAGATGCAAGTCCGCCTCGACGAGGCTGAAGCTGCTGCACTCAAGGGTGGAAAGAAGGTAGGTGTAGGTGATCGGTAGCGCCTGGAGCACTTCTCAGAGACGATTTTCAGGTCATTGCCAAGCTGGAGCAGCGTGTTCGTGAGGTCGAGTCTGAGCTTGACGCCGAGCAACGCCGGTACCAAGACGCCAACAAGAACCTTGGCAAGGCCGATCGCCGAGTTCGCGAGCTGCAATTCCAGGTACTGCTTGGAGAAGATCGCTGAAATAGTTCATCCTTATGATGTAATCAAAGCTCCAAAATAGCAAGGAGCTTCCTAAGGTCCATCCTAATCGCAAGGGGCATATGGTATTTCGCCTAACCATTCCCGAAATTTCATCTGGAGCTCGAGTAGCTGTCCAATGCAAGTTCAGGAGAGGCGATAGTGCGACCTAGTAGTAAGGCCGCAGCTGCAACTTCAAGGTTGCCCCCTCCCAACTAGGATAGATGCGTTTCTTAGAAATGACAACCTCACACAGTACTTCTCCATGTAGGTTACGTTCTTTCACGGCGCGTCATGGCGCAATCAGAAGAGGTGTCGGCTGCCGCATATGACCGTAATCGATCCAAGGTTCGGGTTCCGCCCGTGCTACCCAACCCTTTAAGTCTCCAGGAAAATAGGTAACGGAGTTGTCTAGCGGCATGAAACACAGTTTTATTCATCTATTGCCCACCACAAGACACTGTACAGGCCTTATACAAGTTCACATTTCCTCCGCGATGTCCAGTATATATAGAATGCATGGCTCATCCTGACCTATGCCAACCTTTATCCTTTTATTCCTTCAGATGGTCACCTCGAAGACTATCCGAGGACCAGATTCATCAACCGCTTACAGCCCTCTAACGTGGAAAATACCGCCAAACCTGATGCTGGATGAATGTCATATTGGGGATTTGGCGGTATTTTCACCGTTAGAGGGCGGTAAGCGGTTGATGAATCCGGCCCCGAAGAGGTCATCGATGTTGCATATAGTAGAGCCCTCAAGGAGTAAAGGGTAGAGCTTGCTGCTAACCAACTCTTCTATGGGATGCGCCATGCACTCTGCACCATGGAATGCGTACTCCATTCATACAAAGACTTGCAATAGCGGCCTGGATAAGTCATTGTTCCGTCTCCAAAGCGCATCTACTACCAAATAGTCGAAGCTGTAGGGTTGGAAGGCTTGGTTAGCCTGGGCGGGACACGAGCCTTTAATCAATATGGGAGTACTCAAGGGTAGGACACTCCCCAAACAGCCTCACACGCCCCATAAAGCTTCTTTTGGTGGTGAGAGATCCGAAATTTCGAAGCGAGAAACGCACTGAAGAGCTTAATTGTGATGCTTTTGAGGCCCTGACGGTCAAACAGAAGAATCGTCCCAATCCTAGTAGGGAGGGGGCAACCGTAAAGTGCTAACTGTGCATATTATCCCATGCCACGGAAACACGTACCCCGAATTTGAATGAAAGTCGTCGTATTATAAGACAGCCGCTGAAGCTCTCGTAGAAACTCAAGCGAGGAAATCAAGACGCAGCTCCCTATATGCCCCCTCCAATTAGGATCGATTCAATGAATCTAAAGTAGTCAGCAGCACCTTAATTAGGTCCCAGAAAGATCGGCGTTAACCAACCCTTACGTGGAGTGCGCCACGCATTCTACTCTAATTCTATGAGATATGAACGCGTATTTGAAATTTATCCCAGTCGGGAGGTGTGCCATCTGTAAAGTGCCGGTTGCGTACGTCATCCCGTACTACACGACCACATCCCTTGAAGTGAAATGGAAGCATCGTGGGACATCAGCTAAACCCAAGGGAGAGAACCGGATTCGTCAACGACTTACGTAACTTTAACGGAGAATTGTAAGCGAAAAGCTCAGATTACGCGGCTTATCGCTCACCATATCGCTTGATAAGCCGCGTTATCTGAGCTTTTCGCTTACAGTTCTCCGTTAAAGTTACGTAAGTCGTTGACGAATCCGACCCGGAGAGAATGAAGATGCGATCCACCCCCTTCTCCCCCTCTCGATTAGGATACAGATCAGGATAATTGTTCGACACAGCGACTTGCGGTGAAAGCGGATGGAATAATCAGTGCTTTCCCATCCCTCCCAGCTCTGAGACCGGTTCACTGACCCCATAGGGTAGGGACGAAAGGCTTGGCTGGACTGGCGGGAACTACACCGCGAAGCGAT
The DNA here is from genome assembly GCA_947359475.1 of Heligmosomoides polygyrus bakeri. Classification (NCBI taxonomy): domain Eukaryota; kingdom Metazoa; phylum Nematoda; class Chromadorea; order Rhabditida; family Heligmosomidae; genus Heligmosomoides; species Heligmosomoides polygyrus. The sequence goes on from OX375866.1 coordinate 9,515,490, forward strand.
TTAGAGGGGCCAGCACTTCCTCCCATTGCTACAGAAGCCCTTACCCTGAAGATACTGACAGGACCAGTTACCAGAAGCCCTTATCGCGTGAAATTCCAGGTTGACGAAGACAAGAAGAACTTCGAACGTCTCCAGGACCTGATCGACAAACTCCAGAACAAACTGAAGACGCAGAAGCGACAGATCGAAGAAGCGGTAGGTGTCTCGTTCAACTTCACTTCACGCAGCCGCTTCAGAGCTTCGCGTCAGCTTAGCCGGAGTCGGCGTTTTACACTGGCAATCGGTCTCAGATTTCAGCGAGCACGGCTGGCTGACGGTCGCGACAAAAGTCATCGTCACAGCCATACGAAAAGTCGCAGAAGCACTTGAAGAGGGCACAGATCGATGAGTGTTGTGTTTCAGGAGGAGGTCGCCAACCTCAATCTGCAGAAGTATCGCCAGATTCAACACCAGCTCGAAGACGCCGAAGAGCGCGCCGACGTGGCCGAGAACTCGTTGTCGAAGATGCGAGCCAAGTCGCGGTCGAACGCGTCCGCCGCACCGTCCGGTCTCCAGACGTCGCAGTCGGCAGCCGTACTGCGGTCACCGTCCCGTGCACGTGCCAGCGACTTCTAGCCACCTTCACAAAACCCCACACTGATCTAGTATACGTACGGCAGTAAAGAATCGTAATTCAGAGCTAATAATATGTTTGTAGCTTAGAGCCCACGAATAGTAACTACTTATTGTTGTTTTTGAACTGCGGAGAGCTGGTGACGGTGATTGTCGCCGCTCCTTTTTCACGTCGAATGTTTTAGATATTGTTGTATAGTGAATCGAGCAGCATTATGATTTATTTCAAAAGATCTAGCCGGATGAAAGAATTACTATACAACGTACTCAAGACCGAGCTTGAAGCCCAGTGCAAGGCACTGCTTCGAGGGACGCGTTTCCAAGCCTTTCAGCTGCTACCCCCTTTCTGAGGCAAGAAACGTGAGCGAATCTTCAGCAAATCGGAATCTTCGACTAGGTGGGCACGGAGCAGGGCGCCCATTGTCTTATTTGCAAGTTCTTAGGCCCTTAACAGCTTTCCAAGCGGCTTGATTCTCCCTGCCCAGTTCCGGCAACTTCGTTCGCTGTTGACTTGGCGATGCTGGTACACGTAACTGGAGCACTCAGAGATATTCGTTCCGCTCTGCGAGAATGGGACATCAGAAACTCCTCCGTTCTTCACGAACATTGTCTTCGTAAAATCCTGCTGCAGTCCAACGTCCAGATTCAGCGCAGTCCACATACACGGTCGAAGTCGGCCAGCAATCGCTCCGCCTGACTCATGCTCGATGTTATGAGCACGATGTCGTCAGCGAAGCGAAGATGGTGCAGCTGCCGGCCGTCGACCTTCACTCCCATGTCTTCCCATACTAGTTCGCGCATGACGTTTTCGATGGTGGCGCTGAAGTTTCGGGTATTCCCCTGCCGAACCCCTCTCTTCACGTTGATGACAACGTCCTTGTAGAATAGTGTAATCTTGATCGTGAATCCACTGTACAGCTCTCGAAGGACTCTGACATATCGAGTAGGAACGCCCAGCAGGGATTCGGTGACCGCTTCAGCTTCGACGGAGTCGAATGCCTTCTTCAGGTCGATGAACGTAAGGCACAGCGGCAGCTTGTACTCTGGCGGTACTTCGATGAGCTTCGTAACGGTGTGTACATGTTGGCGTCCGCTCCAACCATACGGTAGGGCAATATAGATGACCATCGTCTGCTACTGACTTCTGGATTTTACCAGGAGACTATATTAACGGTAGGTCGGAACGGCCCAAGAGTTGCATATGGGCAGAACCACCTCTCCCTGGGAAGTAACAAACTGCGAGTATCTCGACACCAATACAACTCTGCACAGAGTTAGGGGCGACGGAAGTTGGGCCGTTTTCGCCATATTGACTCACGTGCTTCGCAGGCGATGGGCGCGTGCGATATGGAGGATTGTATCGCGGCCAACCTCTGCGATGGAATGGTGTAATAGAGATCGACGCGGACTCGCAAGCGAAGGGACACAGGTTCGGACCCCGCAGGATGCGTTTGTTCTGTACTTTTGTTAAACCCATGCTTTTCATGAATGTGATCCATCTAGTGGTATTACAGTATGTTATCCATGCACTTACATGTAACATATGCTTCACACTACAGATTAGCTAAAATGTTTACTTCGAAAGAACCACGCAGTTCTCCATTCTCCACAACTAAAACAACACATGTTGACCGCCATAGTTTACCCGTTATTTTGTATTAGGTTGGTGCATAAGTTCTGGGACATTTGATCCCTCCTGAATTGAAAGCGCACTTTCCCGCCAAATTTCTCAGACGCGTAAATGATCGATCGAAAGAGAAAGGAAAGGGCTACAAAACTGTTCCCAACATTTACTTCTGCGTTGTTAACATCAGCTGTTATGGCTAAGCAATTCATCCCAACTGAGACGCATATTCAGCACGTCATGTTATTCCTGCATCAATCTGGCCTCAATGCCAACGAATCGTATCGTCGCCTGAAGGATGTTTACAACGAGAGCGCTCCTGCTCGAAGTACTGTGTACCAGTACCAGGGTTCGCGAAGTTTGCAGTTGGTGAATTCTCCGTTGAAGATAATGAACGAGAAGGGCGCCCGATGACACTGGATTTGGATGGCCTCCGAAGTAGAGTGGAAGCGGACCCATACCAAACCACTCGCGAACTATCAAGCACTCTTGATGTTAGTCACCCAACAGTCGTTCGAGGATTGAAGTCGATTGGCAAGGTGCAAAAATTGGGTCGCTGGGTACCTCACGACTTGACACAACATGACATGGATCGCAGAGCCGATGTCGCTCTGTCTCTCCTTATCCTCAGACGTACTCACAGATGGCTGGACAACCTTATCACCGGGGATGAGCAGTGGATACTCTACTCTAATCATCACCGGCGTGCACAGTGGGTTGACGCAACTGGAGAGGCAGAGGACGTTCAGAAACCCGACCTTCACGTGAAAAAGGTGATGCTATGCATTTGGTGGAGCGTTCTTGGCGTAGAATACTGGGAGCTGCTGGACGAAGGGATAACAGTGACGGTAGAGGTTTACGTCAACCAACTGAGGAAGTTGAGGGCCCACCTTCAAACCACACGAGGAGAGCAGGTGAAGGTGTATTTTCAACACGACAACGCTAGACCGCATATTGCTAGAGCGACGGCGGCTGAGTCGGCGGACTACGGATAGACCGTTCTTCCACATCCACCTTACTCAACAGGTCTCGCTCCTTCTGATTATCGTTTGTTTTCAAGCCTTCAACGCTATTTGGACGGCCAGCAATTTAGGAACCGAGAGGACGTCAAGGAGGCACTGCTCACATTTTTCGAATCACAACCGGCCACGTTTTGGAGAGAAGGCATCCATGACTTACCAGCACGTTGGCGAAAGACAATTGGTGTAAAGCGTGGTTACTTCAAATGATTTGATATTGTTGTTCGTATGTTGTGATAATGAATATTTCATGCCCCAAATGTCCGAGAACTTATGCACCAACCTAATAGTTGATTTACTTCGCAGGTGGCATTACTGTGGAGAACTGCCTCGGTTCTTTCGATGTGAACATTTTAGTTAATCCGTGGTTCGATGCATGTGTTATATGTAAATGCATGAATAACGTACTATAATAACACTAGGTGGATCACATTCATGAAAAGTATGGGTGTTACAAAAGCGCAAAAAAACGCAATCTCGGGAACTAAACTCACGAGCCGTCGCTCGCGAGTCCGCGTTGCTCCCTACTGCGCCATCTGATCGCTGCTGATATGAACCCTCAACCCGCGCCCGTCAACTGCGATGCACGTGAATCAAAATCAAATCAATGCCGAGAATGACTGAACTTCCGTCATATATAACTCTGTGCAGAGTTCCATTGGAGTCGAGATACCCGCGGTTTGTTACTTTCCAGGGAGAGGCGGTTCTGCCCATGTACAACTCTCAGGTACCGTTGAGATAGTCGCCTGGTTAGATGTATTTCCAGGAACAACGATTAAAACATTTTAAAAAAATGCGTTTCCTAAAAGTGGCCTAACGCTCCGTGTAAATCTTCACGGAGATATCTAGTCGTAGAACTTTGCGAAGGTTCCTGCTCAGTTTGACCCTTGGAGAGGGTGATTTTGCCGAAATCACCAAGCCAATGAAGAAGTTACCAATCTTGTATGGCTCAATTAACTACAAAACACACACCAAAGGCCGGGTATCAATGATAGCCGCAACTTGTAGTCAGAACATTAAACTTCTCCCAGTTCAAGATTTACTGCGCACAACCTTTATTAATAAATATAAATTAATCATCGAAGCAACGACGCTAAGAAGCTCAACAACACACTGACATCATCGACAAGCTGACTGACTATTCATCAAGAAACGAAGTTAAGAAGACGGTCGTGTAGCACGACTTCATACACTGAGCATTCTGAGAGTGAAAGAGTACAACAGGACAACAACGTTTCGGCTTTGCTCACAGAAACCGCTGGACTTTACTCTAAAAAATCCTGGACACACTAACGACAAGAACCTGTTCTGTTCCCGCAACTGGAGGACACAATGATATAGCCGAAGTGAATTTGAAAGCGAGAGATTCGAAATACACTTCGTTTGAATGACCTAACCGCTCAGACTACGCGCTGAACTTCCGAAGAAGGAAACAGTTGGAGAAAACGCTTAGGGGCTGGTGTGTTCAAGTCACCCCTAACACCGAAAATAAAGTCGATAAACTACTGCGCTTGGAAAAGGACACGAGAAGCGATGAAGACGAGAAGCGATTTAGGCACTGTTATACTTTCACGACTCCAGAGGTCGAGAAGAGGACGGAAAAAATGGCCCTAACTTTGTCAAAGGGGTTACTGAGTGATGATAACGAATATGACATCCGTCTCTAAAGTTCTTGCCGATTACGGTAGGTTGCGGTAGGTACGGGTGACTAAGGCTGCCGAGGTGATGATCACCGACTTCGCCAAAACTTCGTCTGTGTGGGTTATTTGGTGCGTTGATCACAAACCTTACATTCTTTTTCGATATTACAAAGGAATACGGTAGGATATGGTAGATACTCCTTCAGGTATTGAATGAGCGTCCAGAAATTTATTCTAAAGAGTTGCCCGATTCTTTTTCTAGATGCCTCATCAGGTATTCAATATACGTCCAAAACTTTACTCTGAAGATTTGTACCGTATCCTACCGTACCCCACCGTAATACCAAAAACGGATGTCAGATTCATGATCAACACCCCAAATAACCTCGCTGTTTTGGTATTACGGTGGAATGCGGTAGAACACTGTTGGTACGGACAGCTCTTCAAAGTAAATTTTTGGACGTACATTGAATACTTGAAGAAGTATCTAGAAAAGGAATCGGGCAACTCTTCAGAATACATTTCTGGGCGTTCATTCAATACCTGAAGCAGTATCTACCATATCCTATCGTACTCCGCCGTAATACCGAAAAAAGGATACCAGATCCGTGATCAACGCTCCAAATAACCCCCACATACGAAGTTTGGGCGAAATCGGTTATCATCATCTCGACAGCCTTAGCCACATCGCCTACCGTAACGTACCGTAATCAGTCGAAATTTCGAAAACGGATGTCAGATTCGTGATCAGCACTCCAAACATCTCCCATAGAAAGTCTGGGCGAAAATGTTTTCGACCTCTCTCGACGTCTGGACACGTGGAAATACAATAGGGCCAGGATTTATACTTCAGTCGCCAAACAACGCGTTCTGTGAAGGTCACCATTATCGATAGTCTCCGCCACCTAATCGACATTGGTAGCTTTCATAACGTCACGCTGCCTAAGGTCCCGTTTATGCTTCGACGTTGGGCGACACGATGCCATTTATAGTGGCCAAACTCATATCGATTTGGCCACAACACGTGCCATTGCTCGGTGTCGAAGGTATAGACGAGTCCTAATGGCTGAATTATACTGCGGCAAACTAGGCAACAACAAGGTACACAGAACGATCCGTTGAGTAGTGCGCAAACAACATGAGTAAAGCGGAAACTTAAGTGGAACGCTAACCGCTACTAACACAGTCTAAAGCCCATTTATACTTCCGACGGCGAGAAACGCGATGGCATGTATGGTGGCAAAATTGATCGATCGCGTCGCTGGATCAATGTGGCCACAATACGTGGCGTCGTCTCGCTCGGCGTCGAAGTATAAACGGGCCGCAGAACTGAGTCTATACTCGAGCCGCCAGACGCCGTTGCAGCATAATTCACTGATATCGATCGCTTGCGCTGACTAATCGAAATCGACTGGACAACAGCTCAAGCACAAGCTATGCACTGGGCGGATTTACATCTCAGTCGCGACGTTATAAAAGCTATTAATACTGGTCGTCTATGCTGCCTAATCGATAATGGTAGCTTTCATAAAGTCGCGACGCCTGGTGATCAAAGTAGAAATCCTGCCCTAGGCGGGGTTTATAATAATGTTACCGCACGAATTAGGAGTATAAAAACACCAACATCGATTATTAAGCACGCATGATCGATATTGACGACCCCATCGAGCGGCACCTCATGGTGGTTCACTTTCAGGACGTTTTAACTCATGCCCAGGCAGCGGAGAGCGCATTGTTCCTGGCCAACTTCTTACTGACGACACTTCCAGCAATGAGACCGAACAGAACAATGCTGATCAGAACGTGATCGAAGTCGTCCTTCAGGATGTCGAACGTGCCTGAGGGATGGAGACGAGTGAAGAAAACGTCCGTACCATACGCTACCATCAGACTGGTAGATTCCAAGCCGGAAGCCCTGAAAATCACTCGTTATCCGCCCCATTAGAAGTAGGAAAAGCTTCTATTAGGACTAGAGTAGTAACATAGGACGAGGACACTTTGTGTACGGGGTTCGTATATACATGGTGCGCAAAAATTACCCGCACAGGGTAGGACGCAGTCCTCAACAACTAGCAGAACTCCGAGCTCCATACTGGAATATTTTATACACTTATACCATACGCAAAAGCATTCCAATTTTGAGCTCATGAATGCTTACAGAGCGGTAATGGCAGAGCGAAATTCGAAACGATCGGCCATCATCAGCCTGTACCTTTCTGGTCGAAGCGCTGTTTTTATCGCCAATGTTCCTCGACGAACGGTGTGTGATGCCATAAAACGATACAAGGAGTTTGGGACTTTATCAGACAGGACTGGACGAGGTAGGAAAGTGACTGCTGTCACTCCGGAAACGATAAAAAAAGGTTCACGAGCGGATTCGTGGTAATCCTCGCCGTTCGATGCGAAAAATGGTTCAAGAACTCAATATTTCTGCAAGCAGTGTTAGAACCATCGTCAGGAAGAAGCTTAAGATGTATCAATATCGTATCCAACGTGTTCACATGCCAACTGAGAATGAAAGTTCGGCGACTACGAAGATGCAAGAACTTGCTGAAGCGGTTCGCGAATGGCACGCACTGCGCGATCGTTTTTTCTGATGAGACAGTCTTCACCCTGGAACGCACGGTGAATCATCAAAACGATCGCATTCTCTCACAGAATATTGGAGTTGCTATCCGCGAAGGGAAACTGGTCGGTCGAATGGCACATCCGGCTTCAGTTATGGCTTGGGGTACGATTACTTCAAACGGCAAGTCCCCGCTAATTTTTGTCGAAACCGGCGAGAAAATTAAAAAGAAAAACGACCTTGGAGGGCGTGTTGAAGCTCTGCGCCGATGCACACTTCGCTAATGACAGATGGTGCTTCTAGAAGGACTCCGCGCCTGCATACAAGAAGAGGACAGTGGTGCAAACATAAGCTCCCGGGTTTTATTGCATGAAGACTGGCCTTCGAATTCACCGGATTTGAATCCTCTCGATTTCGCTGTCTGTGTCGTGACGTTCGCCACACTCCATCACGACTCTTCAAGGGCACACACGCTGGGGACGCCCTGGTCCCGACGGCATACGGTCGTGCGCACGCGCCGCGACGAACTATAAACGCCTGCTCGCGCGCACCCGGCAGTCTTCGACTTCGTCGTCGCACCGAGCGGTCGGTCCGCTCTCCGCTCCGGTACTTCATCGTCAGCGCAGTGTCCACTAAACCAGGACATCGACTCGACCAGCCGCGCAGGACTCCAGCACGACCAGGACAGGACGCGCAGGGACGACAACAGAGGTAACCGCAGAGACCGACCGAGCCACCGCCTTCGTGTGCGCAGGCTCCAGGGTAGGAGCAAGGGAGGATCTGCGGCTTGCGCTTGGGGCTGACCCGTAGGTAACGTGGCGGGGCTCAGCCTTAACTCATAGGCAATTGTGTTCCTATACTGATGTGCATTGTGTGTGTAAATTGGGTTGCTATGAAGTATGTTATCTATTGCGCATTGTCGTGACTCGAGAGTGGGACAAGGTTTATTCTGAGCGCAGTCGTAAATACTGCAGGTCGGCTGGTTCAATTGTATCACGCGAGTGATGTGAAGATAGGCGAGGGTCGCCGAGGGTCAGCGCAGGTGCAGTCCCGGGACAGATCCTAAATATCATCCGCATTGGTATGAGGTGTGCTAAGTCGGGGCAACAAGGGCCTAACCCTAACGTGGCAGCTAATGTAAGAGCTAGCGCGCATGGGTAAGACCTCGACTCCGGTTGTGCCTCACATGTGGCCTCGGGTTGAAGGCAGCATGAGTTCTACCACCGGTGCAGCGGACTCACCCGGGGCACGACAGTCTGGTCAGTTATTGAGAGCAAAGCTTGTTCTACTCGACACGCAAGTTTGGCCTCTCTGAAAGCTTCCCTTACTGAACCATGGAACGAAACGAGCGAAGCCTACCTCCATGCCACGTGTGATGCGTTCATTACTCGTCTGAGGACATGTGTTCGTAAGAAAGGCGGCCAATTCGAATGACTTTGATATGTTTTTATTCGCAAGGGAATAAAGAACTTGTGTGTAAAGTTTCGTTGTCGAATCCGCATTCGTGCTGAAGTTACACTGTGATACCTTGTGCGGGTAATTTTTGCGCACCATGTAATTTGTATTACGTGTAACATATAACAAGCCTTTCAATGGCCTTGCGGCCGCCAAACGTCTGGTTGGGGGTTCACCCCAAGCTCCAAGCACAGAACAGTGATCAACATAATGATCGACATATTATCTTCTCTAGCTCTTCTTACTATTACTGCAGTGAAAGAAAACACTATACATTGTAGAATAATAGTATAGCGGGATATGGTAAGGCCGAATCTTCAAGATTGCTCTAGTGAAACCTGTCCACCCTCTGTCGCATGTATTTTCAATGATTTACTCCTCAAAATGCCTGTTTCCCTACATATCGAGAAACAGATCGTGTGATTCTTTGTGAACAGAATATTTGTTCAAGAAAAATTTAGCATGAGTTCATTGAAGGTCTCAACAAGCGAGCGCACTATCTCTAAAAATATACGGAGCTAGTTTCGAGGAAAAATAACTATTTAATGCTTGTTTTAAAGTGCCTGGAGGCCGCAAATTTTAGCGTATTAAAGGAGGAGATGTATGGACTCGTCTGGCTCGTTGCGATTTTCACTTGGTTGATTGCGCAATTTCGATTTGTTGGGCGCGTGGAGCGCAGTCGGATGAGGCGCCGGCTGTCGCCTGCACCCGATACCAGGTTCCTGGTTCGGATTTCCCGCCCAGGCAAACAAGCCTTTCATCCCTCCGGGGTCGGTGAATTGATACCAGATTTGTCTGGAAAGGATAGCGCGCTGACTTGTTCATCGGCTGGCCACCGAAAGTCATTGTATGGCCAAATACGCATTCAAGTTGCCTCCACGACATCCCGTAAAAGTAGGTGGCGCACCCCAAAAGGGATTGAGTGACGCGTCCTTTATCCTTTATCCTTATCCTTATTATGATTGCGCAAAAACTGCTTACTCGAAGCAGCAGTGTATTTGCTTTCCAAAATTGATTCTGTTAGGCCATTCTTAAGTGAGTAACTCTGTAAGCAGAATCCATCAAATGCATGAAAAAATGGTTTGCCATCAATCAAATGAAAATCGCGACGTCACGGGCGAGAGCAAGGCTCGATCTCTTCTCATAGCCCTAGAAACTGCTGCCTTGCTACGCTTTAAAGCGAGCTATAAACCATTATTTTCCTTGAAAAATATTTTTTTCGAATAGTGCGTGACTTTTTGGGACAGATGCATAAAAAAAATTTCGAAGAAAGCTATAAACATTTCCCCTAGATACAATTTATTCTAAACTTCTCGGAGACTCTAGCTTAATGTGGTGTGGTCTTATTGTGATCGTTTTGATTTGGAAGATGCTCGGCTTTATTTTAAAAGCGTCAAACTTGCTTAGAAGAGTGTCTAATTTGATTTGAAATGTGTGCTATTCGATTTCAAAGGAGTCAATTCTGATTAGGAAGTGTCCAAATGGTCGAAAAATGGCATAAATGAATGTGATGGCAATCTAGGCGAATCGACGACTCACGCGGTCTTGATTCCTCTGACTCCGTGCACCGTCTGATTGTAGTTCACCATGTCCTCAGTGGCTATGGGGATCTCAGGAATATACGGAATCATCATCTCTTCTCTCATTTCCTGAGTCAGTTCTAGCGGTCGAGTGGCATCCAGCAGTTTCCGTGTCACTTCATGGATTCCTCCAAGAGGCAGCGCCATCAGCAATGAACGAGTAGTGAGTCCTTTCTCTGTAAGAAAAGCAACGATCATTGAGACACGCAGATCCTTTCAATCTTAGTGAACTCACCAGTTTCGCTCACGGCCATTGCCTGAATACCTTGCGCGTAGATGAAGCTCTGCGTTACGATTTCCGGAGCGTTCTTAGTTGGGGTAAGGGAGTCGAAGTAATTCTGAAAAGAGGTTCCTTGGAATCGGAGTGCTAGCATGAGAGCAAATAACAAACCTTGCTACTCTGCTCGCTTCCTTCATAAAGCTCAAGAATTCCTATCTCCGTTCGTCTTCCTTTCTCTGACCAATACGAGTACTAGAATCAAGGCTATGAGTATTTTAACCAGGGACAATCTCAGGCGTATGTCTGAACGACGAAAATGAATACCACAGCGAGAATCTCTACCCTTCAAATAGTCGACAAGTATGCTTCAAGTCAAAGTCCTTGAAGATACCGATTTAGGAGCCCTCAGGGTTTTCTATGGAGTCGAACATCCGCACAAGGAAATACCGGATCTATCCTAGTCCGGGGAGCAGAATTAAAAATTATGCAACAAATTGACTTGACAAAACAGAGCGGGTTGAAGAGAACCGAATCGCGCCTAAGCTGACAAATTTCACAAAGAAAAATACCCCCCCCCCATGAGGGATCCGGGTTATAACATGTCAGGCGGCGGTCAGCACGTGATATGCGGCTTTGTTTGCCCCCTCACTATGCTAGACCCGTGTTATAACATGTCAGGCGGCAGTCAGCTGTGTTTCAATGCGCTTGCCCGACAAGACGTCTTTAGAACCGCGGTTATTTGTTTGTTTTTTGCATGTTCGTTCGTTCCGTTCTTTGTTTATGTGCCCTATTCTGTTCTCCTCAATTCGCTCTGTGAGTGTCAAGTCAAATTGTTACATAATTTTTGATTCTGTGCCCCCTCCCTGGACTATGATAGATCCAAAATACCTTCCAAACACCGAATAAGCAAAAACAGAAAATACTGCAAGGTAGGGAACTGAACACCTAATCCCGTGCCTATGGAGCGGTATTTTAGCTTTTTTGCATACTCGATGTTCTGAAGCTATTCCATTCTGAGACAGTCGGATTCCATAGTAGACTGTCGGGGGCCTCTAACTCGGCAAGTTCTAGGACTTTGCAACAAATGAACCATGACTGTCTACTATTTGAAGGATGCAGGTTCTCGCAGCGGTGTTCATTTTAACCGAAACATACGCCTGAGACCGTTTCCTGGTAACCAATTTCAGGAAATAGCAGCCACTCACAGCAACCCAATGCTCGCAGTTCACTAGATGCACGGGAGCAGTGGCCTTAGCTAACCGAGCCGAGTGAACCATTTGGCCGGAGACCACGTCGACAAGGAACAGCGACAAGTACTGATGAACCGAATCCAAGCTGGCTATGGCCACCTAGAACTGTCCCACTCAGGGAAGTTGTGGAGGATGGACAACACACTAAACTTACCAGATTCGGATTACTGTATTTGTACTGCACATTGCGGTCAATCAGCACTCGTCCTTGAGAATGCGTTTTCTCTGAAGATAAACCAATAGGTTATTCCGATTCCGGTTTTTTCCCTCCCCACTGTGAGAGGACCCAGCAAGTACTAGCCCCAGTCAGGAGAGACGCCTGGAGGAATGTCCAGGAGTGGACAGTAGAATTAGACTCTGTTGTGCCCCAGAGGAGTCCGCTGCATCGGTGGAGTACTTGCGGCCCTCCTCCTAAGCCACGTTTTGAGGGTCAAAGCGGTCGAGGACTTATCTTGGCGCCGCTCCGTTGCTGCTTCCCCTGCGCCTAACATGTATGGCCCCTGTTGCCCCGACTAAAGGCCCCCACAGACTTCTGCGGCGCCGCCGAGCGGCGACGGCGAACGGCGAAACCGCTGAGCGGCTTGACTCATCATCAATGGGAGCGGTGACGGCGAGGTACTGTACTGTTTCTAGTCGGGACCGACTGGTGCTTAATAATAACGCGCCCCGATGACGATCGCGCGCCCGCATCGACCGTCTCCGCTCTGGATCCAGCCGCGAAAGGGCAGAGCGCAGAGCGCAGACAGACAGACGCTGGAGCGGCGCCGCCGGGTGGGATGATTCAAGTCATTTCCGCCAGCGAAGCCGCCGGTGCCGCTGGCGGCGAGCTCTGCGTCCCTGCCCTATGGTTAAGCATAGGGCAGCGGCAACGCCGCAGAAGTCTGTGGGGCCTTAAGCCACGCCTCGACCCAATGCGGATATTATTTAGGATCTCCGGCGGACTGCTCCTACTCTGGCCCCGACATCCCTCGCTCATCTTCACAACATTCACGTGGCACCGACTCTTGTGTAGCTCCTGCTACTTGCCCTCAATAAACCTTCCCACGCGTGGAGTTGAAAGACATTGCGCAATAGACAACACAAATTCATATCAACTCCTTACAGACAATACACCAATAGCATGAGCACAACATCCTACGTGTTATGGCTCAGCCCCACCACCTTACCTACGCCCATCACGCCATCCCAATTCATCACAATGACCCCCATGCGCAATCCGCAGGCCCTGTCCGGCTCCTACCCTGGAACCTGCGCTCGCGAGGGCGATAGCTCAATGATACTCCGCGGTTACTTCTGATCTGGCGATCCTGCCCGTCCTGTCCTGGCCTTCCCGAAGTCCTGCGCTGCTGGTGGAGTCGGCGTCCCGATGGAAGTGGAGCTGCGCTGCTGATGACGAGCCTGCCGCTGGTTGCGGCGGAGAGAGAAGCGGACCGACCGCTCACTGCGACGACGATGGTGGAGACTGCCATGTGCGCGCGGGAAGGCGTTTATACTGCGTCGCGGCGCGTGCGCGCTACAGTATGCCCTTCGCGTCCGGAGCTGGGCGCCCTTAGGACTGTGTGTCCTTGAATGGTCGTGTCGGAACGTGGCGAATGTCACCACAGAGTACCTCTGACGTCGAACGACGAGATAATATGTGTAATAACCCAATTGATCGATTGGATCGTTCGATCGACCTCGCCACTAAGCTTGGAATGGCGTCGCTTGGTGTCAAAGTATGAACGGACGTTATGGAGCTCTACTGAAGAACTGTTAACCGCGGTAAACGCAGGCCTAAAAGGAATAAGGACACTAAGAGAGGAAAGCGAAGTGGGAAATGGTCCTGTATATGCACATGGCGCAGTAGCGCAACTGGAGTAGGCAGCGGCTGACGCATGCACTCCGGGTCAATTTCCGTTCAGGACGCCCAACCCTTCCACCCCTCCGAGGTCGGTGAATTAGAACCTAATTTGTCCGGGAACGATTAAGCACTTACTTGCCCACCAGATGGAATTCGTGACGCATTCCAATGAGGAATTGATTAGCACCGTCCTTTACCCCTAACCGTCCCTCGTCCCATTTAAATTCTTTAAGAGAACGTTGTAGGAAAAAACTTACGGTGTCTGGGTTTGCCTTTGATGCTAATGATACTTTCCGTGGCGGTTAGTTGTAAATCAGTCATCCATGTTCTGACCATTTTCCTCTCCAAAAGATCGATCTTTGCTCCAGAAATACGAGATCCTTCGGTGACGAGAATATAAATTGGTGGTGCCGCTTTTAGCACATCTTCCGGCTGTGGGGGATGAATAGAGACCTTAAATAATTGCTGACTGAGCCTTACGAGCATATTGTCTGAAGCTTACGTATTAACTCACCTCATCCTTCTTCCCAATGACAACCAGGGGATAAATATGGTCTTGTCCAACAAAGCTTAGCACATCCACACGCGATATGGGGAAGGAGAGCAGGGTTCTATCAACTACTTTTCCAGTGATAGGGTTGAAAAACACCAACGTTCCTACGGCAGACATCTGAAAATTCAACAAATGCAGGCCAAGGTTTCTAGACAGACAAGGTTTACCTCACGTACCGAATCTTTGAAGGCGACCGATGCTTGTCCAGGCAGCTGGTAGTGGGCCGTCGTCCTCTGCACAAACAACGGCACCTACAAAACCGAAAGCTGATTGCGGCAAGGCTTTCATGGGTAAACAACGGTCAACCTTACCTCCTTCTTTCCTGTGAAACTAACGAGCGGCTCGAAATTGTTGCCTAGCCACAAACGCCAAACTACGGCGCCGTCGCTGCTGTCAAGCCCATACACCACGCCATCCAGCGACGTAGCGACGATGATCTTTCGCAGGTTGAAGAAGTCTCTTTCCAGCACTTCGCCTTTGTGACTGAACAAGCAACACATCGGTCGTTTCAAAACTTCACGGTGGTCATATGAAAAGCATTTAGCCTACTTGTCACTCCTCGATGTGGACCTCACGTGTTGAAGCAGCTTTGAAAACGAATTTGTCCGTTTTGAGATCAGATATGTTAAAGAAAATACCTAGAAGAAACTGCAGTAAATGACATTTAATGGTGGCTAATAAACAATTCTACCTCGTTGACAGTATTCAGCAGCCATTTGTGAATTTGTGACGTTTGTGAGATCAGTCGCCGAATGAAGGACGACATTATATTACTGGTGCCTGAAGCGAATATTTACAACGTTGTTCAAAAATCAGCTCTTATCCTACATTCAGATGTTTGGCGGCTTAGAATAAAACAGTAAAACACAGAACAGATAAGAGCACCATCCCCGTCCTCTTTTCCTATTTTTTAGGCCTTCTTACCTTCATTACAGTCAACAACAAAAAACTATGCCTTACATGTTAAATACAGGGCGTCTCAAAAAGTATAAACTGTTTGAAAGGTGATAACTTTGTGCACAGTAAAGATACTAAGGAAGTTAAGAGATCATACGAAAGCTCAGGAAAATAGAAATTTTATTATATATGTAGGAACGGTATGGAATGCGCCATGCACTCTGACTCTGACTTCTTGCCCTTTACACTCGATTGATTGTTTTTCGCTTTAATATTTGATGTAATTTTTCCACAAAGTTGCCGTATTGGTCGATTTGTGTTTCTTTCAAGGTTTAAAACTTGAAAACACACCAGGGCCTGCGAAAAACGCAGGGTATCATAAAAAATGCAGGTACTTTGGAAGATTCTAACATAGCCGCTAGTGAAGCTTTTGAAGATGTCTGAGACTCATAGAAAAGCACAGAGAAGCCAGATTTCTGCGACGTGCAAGTGGTCAGGATTGCGCCATGCCCCAGCCTGAAACCTTGCATTTGCGACTTGATTGACTGCGTATGTTACAATCTTGTTACTACTTCACCAGATCAACCTATGCTGTACTTCTGTTAAACTTAAAGTTAATGTGAAGTTGAAGTTTGGAAGTTGACAATCACCTAAAAGACACATGACGTTTATCGATTGCACAATTTAAATGTGCACAGGAGCTTCATTTTCCCTATATAAGATTAGTTTTTTTTTTCTATTATGAGGGTGAGAAGGCCTAAGAAAGAAAACAAGACGGCTAAGGTTCTCTATTATTATCGGATTTAGTCGAAATAAGCACCGTTCGAATCAGCACACTTTTGCCAATGGGCCACCAGTCGACTTACTCCATCAGCGAAAAAATGAGGTGGTCAAGACCCGACAAAATCCACGGAAGCTGTTTTGGTTTGATCCTGATCGGAGAAGCTTTTACCAGCGAGAAAGTTCTGAAAGTGTTTGAAGAGCTGGTACTCGGTTGATGAGAGGGCTGGAGAACGCGGTGGGTGAGGCAGAACTTCAACCCTTAATTCGTACAATTTTCGAATAGTGATTTGCGAAACGTGTGAGCGGGCGTTGTCGTGCAAAAGAATCGGGCCTCTTCTGTTGACCAATGCTGGCTGAAGTTGGCGCAATTTTCGGTACATTTCGTCAATTTCTTTACAGGGGGACTCTGCTGTGATCGTTTGGCCTGGTGCCAAAAAGTTGTAATGGGTCACACCAGTCGCCGACCACCACACAGTGACCATCATCACCTTTTTTGGTGGAGGTTTGCCTTTGGAAAATGCTAGGGGGTTTGTCGGCGTCCAGCTACTGTCCGGAACGTTTCCTGTTATCATACACAATCCATTCCTTTCACACACCCATCCACCGCCACCATGGGGGGGGGGGGGGGCGGAGCGAAGAGCTTGGGCATCATAGCCGCCGTGGATAGACTGCGGTGGAGAGTGGATGGACAGATCTGTGTTTAATTCTTTTTAAGCAAATTTATTATCAATTTACCGGCCCTGGAAGGTTGGAAGGCTTGATCAGCCTTCGCGACAAACTCGAACCAGGCGCCTCTAATCGACAGCCAGCGCCTCCATGATTATATTAGGTTGGTGCATAAGTTCTCGGACATTTGGGGCATGAAATATTTATTATCACAACATACGAACAACAATATCAAATCATTTGAAGTAACCACCCTTTACATCAATTGTCTTTCGCCAACGTGCTGGTAAGTCATGGATGCCTTTTCTCCAAAACGTGGAGGGTCGTGATTCGAAAAATGTGAGCAGTGCCTCCTTGACATCCTCTCGGTTCCTAAATTGCTGGCCGTCCAAATAGCGTTGAAGGCTTGAAAACAAATGATAATCAGAAGGAGCGAGATCTGGTGAGTAAGGTGGACGTGGAAGAACGGTCCATCCGTAGTCCGCAAACTCAGCCGCCGTCGCTCTAGTAATATGCGGTCTGGCGTTGTCGTGTTGAAAATACACCTTCACTTGCTCTCCTCGTGTGGTTTGAAGGTGGGCCCTCAACTTCCTCAGTTGCTTGACGTAGACCTCTGCCGTCACTGTTATCCCTTCGTCCAGCAGCTCCCAGTATTCTACGCCAAGAACGCTCCACCAAATGCATAGCATCACCTTTTTCACGTGAAGGTCGGGTTTCGGAACGTCCTCTGCCTCTCCAGTTGCGTCAACCCACTGTACACGCCGGTGATAATTAGAGTAGAGTATCCACTTCTCATCCCCGGTGACAAGGTTGTCCAGCCATCCTTGGGTACGTCTGAGGATAAGGAGAGACAGAGCGACATCGGCTCTGCGATCCATGTCATGTTGTGTCAAGTCGTGAGGTACCCAGCGACCCAATTTTTGCACCTTGCCAATCGACTTCAATCCTCGAACGACTGTTGAGTGACCAACACGAGCGCTGGATAGTTCGCGAGTGGTTTGGTATGGGTCCGCTTCCACTCTACTTCGGAGGCCATCCAAATCCAGTGTCATCTTCTCGTTCACTATCTTCAGCGGAGAATTCACCAACTGCAAACTTCGAGAACCACTGATACACAGTACTTCGAGCAGGAGCACTCTCGTTGTAAACATCCTTCAGGCGACGATGCGACTCGTTGGTATTGAGGCCAGATTGATGCAGGAATAACATGACGTACCGAATATGTAATATAATATAATAATAAATAAATGTAATATAATAATATAACATGATGTACCGAATATGTATATATAATATAATAATAAATTGCAAGGAAGGTTGCTTTTTGGAGATCTGCGAAAAATGGTTTCCTCGATTCAATTCATCGAAGAAACCATTTTTCGCAGATCTCCAAAAAGCAACCTTCCTTGCAATTTTTTAGTGCTCAACTGTTTTCACATCACTTTCGAAACAATAATTTTCCTCCACTTTTGCTGGTCTTTTGAGAGCCAATTTTTGCTGTGTTCTTTTGTGATAAACGGATTTTGTAATACTTTTGGCTCAATAAATATTGTATATTGTATTGTATATGCGTCTCAGTTGGGATGAATTGCTTAGCCATAATAGCTGACGTTAACAGCGCAGAAGTAAATGTTAGGAACAGTTTTGTAGCCCTTTCCTTTCTCTATCGATCGATCATTTACGCGTTGACACATGTGAGAAATTTGGCGAAAAAAGGCGCTTTCAATTCAGGAGGGATCAAATCCGAGAACTTATGCACCAACCTAATAGGAGTAGGAAGAGAAAAGCTAGACAACTAGGATGGCGAACTCTAATTGCTTCATTAAAAATTTCGTATTCTACACAGTGCCGCTGTTCACACTTTTTTCACAAAACGTAGCATGACCAGTTTTCAGGTTTCATTTTTATTTTACATTGTTTTGCTTCCCGCTTGATGCAATACGTGGGAGAAAAAGTAGATTCAACTTAAAAGTACCCACACCACGTCTTTGGGAAAAGCTTCAGTAAAGATGTGTAGAACACGCAAACGTTTTCCATGACGTTTTGTGGTTTCTTCACCGTAATGTCCATTTATTATAATGGAATGGAAAAATTGTTGACCTCCTTCCTCAAATTCATCCTCGATCATTTGTTGCAATTCAGACAAAGGCAGATCCACCATTTCGACAGCGCTTATTCGAGCCAATGCCTCCTCGCGTACCCATTCAGAGACGGCGACTGACTTTGTAGGATCGACAATAACAAACTCCATTCTAGAAAGTCAGCAGCTTTAAGTCGTGATCATGTTTATAAAGCCTTATTCACCTGCAGTCACTGCCGACGACGAGAAGTTCGATAGCTTCTTTAACTGACACGTACACATCAACAGTAGGTGCAAAGTCGTCATTTCCATCAAACGGCAGCGCTGCCTGAAAAGTTAACGACTTAAGCTTCTATGGAAGGAAGCTTACGTGGAAGGCTGAACCCATGCATACCTTGAATAGCTGCTTATACGACCCAGCATCGTACACCTCTATCGATTTCCCCGCGACGGTGACGAGCTTGCCGGCACTCATAGTAGCCGCATGCACTTCATGTGTGATCGCCAGCTTCTTAAAGCGTTTCATCAGTAACTCAGGTGAATTCGTTCAGTTGCAATCTCACCTGTTCGATGTTATCATTAGCCAAGTGAAACACCGTTGCGCTCGCCGCACCTTTCACTAGGACATTATCGTTCTCCAGTGCTGTCAGTGATCTAAACCTCGGCGATAGAATGGAGACCAGGGGTAGTATAAAGTTGCCATTTGAGCAACATCCACTGAGTAAATACTGACCTCAATGCGAGGTCATTTATCGTCAAATATTCGATCGCTCCTGAACATCCCCTAAGATAGCCAGCCGATGCACAATCCCACCCTCACTAGTACCCATTGGATCAGACGCCGATTCGGATAATTCGAATCCGTCACATCTTTCAAAAACGGTCGAAAGAATTATGTGAATAATGGCATTTTTGGAAAACCCCGGATCTTGAGGTGATTCAGATAAGAGTAGCTTTAAGAAGAAGGAATTTCTTACGGTGCAAATGACTGATTTATCTTTGGATCTCACATCGGATATCCGAATCGGTTAGAACATCAGATTTCTGATCAAAAGTGTCACCTGAAAACCACTCTGGTGAAAATCACCCCTATCTGAATCGCCCTATGTCTGGGCTTTTCAAAAACCCCATTGTTCGCATAGTTCATCCAACCCGGGCTTGAAAAACGACGGGTCTGAAATATCCAAATCGGCGTCGGATCCGATGTCTACTCACTTCAGAAAGAGGCATGGTTAGACCTCTGTGCCTCTAAATGTCCGTATGGATGTTAGTAAAAACGGAACACTCATATTCTTGATTTTTTTTCGTTAGGGAACTACAATAGATGCTTGTAAAGGCTATGGTGGAATGAATCTCTACACAACAGTCTTTCATCATTCCTAAGAGTTGCCCCAACGACGGAACGTGCGACCCTGGGATAATCCCCATGCACCAACCCTTTATTCTTCTTCTTCTTCTTCTTCTTCAGCGTCTGTCCCGCTTCGTAGCGGGGTCCGCTATTCTGGTGTCATGACGCCACCTTTCCCGATCCAGCGCTAGATCAGGGTGGACACCAGCCGCTTTCAAGTCCGTATGTAACGTATCAGCCCAGCGCTGCTTCGGGCGCCCTCTAGGCCGCTTTCCTGTTACCTCGAAGTTAAGGCCTATCTTGCGGACGCTGTCTTCTTCTCCACGCAGAACGTGGCCGTACCATCGTAAGCGAGCTTCGCGCATCTTGTCCGCTATCGGCGCGACACCGAACTTCTGCCGAATAGCTTCGTTTCGGATGCGGTCCATGCGCGTGACTCCAGCCGTCCAGCGCAGCATCTTCGTCTCCATGACGCTGAGGCGCGTTTCAACTTCCTTGGTCGCAGGCCAACACTCAGCGCCGTACATCGCTACTGGCCGGATGACTGCCCTGTAGATCTTTGACTTAAAGCGCTCCGGTATCTTCCTATCGCAGAGCACCCCAGTCAACGAGCGCCACTTGGACCAAGCTGCACTCACGCGTGAATTCACTTCGACCATCAGTTTGCCGTCAGACGCGACTGCTGATCCCAGGTACTTAAAGACCGCAGTGCGTGGAAGCTCGATGCCGTTAACCTTGATGGAGGTGGACTCGGTAACGTCCGTCGTTAAATACTCGGTCTTCTTCACGTTCAATCTGAGTCCAAACCGCTCCAAGCGATCACACCAAGCTTGCAACTCTCGCTCGAGTTCTCCTTTATCTTCGCTAGCGAGCATCACGTCATCGGCATAAAGCAACGTCCAAGGGACGGGCTTCTGAAGATCTCGTGTGATGGCATCCATGACGACAACAAAGAGGAGTGGGGAAAGCGCAGAACCCTGGTGCACCCCGACAGAGATGGGGAACTCCATCGAGGTTCCAGCTGCAGCTTGAACTCGACTCTTTGGACAAGAGTAGAGAATTCGCACCCACTCTATGAGCTCTTCGGGAACTCCATGATGTCGCAAGGCGTACCATATCACTTCACGTGGTACGCGGTCAAAGGCCTTCTCCAAGTCGAGGAAGGCAATATGCACTGCCTTCTGTTTCTCGCGATGCTTCTCTATCAGGAGGCGAGTGGCGTGTATGGCATCAACGGTGCCACAACCAGCCACGAAGCCGCACTGATTGCTGGACAGCTGGACGATGTCCCGAATTCGTCCATCGACAATTCGCTCAAAGATCTTCATGCTGTGCGGAAGCAAGCGAATCGGACGGTAATTGGAGCAGTCTGCAGGACTGCCCTTCTTCTTCCAAATCGGGATCGTCGTACTTTGGCGCCAACACTCAGGCACTTTCTTCTCCGCCACAACCTGATTAAAGAACTTCGCCAACCACTCAGCAGAGTACCAGTACTTGGACTTCCACAAATCAGCTGCCACGTCATCGGGCCCAGTCGCTTTGCCTGGCCTCATCTTCTTCAAAGCCGCTTCAGACTCCTCCACGGTGATCTTCTGAACGGGGCCGTGGGTTGGAGCCGTTGAAGGGATGGCTGGATGAGGAAATTCTACCGTAGAGATTTCCTCAAAGTAATCGCGCCATCGCTTCAATGCCTTCTTGCGGTCCGTAAGAAGATGGCCGTTCTCATCATTGATGCCGAAGAACTTCTCGATGTCCTCGGTCTGGCGATGGCGATTCTTTGCAAGTCGGTACAGATACCGCTCACCATCACGAGACTCGAGCTTCTCGTTGACATCTCCATAATGAGTGGCTTTCGCAACAGCCACGGCCTTCTTTGCAGCTTTCTTCGCTTCTTGGTACTTCTGCCAGTTATCGGCTGTCTTTTCGCCGAGAAACACGTGGTAGAGCGACTTCTTCTCTCGAACCTTCGCTTTCACGTCGTTTGTCCACAGCCATGTCTGCTTGTCGACCTTCCGTCGCCCAGGCTTCGTAATGCCGAGTTCTGACTGTGCAGCTTGACGAATCGCGTCGGTCGCCTTCTTCCAAGTTTCGTCGACAGTCGTGACTGTCGGTAACCGCACGCGAGAAATCACAGCTGCTTCCTTCTCTCTGATTCGCCACCACTTAATTCTAGCTGCACCGCATCGCTCAACCTGCTTCAGCCTCGGAGGGGCGATCTTCAAAGTGCAGATCAGCGGTCGATGCTGTGGGGCGACCGTCTCATACGGCACGATCTTCGCGTCTGTGACAAGACTCCGGTCGCGATATCTCACAAGGACAAAGTCTATCTGAGACTTGGAGCTCCCACTATAGTATGAGATGAGGTGGGAGTCGCGTTTTCGGAAAACGGTGTTCACAATAGTGAGATTATGCGATTCCGCATACTCAAGAATGCGCTCACCATCGGCGTTACGTGATCCGTATCCGAACCCACCATGACAGCTGTACCCGTCTTTCGTAGCACCTACGTGCCCATTAAGGTCACCAGCGACTATGATGACATCTTCCGACGGTACCACTGCTGTCTTCTCATCAAGCAGGCTCCAAAACTCTTCCTTGGCTTGATCCGAGCAGCCAGTCTGCGGAGCATACGCTGAGAAGAAGTGATAGAGTCGCTCCTTAGCGGCCACAACGATCTTCATCAATCGATCGTGAAAGCGCTCGACGCTTACAATCGAGTCACGAAATCGTTCGGAGACGATTATTCCGACACCACTGGTGGTCCTGGGACTTCCACATAGAACGGCCTTAAAGCCACGTCCTATATCCCTTGACTTGCGGCAGGACCACCTCGTCTCCTGCACCGCACAGAAATCAACTCTTCTACGCTCCAGTGCTTCAACCAACTCGCACGAGCGGCCCGTCAACGTACCCACATTCAGCGTAGCCACGCGGGTCCTGCTTACGTTACGGGACTTTCGGACTAGCTCAGTTGCCCCCCGATGCCGTCCTCGCATCAGGGACCCTCGCATACTTCTCACACTCGCCGGGCTCTGCGAGTGCGCGTCGGCTCCCGCGGACGCCGTAGCACTATCTCGAAACACTTGAGCTGTCATACACCATGTGATGTGACATGGGTCTTCGTAGGCCGGCCTGTCACAAGGGCCTGTCGCCTGCAATCGAGTGTCCGTGTTCGGCTTAACTCGCAGAGCGAGTAGTTTCCAGTGGCACCACGTGGAGGAACGGACATCGCCACCATGCACCAACCCTTTATAATCCCTTAAATTTACACGACTTCAAGTAAAGCGAAAAACGTACCTTATACTAAATCCTACAGATTTCTGAAGCTCATTCACGGTTCCATGAGTAACATCAACGACGTACAGCACATCAATTAGACCACAAACTAGGAAGTTCCCCGCGACAACACACCTAAACGCTTTAATGTCATAGACATTTTCACATACATTTGAACGTTTTAAAGCCTTATTCAACCATTTTTCGACTTCTGAATGTAAATTGGCCATTGGACTAACAGATCAGACTTCTTGACCTTGGTCATTCCGTTCGTACTTTACTAATTTAATACAATCACTACTAGCACGTAGAGGACTCCAAACCATGTATCCTTAGCCTTTCATCTACGGATAAACGCCTATAGCTTATCCTTAAAAATAAGAGCAAAAAGAGAGGTGAAAGAACTATTTGCATGTTACATTTATCGCATGCCCAAAATGTCAAGAAGAGGAAAATAACACAATGCAAAGATCTCTTCTAAAGTGTGCTTTATGGTCTAGAAAAACATACCGAAAGCTTAAAGGTTTAACTTAAAGGTTTAATTAAGGAACGCACCAGTTTAAAAAATCAACAGATCTAGGAAAAATCTTTCTGGTTAAGTTCCAGGTGGAGCGAATGCTGGCCGACTTCGATCGTGTATGTGGAAGCGTTGGACTGCAGCTGAATCTTACGAAGACGATGTTCATGAAGAACGGATGGGTTTCTGATGCCCCATTCTCGCTCAACGGAACGAACATCTCCGAATGCTCCAGCTACGTCTACCTGGGTCGCGAAGTCAATATGGCCAACGACCTAGCGCCAGAGCTGAGCAGGAGGAAACGAGCGGCTTGGGGAGCTTTCAAGAGCGTCGAAGAAGTCGCGAAGAAGACGAAGAACGTCCAACTCCGTGCCCACACGCTACTCGGCCGCTCTTCCAGCGCTAATGCGTCTCGGACACCAGGGGTCTCCACCATAACAGGAAGTATGATGCTGGGAGTATCATTATTCACTCAAGTGAGAGAAGGCCTGCGGAGTTCCAAGTATCGTCGACGTTCGAAGATCAGCGACGTTGTCTAATGGGCCAAGTCGTCGAAAATTAGGTGGGCCGGACACGTAATACTCTTCGCAGACATCCACTAGATGAGAGCCGTCACCGACTGGATTCCGCGAGATGTCAAGAGAACACCAGCACGCCCATCAACGCGTTCAACGTCTTCGTGAAAGCCCTGAACAAACAATACATATGACGTTCTTCGTGTCCCTCGAGCAGAGGGTCTAGTGGAGCAGTCTGGCACGCAACATGGACGAATTGAGACGCTGCTGACGCCGGCCCGAGCAACTCGATGATCAAAGGGATGACAGGCGACAAGTTAAATTACTCTGGGTACACATAAAAAGAAAATTGGCCTGTCGTCCTTTTTAGTGGCGTTTCTGATGTTTTCCATATAAATAGTTTATCTCCATTTACACCGAGTTCCGAATCAGGTAGCCATGCCATTTCTCGACCAAGAAGGAAATCTCTTAACAGAAACAGCCTCAACATTTTTAAGACAATGAGATGTCATGAATCACACCGTATTCGGACAGTCACCGGTATTTTCATCACCACCGGCAACTGATTCCTAATCAAGGTGGGGTAAATGAGGAGGCAAAAATACGATTCCTCGGTAACTACGTAAATATCTGACTATGATGTGATCCCTGAACACCAATAGTCATACAAAATTAAAGACTGTTTCAGCCAAGATCCCTATTCCTCTTCTCGACCTAGAATTATTAGCTGTCCGATTTTTTGTTCACCTTGGAGCCGCAAGATAGGCCTTGAGTTGGAAGTGTCAGGAAAGCGGCCTAGAGGACGCCCGAAGCAGCGTTGGTCCGATACGTTACACATGGACATCAAAGTAACTGGCGTCCACTCTGATGAAGCGCAGGATCGAGAAAGGTGGCGTCACGACACCAGAAGAGCGGACCCCGCTAAGAAGCGGGACAAATGCTGAAGAAGAACAAGAAAAAGAAAAAGAAAAAGAAGAAGTGGAACCATCATGTGGTACAGATTTTTAAAAACAATTTTGCGTGACAAAATTTTAGCTTAAAATATTAGGGTGTCCAGAAACAATCTGCAGAAAACTTCGCAATGTTCCAGATTTTTTCTAGAATGTTCTGAAGATTTCAACATAAGTGCTATATAAAGACACTATCCTGTTGTATCTGCACAACATATCCAGCTCCGTCTTCCTTGCCTATTTCACTGTACGATGGCCGAACTGCCTACCCATATTAGACACGTACTCATTTACGAGTTTGAATCCGGGCACTCCGCTGCAGAAGCCTAACGAAACATGTGTCGTGTATTTGGCTCTAAAGCTCCTTCTGTACTGTCTGTGTATAGCTGGTTCGAACGCTTCAGAAGCGGGAAGAGGAGTCTCGAAGATGAGGCTCGCTCTGGTCGACCGTCAACTGAACTGAGGAAACTGGCGGAGCAGCATCCATATGAAGGTGTGCGTTATTTTGCTGCTGCTCTTGGCTGTTCCCGATCCACCGTGGACAATGGACTGCGACCTCTTGGAATGGTTAAAGAGGTCGGTCAGTGGCTCCCCACACGAACTGACCGACAACAACCGGCGAAGACGTCTGGACATATGCACTCAGCCGCTTTCCCAAAGTCGCACCTTCAACTGGCTGGACACCATCGTCACAGGAGGTGGAAAATGGGTCCTCTACGTCAACCACACTCGTAAACGTGTGTGGAGCCAACGCGATGAAGTGCCGAAATCTTTCGTAAAAGGTGAAATTCGTGCGAGAAAAGCCATGCTAAGCGTCTGGTGGGGAGTTTATGGGATTTTCCATTTTGAGCTGCTGCCTGACAGTACAACGGTCACTGCCAAGGTCTACTCTACCCAGCTGCAGGGACTGGCTGACAAGATACGCAAGGAGCAGCCCAGGCTCGACAAAGTTCGCTTGCTGCACGATAACGCGCGCCCACACATCGCGAAGACGACTTCTCAGAGAATTCTGGAACTCGGATGGGAAGTTCCGCCGCATCCTCCGTACAGCCTAGATCTGGCCCCAAATGACTACCACCTTTTTCGATCACTTCAGCATCATCTGGAAAGGAAGCGTGATGAAGATCGTGACCACCTCGAAAACGACCTCCGAGCTTTTTCGCCTCCACGTCGCCGGGTTTCTATACCAGAGGAATTCGAAGTCTTGTGGAACGTTGGCGGAGAGTAGTCGATGTTGATGGAAATTATTTGGTTGATTAATAAAATGTTGATACAAATTGTGTTATTTTGAAAAATTGTCGTATTCCTGCACATACTTTCTGGACACCCTAATATAGATTCTGCAAAATCACACATGAAAATTGCACACTATTCCACGCAAAAGTTCAATGAAATGGCAGTTAAGCTGCAGATCTGGCAAATATAGCGATACTCTGGACGAGAGCGCGAGGATAAAAAGATGATATAGGTATGATGATATAGGTACTGGATAATCTAATCTACAAAGCCAGCACGTCTTAACCTAGTTATTTGTAGTCCAATAAGTTTGACACATTGCGGGATCATGGAAAATCATTATTAATTTCTCACTACTGGTGCAGTCTCCATCACGCACACTTTGAACCGTAAACAGAATAATATTCAAATTCTAAAAACACACTTATCCGGAGAAGAAATTTTCGTGCTTCCTGATCTCCTAGCGCCTGCTGCTCCAGTATCCAAGGCGAAGTCGCGAATTTGAAGCACACCATCCACTACTGATAAATGATGAACCATACCATCACTTATTGCCATCTTTGACCATTGACTGAAA
This sequence comes from Heligmosomoides polygyrus bakeri, assembly GCA_947359475.1. Lineage (NCBI taxonomy): Eukaryota > Metazoa > Nematoda > Chromadorea > Rhabditida > Heligmosomidae > Heligmosomoides > Heligmosomoides polygyrus. Next base: position 9,542,694 of record OX375866.1, read on the forward strand.
GAATCACGCGCATTAAGACTGTTGGTGATAGAACTCAAGGAGACTTCAACAGATGAATGGGAGTACCTGTCCTGCACGGTGGCCGTCCACTGTATTTCGCCTTTCTTTGAAAAACTCGAAATCTTCCCTGAACTCAGGACCACAACCGACTTAGCCGTCAATAAAATGCTGGGTGAAACTCTGAACATATAAGCGGTAAAACGGCGATTTAGTAAGGCCACAAAGCGTCCCTAAATCAGCCGACCTCACATCACCCTTTTCAACGAGCGAGCTTTGCCACAGCAGTGCTCCATTCCGCTTATTCCAAACCCGGATAACACGACCGGCATCGGATACAGTGTAGAGAGCTGAATTTTTAAATCAACTGGGAACTGCGAAAATACAAGTATCAATGTACACTAACCTGTTTCGTCAGCAACAGAGGGAAGCAGAAGGCCCTTTGCATCCTCTTGAATTCGTCTCCAAACTAAAAGTGGTGATTCATCAATGGTTGGTGGTCACCTTCCAGGTTTAATGAATCATTGTCGGAAGTTTCCATATACTCAGGGAGGGTGTTCCTCAAGGAGGTGCTTTATCCAAGAAGATATTTTCTGTAAAGGACTCTTTGGGACGTGATAGCGCAGTAGGAGGCGCCGGCTGTTGCATGCATCTGATTTCAGGTGTTTGGTTTGGATTTCCCGTCCAGGCAAAGCAAATCTTCCATTCCTCCAGGGTCAGTGAATCGGTACTAGACCTGTCTGGGAATGACAAAACACTGACTTGTCCATCGGCTGGCCAACACAAGTAATTGTGCAGGCCGAATACGCATTCAAATTGCCTCCACGACATCTCACAGAAGTAGAATGCGTGGCGCATCCCAACCGGGACCGGTTAACGATATCATTTATCCTTTACCAGTCGTTCGTCGACCTAGCGGCCGCCTACGACTGGTTGGGGCTTCGCCCCCAAACCCTGAGAATAGGACGCCATGGCCGCTACGGGTTTCCTATTCTTCCCTAGGCCTTCTGACCTTTATGATAATCGAGATGGATCGATTGATCCGACTTCAGATTCGTGTTCAGTGATCTCGATTACCCCCAGGTCCGAAGTTTCGCGCCACTTGAGCGCCATCCTCAAGAAATCGACAATATTTATCGATATCGATTGATCGACTTCAGATTCATGTTCAGCGATCTCGCTTACCCCCAGGGCTGAAGTTTCGTGCCGCTGACGTGTTCGGCACGTCTACGGCTCGCCATGCACGGTTGCCGACGTGTTTGGCTGCCACGCCCCAACTCAAGTGTGACGGACGGACGGACGGACAGTGTGACACACGCACACACACACACACACGCTTGCTGCTTTATATATAGTAGGATCTCTTTTCTGCATACAGTTCAGAAATTCCTTCCCTTCCTTGGTCACTCAGTTAAGGATAAAGGATAAAGGACGGCGTTACTCAATCCCTTCTGGGATGCGCCACGCATTCTATTTCTACGGGGTGTCGTCGAGGCGATTTGAACGCGTATTTGGCCATACAGTGACATGCGGTGGCCAGCCGATGAACAAGTCAGCGCTGTATCCTTCCCAGACAAGTCTGGTACCAATTCACCGACCCCGGAGGGATGGGGGGCTTGGTTGGCCTGGGCGCGAAATCCGAACCGGGAACCTGGTATCGGGTGCAGGCGACAGTCAGCGCCTCCTCCGACTGCGCTACACGCGCCCATTGGTCACTCAGTTAGGTGTCATAAAATGTCTGGTGACGATATCTATATGAATTTAATGATCGACGTACTTCTCATCCTGCGTGACGATTGAGTCCAGCCTGCTGAGGATTAGGAATTGGGAGAAATTGGCGGGACACAGACGTTCGCGCCAATTTCTTCCAATTCCTAACCCTGAGCAGGCTCACCCTCGCGGTCTGAGGCATATTGGAGTTTCGGCATGCTTCCGAAAAGATCCTCAAGTGGCCTTCAGTAAGTAGCAAACAAACATACAAATACGAAACCGGACTCCAGTCACGATATTTAAGGGCACGGCGTGGAGAGTCTCATTACTTTTGCCTCTCTCCCCCCCCCCCCCCCCCCTAATAAATCTGAGTACTATGGACTCTAAAGAAGGAAAAGGAGAGGCCGCGTACAACACTTCTTAGCCGATCCGCCTGCGGGAAGCACCTGCCATAAATAGTGCTAGAGTTGGGGTAAAAAGACATGTGTCGGAAGCGGGTTCAGCATGTGGAAGTGGTTTATACGGGTTTAGCCCCTCCGTCCTCATAAAAAATGTATAATTGCTCCAATTTCTATAGAATGTCGCTAAAAGGTCCATGTCGAGCCTACTCATGGTATGTGAAGGCAGTACGAGATAGGGAAAGTAAACGAAAGAGGCTAGTAGAACGTTCACATACCTATCTGTCCCGTATTAGTCGACAGTGAAGCGAACACATTCTCCCTCGTGGAGACCAGCAAGCGCTCCTCCTTGCCCCATGAATCGAAGTGAACCGTGTGAGGACAGCCCACATACTGCTGTCGCCTAAAAAACGGCAGCAATAATGCGCTACAGGACGGAGGTAGCTTAGAAGTATCCTATGAAATAGAGCTCACCAATCGAATTTCCCTACTTGATCCTCAAACAAGGCATTACTGAGCGACACCAAGAGGACATGTATCACCCATGATAGGGTTACTGACATGGAAACCTGGATATACTCGCTACGATAAAGGCTACGGGATTTCAAAAAAAAAACATGGAAGAAATCGCAGCTCAAAAGGTAACTCCGTCGATGCTGACAAACATTTTCAACAAATAGAGCAAATAAAGCATTTCATTATCTCAATATCATTAACATTCAACGGACAACAACTCAGCTCGACGCAAACACGGCGAACTAATGCATGTACAAATACAACCATGCGAAACGGTAACAGGAAGTACATGAGGCTTCTCTAGGTCGGCCGATCCTTCTCCCTCAGCGAGAAATTCACCTGATTCCTGTCGTGGTAGTTTCCACTGCGCTGTTTTCTGAACGATCAATCGAATTAGAAATCAAGTGAGAGTTACTGCTAAGATTCTGCCTTAGCTCCAGACTGCAGCAAACCGCCGTAGCAAAATGATAACTCGGTCGGTAACACCGATATAGGGGCCAAGGCTAGGGTCCCATGTCAGCCTGCAGACCTCGCTAATACCCCACAATCCACTAGACACGAGGAGGGCAGCACTGACACTTGTTAGGGCCTGTTCATCCTTCGCGACAAGAGCGACTAGTCGCCGGTGCAAAACAACCATATCGATTAAAACCGAGCGTGCGCCGCTGAAAAGTGCTCATACTCGAGCGCTAGCGCTGTCGCTCCAATCGCTTTTGTCGCTCTAGTCGTTCCAGTCGCTACTGTAGCCTGTTCATACTTCCGCGCGCTGCGCACGCCACCGCGCTACGCTCTCGTCGCCTGTGCAAAACACGCAAGTCGATCGCGCGCCGCAAAAAGTGTTCATACTCGAGCGCCGGCGCTGTCGCTCCAGTCGCTTTCGTCGCTCTAGTCGCTCCAGCCGCTGCTGTCGCGAAGTATGAACAAGCCCTTATTATGCAAAGATTATTAGTCCATACCTCGGAAGCACAGGACAGCAAATTCCATACAATAACTTGCGGTAGCTGGCCCTTAGATAAGTCAGTGTTTTTCACTCTTAGACAAGTCTGGTACTAATTCACCGAACCCGAAGAGATGGAAGGCTTGGTGGACCTGGGAGAGCTGGGAATCTGAACCAGAAACCTAGTATCGGGTGCAAGCGCCAGTCGGCACCTGCTCCGACTGCGCTACACGCCCCCAAGCTGATACTAGGTGAAAACAAACCAGGCACGCTTGGTGACGGCTGCATATGTTGGGCGCTAATAAAGCTACGCATGAATAAAAACTCAAACTCCCACCTATACTGTTCATATACATCAGAAGCGCTACCAAGTCCTCGGAACTTGTCTTGTCTGTCGCGGATTTCACCACCACTAACTGGCTCGAGAATTCCCTGAAACATAAGACGATCAGAAAATGCAAGAGCAAAAACGAAACACAAAACATCATTCTAACAGTTAAATGCTGTTTTCATGTCTATATTGATGCCATCCTGGAAAATCGGTCTCTAACATTTCGAAATTTCTGTCCATTGTTCTGGTTGTGAATCGCTAACTATTCCCTAGAGCGTTCTCTTCCTAAGCCAAGATATATAAGTACATACAAATAAATCCTATTTGAAACTAGGATTTGTGCTTCAGCTCATTTAATCTTTAACATTTATTTGTTGGCTAGTAAGTATTGGGTTGTTCTATAAATAACGTCATTTTTCTCATTCGTTAACTGTATATTTTTTCGTAGTAGTGATTGCGCAGCTTAGATTATTACTATATACTATTTTATAGGTTAGACTTTAGATAACTTCTGTCAAAAATTGTGCGTCATTTGCGAAAAAAAAGTTGGTAAAAAATTAGGATGAAAATGGACAGTCAAAGAGAGCATTATTGGCATATATATTATTGTTTGACTTCCAAACGGGCAAAAATCGGGTGCAAGCTCGGAAGAAATTTTGTAAAGCCCATGGTGAGCAAAGGCTTACTGAACGCCAGTGTCGTCGTTGGTTTGCTTGCTTTGCTCTGGAAATTTTAATGCGTAGGATGTACCACGTACTGATCGTACAATCACTACTGATGACGACAAAAATAAGGCGTCAATCGCAAATAACCGGGGCAGGACAACTCGAGAGATGGCAGAGAAGCTCGACATATCGACTTCTACCGTTGTCTACCGTCTACCGTCGTCATCTACCGATGTTGTACGAAGAAATTATGAAAAAACGCCCTGAACTGGCCAATCGCGAACGCCAGAGCTCACATCTCTTTGATAGCCCGTCAAAAGTTAACAGAGCTCAATTAGGAACCGATGTCACACTAACCCTATAGCCCGGACTTAGCACCAGACTACCATTTGTTTCTCTCCTTTCAAAATCATTTCAATGGTGATACTTTAATACTTTTGACTTCGCTCAAGCTGTTGAAAATGAATTGCACCAGTTCTTCGCTTCTGAAAACCAAAGTTCCTTCGAACGTGGATTTTTTCAACTTGAAGAAAATTCGCAAAAGATCATCCAACAGAATGTTCAATATATCACTGATCAATGCTTGTTGTTAAATTAAATAAATTCGTTTAGAAAAATATGAAAAAACGACATTAATTATCGAACAATTGGATCTATCCTAGTCCGGGGGGGCACATAAATAAAAAGTATTATATGTAACGAATCCATTTGAGACTTACCGAGCGGCTCCTACAGAACAACATCTAAACCTAAACAAGAAAAGTCGCAAAGAAATAAAAAAACGAAAAATTACATTTGTTGCGGATGTAGGCAGGCAAAGTTGTATGCCCTCCTCACCGTGGTAGACCCTGGTTATAACATGTCAGCCGACGGTCAGCACGCGGCATGCCTCCATTCCATCGCTCTTTGCCCGCCGAGACGGTTGTAAGTCGGGTCGATTTTTTATTTTTATGTTTGTTCGTTCGCTTTTTAGTCCCTTTTAGGTTCCATTTCGTCCTCTAGGAGCCGCTCGGTAAGTTTCAATTTATTTTGTTACCTATTTTTTAGTGATGTGGCCCCCCCGGACTAGGATAGATCCACAGGATCTATCCTAGTCCGGGGGGTTAACAATTCAATATTATGGTCAAAAGACTAATAACGGAACAACTAAATCTCACTGGCTGTAGAAAAGAATAAGGAATTTGAGCTAAAAAGCAACTCTTGACTTTGATCAATCTAAATAAAGTAATCACAGTTTCGGAGTTGTGGCAGCTAGCCATATTGATTAGGCGGCACAAACAATCGATATTGGTCGCGTAATATGATATTGGCCTCCCGGTAAGCACATGGTGCGGGTTCGAGTCCCGCCTGCCGCTAGAGTTTTAACCGCAACAAAACATCGGTATGAAGGTAATAGTAGAGCCAAATGCCCGCCTAACACCGCGTCATACAGCGGCGTAAGTGCAAACCCCACTTAGTACCCCTAAGTTAGTCATCATCATTAAATAGTTTGAGGCACGTGCTTCATACAAGCAGCAACGCCATCGAAGGTACTATCACTCCGAAAAAAACGCCCATCGTAGTTCACTGGTAACACATAAGCCAGTTAAATGTTATGTTCTTCCTTCACTATGATCGTTTTTTCTTTGTAAAGCGCGTAAACAAGTGCAATAAATAAGAAGTGAGGTAGGATAAAGGATAAGGATAAAGGACGGCGTTACTCAATCCCTTCTGGGATGCGCCAGCGCATTCTACTTCTACGGGATGTCGTGGAGGCGACATGAATGCGTATTTGGCCATACAGTGGACCTGCGGTGGCCAGCCGATGAACAAGTCAGCGCTCTATGCTTCCCAGACACGTCTGGTACCAATTCACCGACCCCGGAGGATGGAGGGCTTGGTTGGCCTGGGCGGAAAATCCGAACCGGGAACCTGGTATCGGGTGCAGGCGACAGTCGGCGCCTCCTCCGACTGCGCTACGCGCGCCCGTAAGAAGTGAGGTAATAGAGAAAAAATACAGCGAAAAATGAAGCACCTGTTTCGAAGCACCGAGACCCGTTCCACTCCAACCCATCTTCTGCATCAGTTGTGCGCCTTTGTTACCAGTCGTGAGCGGGGCAGGTGGCATACGGAAGCGTGAACTATCACCACTACAAAAATCGGTGATTTGTGCATCCGGCCGTAAAAAATCGAATTGTCAGGTACTCACAACGACACAGGTGAAGGAGATCTATTCCTCGACGAGCCAAACGACGGTCGATCACTAGGAGATGCAGAACGGGAACGAGATCTAAAAAAGCATCGATGACAGATAAAGTACTACTATGGAGTCACACAAGGCACCTTCTTCTTCTTCTGGGAGAGCGAGATCGACTCCGTGTGCGATGTCGAGACGACGAACTGGATCTGGTAGACGAGGATGAACTAGATCTTGAGGACGACGATGAAGGCGAGCTGCTCCTGCTACGCCTAGAACAACGGATTCACCCAAGCGTGAAAAGTTCATGTGAAGCAATGAAGGTACCGTGATCTCCCTCGTTCTTTCCGCTTGGCTGGTGAAGAAGGCGGCGAAGCTTTTTGCTGTTCTTTCTCCTGGTTGATAGCATTCCTACAGAGTAAAACTTCAGATACAGTTCATAATATATATTAGTTGTGCTCGAAAGAATATATTCAAATAATTTATTCGAATAATTACCCGAATAGTAGAATATTCCACATTTATAGATTTCCGAATATTCATCCGAATTCGAACATCGATGTTTTAAAAAGTCGAATATTCGTTCGACTTCGAATACTGAGAGGGACTTTCAACTTTATTCGAAAATCTAATGATTTTAATCGAATAACTTCAACTCTCTAAGCACAGAACCTTTCGAATTAGAACAAATTGTTCCACTATTCAAATATTCGAATAAACTAAGAATGGGGCTTATCCGATTTTCGATCACTTGAAAAAATTCGTTTATTCATTCGTTCGAAAATTTTCGACATCGAATGAATCGTTCATTTATTTTCGATCGATAAAACTTCTCAAAAGCACAACTGTAGTACATAACACCGAACTTCTAGCGGAAGAGGCATATACCTTCTCATCTCCTCATACTTCATCTTGATCTCAGCATTTATGTTCTCCTGTTCGATTTTCAGCTCTTCTTCCGTAGGTTTATTCTCAACCAAATCACCAATGGTCTTGTTCTCGCTCTGAAAAGTTCATAAAATAGGCATAGAACTCAGTGGCGAAGAATCCAATGGTCATAGAAAATCTTCAAAACAAAGCTAAGGCAAATTCTCATTTTAGAACCGTAACGAATTCAATGGAAGCATGCAGCATAGTCGGAGCGCGCTGTCCGCAAATCGATAATAGTTCTTTCCGCATTCTAGCCAAACAAGACTTCCACCTATCAGGAGCCAATGAATTAATGAAGGGACAAAACGTTGATTTTCCTTTGGTTCACCAATCGCGAGCCTTCGGACAAGACAAGTACGCATTCGAACCGCCTCCACGATATCCCGTAGAAGCAGAATGCGCGGCGCATACAAGTCAACAATTTTCGGAAACTGATGATTTCAACGCCCCAACTTCTCCGTATAGATAACATAGGATAAATGTGGACCTTCATTCACCTTCAGAACGCGCCGCACATTCTACTTGTATAGGTCATCGTGGAGGAATTCTACACGAGTATTACGAAAATTGAAAAATCGAAAGATCAATGGAAGATGACCTCTGAAGGGCCCACTCATGTATCGAGTTCGAGTTGGCCGGTCAAATGACTCCAACGGACTACCTACTTAGGATAAAATCAGAGAGATAATCAAGTTCAAAGCCCGAGAAATAAGGAATGGCGAATAAGTCAACTGTCAAAGGCTAGTGAAGCTGCCCAGTTAAGACTTCTGTTAGGGATAAAAGGATTAAGGGCGGCATCAATCAAACGTAATATGGGATGCACCATGCAATCAACATGGAGGTGATCTGAATGTGTATTTGGCCTTTTGGCCTCTACAATGACTTGCTGTGGCCAGCCGATGAACAAGTCAGCGCTTTATAGCCCCCCCCCCCCCCCAAACGAGTCGGGTACCGAATCAGCAACCCCGGAGGGATGGAAGGCTTTGTTGGCCTGGAGGGGAGCCGAACCAAAAACCTGGAACCAAGTGCATGCATCAGCAGGCGCTTCCTTCGACTGCGCTACCACGGCAACTAGAAACTTACCTTTTGGGATGCACCACGCATTCTACTTCTGCGGGATATCGATTTGAATGCGTATTTAGCCCATACAATGACTTGTGGTGGCCAGCCGATAAATAAGTATCCTTACTAGACTGGTCTGGTGCCGATTCACCGACCACGGAGGGTTGGAAGGCATGGTTGGCCTGGAGGACTCGAACCAAGAACCTGGGGCCGGATTCATCAGAATTTAAACCTGCGGGAATGCGGGGTATATGGGGTAAAGATAGGGTAAGGGACAGAGATAAAACTTCTTTATGGGTATCTTTACCCCTTATACCCGTGGGTTAGTCGTTGATGAATCCAGCTCCTGGATGCACACGTCAACCGGTTCTCCGACTGCACTACCACACCAACTGGAAACTAATAGAGTAGAAACAAAGGCAATGCAAGACCAGTTTCCGTTCAATAATTGTTCGAAGCATATTGTACGGTATAATAAAAAATAACCTTCAATTTCTCTTCCAGAATTGACCTCAACCTTTGTTTTCTTTCCATAAATTCAGAGCAGCCACCACGTCCCCATGCAGCCAAGGGCCTGGAATTCGTTTTAGATAATACAAGAGCCGCAAGGTTTCAAATGCGTACATCATATATAATTTAAATTTAAAAAGAAAATTCAATGACTCACGGTTCTCTTGTAGGATCCAATGACGCGCTGTAAAACTCGTCCAGAGCACTCAACAGCCTCTGAGAAGGCGGTACAGGAGGTGGCATCCTCAATTTGTCGGGAACCAATGCCGTGTACTAAAAGAAGACTTGACTTTCTATTAGACCGCATACGTACACAACTGCCAAAACCTCAAAACGCACCGCGAACTGTTCAATTTCAATCACAGGCAACATAATACCGGCAGGAAGTTCGAAATACTTGGCCTAAACAGCAATATTTTCATCAAAGGTTATGTTCGGGAGAAAGGAAGGTTAAACGCACACTAGGAATGAGATCTTCTTCGTTGAAAGGATGGCCATCGATATCGTCACCATCAGGAAGAGCGGGCTCCGGTAGGCCGCTCACTAAACGAAAACAAATGCTGGTCAGATGAATGCTTTAGTTGTTCTTGAAGCGAAAGGTAGCAACTCTCTGGCTTAGTTTAGAGTGTCGGCTGCTTTCCAAGCGTTTCTTTTTTATCACAATGTCTCCAATACCTCCAAACCTTATGAAATCTACAGTTATCCTGCTGCTTATACAAAGGTAGTCTTTTATTCCGACCAACCAGATATATTTAGATGCGGCTCAAACGCTTACACAACTATTCAGCCGATGGAATCACCCCTGAAAAAGCTATATTTTGAGCAGGCTTCACAACAAGTAAACGCTGTCGAATGCTCCCCTAATATAACTCATGAGGCACTATTGAACTTTCACTACTTCAGAGGTCGAGGAGAGGTCGAAAAATATTAGGTTGTCCCATAAGTCCTCGCCGTTTTCTTCAACGATTCATTGCGGATTTCGCGGCGGTCTCTTGCATAGCGCTATACAGCTTTCGAAAGAGAATGATTTGCTCTATCAGAGCATGTATTGCATTTCTTTTTTCATCATGAATTTTGTCAGTTTTTAGGTAGTTAAAGTGAAAAGTGAAAAAGTGGCCATCGTACTACAAGAATACGTGTTGGTTCTATTTGCTCACTTGTCCTTTATGGATTTTTAGGTCACCAAATTGGGACGTCCGAAGGAGAAGATTTATTTTTACCGACAGCTCCTGCTGTGGTAGGACTTTTTTGGCTCGGTGTTATATGTCGTTCGAAAGAGAATGTCTTGCTCAATAAGAATTTGTAACGCGTTTATTGGCTCATGCTGATTTCTGTATCAACAAAATTCCAAAAAGAGAAAAATCATCTTCATCAACAACTCCTTCGCCTTGCTCAGTTGTTGATATTCGACAGAAATCAGCATGAGCCAATAAACGCGACACAAATTCTGACTGAGCAAGACATCCTCTTCCAAACGACACACAACACCAAGCAAAAAAGTCCAACCACAGAGCAGGAGCTGTCGGTAAAAATAAACCTTCTCCTTCGGACGTCCCAATTTGGTGACCTAAAAATCCATAAAGGACAAGTGAGCAAATAGAACCAACACGTATTCTTGTAGTACAGAACATTGTCTTCCAAATTCTATAAAAAACTGCGCAAAAAATTACAAACCTAAGTGGAGAGAACAAGTGCGCAAATGGCTACTTTTTCACTTTTTCACTTTTCAATTCAACGACCTAAAAATTGATAAAATTCAGGATGAAAAAAGAAACGGAATACATGCTCTGATAGAGCAAATCATTCTCTTTCGAAAGCTGTATAGCGCTACGGAAGAGACGTCGGCGAAATCCGCAATGAATCGTTGAAAAAAAAAACGGCGGGGACTTATGGGACAACCTAATATTTCGGCCAAACTTCGCCCAAGGGGGGTTATTTGGGGTGCCGAATCTGACATTCTTTTTTGAAATTTCGGCTGACTACGGTAGATTACGATATGTATGGGTAACAAGGCTGTCGAGATTATGATAACCGTCTCAGCTCAAGCCTCGTCCATGGGCGTTTTGCAGTGGAGCACAGTGGGATGCAGTAGGTGATCGTAACCTCAACAGCGTTGGTCACTACGCCTACCGTAACCTACCGTAGTCGACCGAAATTTGAAAGTCGGATGTCAGATTCGTAATTAGCAATCCAAATAACCCCATATAAGAAGTTTGAGCGAAATCGGTGATCATGACTACGACAGCCTTAATCACCCCTACATATCGTAATCTACCGTAATCAGTCGAAATTTCAAAAACATGTCAGATTTGTGATCAGCGTCAAAAGCACCTAAAAACCCTTGCGCGAAGTCGAAGAGGAAAAATTTCTTGGTGTTCTCCTCGACTCTGGAGTCGTGAAAGTACAATAGCGACCACATGATATCAATCGATAATATTGACGCCCAGGGCGAACCCCCTGCCAGTAGCCACTTATTCCGCTAGGATGGCCGACTACCGGTTTTCAATAAAAGTTCGCCAACACACCAAGAACATACCTTCCTCCATCCATCCCTGATTCGGCGGAGGGAGAGGAGGCTGCTGTGGAGGCGGCTGTGGCGGCTGCTTAGGAATTGCTCTGGGTGGCGGCGCAAAGAACTGGCCATAGGTTTCCTGCGATTTGCTCTGTGCCGCACTCGGTTGCTGATCGAATCGAGAACGCCGATTTACAATTCCTGGCGGCGGACCACCTGGGCCAGGCGGTCCTGGACCTAGCATCGGAGGAGGTTCTCGTGTCATTCCACTGAGAAGCGAAGGAATCGATCCTGCAAGGCATACCAATTTAGTATCGAATGAGTGGCAATGGATGTTTTTCTAGCTGACTTTGCCCAGCTGAGCAGCTACGTGAAAAATATTGAGCGAGACCTTTATTCTCTTCTTAATGTGGGCCTCAACGCAACAAGTAGATGGGAACACCACAAAAATTCTACTACGCTGAGAGTGTCTCGTAAAATTTAGTCCAACTCGTCACAAGAGCTCTAAAGGAAATAACTACGATAGCAAAGCTGAACTACCAAGGGTCGGATTCATCAACGACTTACATAACTTTGACAGAGAATTCACAGCGGAAAACTCAGATGACGTGGCTTATCGCTCACCATATCGCTTGATAAGCCGCGCTATCAGGGATTCCGGCTGTAATTTTCTCTGTTAAACTGCTGTAAGTCGTTGATGAATCCGCCCCCGGTCGCTGAAAAAACTGAAGCAACGTGGTGGTTGAGGCAACAATTACCCTAAACGCCTTGTAGCAAACTGGCCCGCAAACAGATTTCATTAATACATTAGTACTAGTGGCGCAATACATATATACCAGCTCACGTCAAATTTGACAATTTAAAACCAAATTGAATACGCTTCTAAGCAATCATGACGCTTTCGAAATCAAACTGAACACGTTATGGCGCGATCTCTTCTTTTAAAATTCTAAGTGACTGCTGCCTTCCTGTGCTTTAAACAAAAACTTAATTCGTTATTTCTCTTCAAAAATAAATTTATAGAAAATTTCAAACAATGTGTTCACATATTGGGACAGGTGAATTAAACAGTTTCAAGGAAAGTCGTTGTAAATTCTCCCTGAAGAAATAATGAAAAATATTTCTCGAAAAGTCTCTATTTTAATGAGGAAGAAGCTCGCTCTCATTCGGTAATGTTCGCTTTAATTTCAAAAGCGATAAGCTTGCTTAGAGCAGTGTCGAATTTGATTTTAAAAACGGTCAGTTTGACGTGAAAATGGTACAATCCTCAACAAACATCTATACTCATAACGTACCTCGAGCACGGTCCTTTTCAGCGTCAATTTTCATGTCGATCTGAGCGATCTGTTGCATAATATGCTGCACGTAATTTTTATGCTGTTGCTCGTATCCAGCATACATGGTTTGAAGGTTGACTTCGATGTCAGCTGCCAGCTAAACAACAAGGTGCGGGAGAATAATATGAAAGTAGCGAAGAACAGCATGAAAAGGCTTTGATGGAAACGATTTTTGCACCAACCACTTTACTTCAACTGGGAAGAAGCGGAAAGATGCTTCGTCATCGCGACGAGTGGTAATTCTCCGTCACACCCCACCAATTACCTTACTTTTATAGCTATTCCAAACGTATTTAAGCGTTCAGTGCGCTACTCTCATCCAAGTATCAGTATTTTTCGTGATTCCTCACTATACACTGGATCCAAGTGAATTGCTTTCGGATATTCGATTCGAATACCCCTATCGGAATCATCCGAAAATCCGAGGCCCGCAAAATCGCCGTTAACCGAATTATTCAAAACTCTGAAGCCCGCAAAATTGGCATTGTCCAGATCATCAAATTATCCGAAGCTTGAAGCTGTTAAGAGGAGGTTTAGTTGCGGTCAAAACTCTTGCGCCAGGCGGGATTCGAACCCGCATCTTCTGCTTTCCGGGCAGCGATGTTCGCCTTACACCACCGGCGCTGTTTACCGAACAGAACATCCACGATATCTTCCTAGCAACCTCGCCTATCAGCACTCACCCGTGATATCGGGATAAGCCGGCCGCGCTGATATCAGCATGGAACCGGTTAAGCTGAAGGCTTTCGTAGAAATGATGTTTTTCATTTTTGCTTAAGCCTAGACTAAAACATCATTTCTACGAAGGCCTTCAGCTCAACCGGTTCCATGCTGATATCAGCGGCCGGCTCATCCCGAAATCACGGGTGAGTGCTGATAGGCGAGATTCTTCTTCTTATTCTTCAGCGTTTGTCCCGCTTAGCAGCGGGGTCCGCTCTTCTGGTATGATGACGCCACTTCGCACGATCAAACGCTTGATCGGGGTGGATACCAGCTTCCTTTAAGTCCACGTGCAACGTATCAAGCCAGCGTTGCCTAGGTCGTCCTTTAGGCCGTTTTCCGGGCACATCTATGTTGAGGCCAATCTTCCGAACGGTGTCGCCGTCCGCACGAAGAACATGGCCATACCACCATAGGCGAGCTTCACGTAGCTTGTCAGCAATTGGAGCGACGCCAAACTTTTCACGTATGGAGACACTGCGAACATGATCCAAACGCGTGACACCAGCCGTCCAGCGCAGCATTTTCGTCTCCATCACGCTGAGGCGGCTCTCAACTTCCTTCGTTGCAGGCCAGCACTCAGCACCGTACATCGCTACTGGTCGGACGACGGTTCTGTAGATCTTTGATTTTAAGCGCTCCGGTATCTTTCTGTCGCACAGAACGCCTGTCATTGAACGCCATTTGGACCACGCTGCGCTCACGCGTGAGTTCACCTCGCACGTCAGACTACCATCAGACGCAATTGCAGATCCAAGGTACTTGAAATGTGTCGCTCGTACGAGCGCAGTGCCATTGATCTCAATGGACCCAGTCTCGTTTACGTCTGTCGTCAAGTACTCAGATTTTTGGACGTTTAGCTTGAGCCCGAACGCCGCCAAGCGGTCACACCAAGCTTGCACTTGTCGCTCAAGTTCGGCCTTGTCTTCACTGGCAAGCATTACGTCATCTGCATAGAGCAGCGTCCAAGGAGCAGGCTTCTGAAGGTCTCGCGAAATGGCATCCATTACGACAATGAAAAGAAGTGGGGAAAGCGCGGAACCTTGGTGAACACCGACGGAGATTGGAAACTCCGTGGATGTGCCGGCCGGCGCTCGCACTTGACTCTTAGGACAAGAGTAAAGAATGCGCACCCACTCGATCAGTTCTTCAGGGACACCGTGCTGTCGTAAGGCATACCATATGACCTCACGCGGTACACGATCAAATGCTTTCTCCAGGTCGAGGAAAGCAAGATGCAGCGGTTTTTGTTTCTCGCGATGTCTTTCCACAAGAAGACAAACAGCATGAATGGCGTCGATGGTGCCACAGCCGGCTACGAAGCCACACTGGTTGGTGGAAAGCCGGACGATCTCGCGAATACGTCCATCCACAATTCGCTCAAATATTTTCATACTGTGCGAGAGCAATCGGATTGGACGGTAACTTGTGCAGTCCGCGGGACTGCCCTTCTTCTTCCAGATCGGGATCGTCGTGCTTTGCTGCCAACTACCAGACACCTTCTTCTCCGCAACAACCTGGTTGAAAAACTTCGTTAGCCATTCAGCAGGATTCCAGCACCTCGAGTTCCATAGTTCGGCCGCTATGTCGTCAGGGCCCGTTGCTTTGCCTGGCTTCATCTTCTTCAAAGCCGCTTCCGTCTCCTCCACAGTGATTTTCTGCACAGGACCGTGCGTAGGAGGGACGCAAGGGATAGGCGGATGGGCAAACTCTACTGTTGAAATTCTCTCGAAGTAGTCATGCCATCGTTCCATAGCCCTTTTGCGGTTCATCAGCAGATGGCCATTCTCATCGTTGATGCCAAAGAACTTTCCTCGCTCTGGCGATGGCGTGCTTTGGCAAGCCGATAAAGTTGTCGTTCACCAACGCGCGTCTCGAGTTTCTCGTTGACATACTCATAATGAGAAGCTTTGCAACGGCAACAGCCTTCTTAGCCGCCCTCTTCGCTTCTTGGTACATACGCCAATTGTCGGCTGTCTTGTCGGTGAGAAAAGCGTGATATAGTCTTTTCTTCTCTTTGACTTTTTCCTTGACGTCGTCAGTCCACAGCCAAGCCTGCTTCTCAATCTTACGCCGTCCAGGCTTCGTCATGTCCAGTTCGGAACGTGCAGCTTGTAGTATCGAATCGGTTGCACGTTTCCATGTCTCCTCAACATTGGTAACCGTCGGCAACCGAATACGAGCAACAACAGCTGCGTCCTTCTCTTTCATCCGCCACCACTTGATCCTTGATGGTCCGCATCGCTCGACCTGCCTCAGCCTCGGAGGGGCGATCTTAAGTGTGCAGATCAGCGAACGGTGCTGCGTGGCGACAGTCTCGTATGGCACAACCTTCGCATCTGTGACCAGCCTTCGATCGCGATGCTTGACAAGGATAAAGTCGATCTGCGTCTTGGTATTCCCGCTATAGAAAGACACGAGATGGGAGTCACGCTTTCGAAACATTGTGTTCGCGATGGTGAGATTATGCGAGTCCGCATACTCAAGAATTCGCTCACCATCAGCGTTACGTGCTCCATAACCGAAACCGCCATGACAGCTGTAACCATCTTTCGCAGTCCCAACGTGGCCGTTGAGATCACCTGCGACAACGACAGCGTCTTCTGGCGGCACCTCTGCTGTCTTCTCATCAAGCAGGGTCCAAAACTCGTCCTTCGCTCGCTCGGAGCAGCCTGTCTGCGGAGCGTATGCAGAGAAGAAATGATACATACGATGTTCAGCAGCAACAACGACCTTCATCAAGCGGTCACTGAAACGTGCCACGCTTGCAATCGCATCTCGGAAACGTTCGGAGACGACCACACCAGCACCGCTGGTGGTCCTGGGACTGCCGCACAGAATGGCCTTAAAGCCTCGGCCTATGTCCCTCGACTTGCAACAGGACCACCTCGTCTCCTGTACCGCACATAAGTCGATTCGTCTTCGCTCCAGTGCTTCTACCAACTCGCACGAGCGGCCCGTCAACGTACCCACATTCAGCGTAGCAACGCGGGTCCTGCTTACGTTACGGGACTTTTGGACTTGCTCAGTTGCCCCCCGATGCCGTCCTCGCATCAGGGACCCTCGCATACTTCTCACACTCGCCGGGCTTTGCGAGTGCGCGTCGGCTCCCGCGGACGCCGTAGCATTATCTCGACAAACAGTTAACGCCATCAACCATGTGATGTGACATGGGATCTCCATAGGCCGGCCTGTCACAAGGGCCTGTCGCCTGCAATCGAGTGTCCGTGCTTAGCTTAGCTCGCATAGCGAACAGTTTCCAGTGGCACCACGTGGAGGAACGGACATCGCCACCTGCTGATAGGCGAGATTGCTAGGAAGATATCGTGGATGTTCTGTTCGGTCAAACAGCGCCGGTGGTGTAAGGCGAACATCGCTGCCCGGAAACCAGAAGATGCGGGTTCGAGTCCCGCCTGGCGCAAGAGTTTTGACCGCAACTAAACATCCTCTTAACAGCTTCTATCTTCTGTAACAGCCGCTCTATGCTTAAGCAAAAATGAAAAACATCATTTTTCCGAAGCTTTTCGATCGGATTTAATGTATACACCTCACCTCCTGCTGAAGGAATCTCGGGCCGCTTGCTGCAGTTCCATATGGCGTGTCCCCGGGTGATGGATAAAGGATAAGGATAAGGATAAAGGACGCGTTACTCAACCTCTTTTGGGATGCGCCAGCGCATTCTACTTCTACGGGATGTCGTGGAGGCGATATGAATGCGTATTTGGCCATACAATGACTTGCGGTGGCCAGCCGATGAACAAGTCAGCGGTTTATCCTTCCCAGACACATCTGGTACCAATTCACCGACCACGGAGGGATGGAGGGCTTGGTTGGCCTGGGCAGAAAATCCGAACCAGGAATCTGGAACCGGGTGCACGCGACCGTCGGCGCCTCCTCTGACTGCGCTACACGCGCCTCGGGTGGTGGATAGGGGAATAAATGGCGAACCAAACGCGACAGTGTTCTGCCCAGAAACGCAGGAGGGATGCAGGGGATGGACACCACGCTCCTGTGTCGAGTCGCCCCATACCTTCTGTATGGGCACAGTATGTGCGTGGGTAGAGAGTGCGCGAGTGTGTTCGCGCCTGTGCAGATTGTATCTGTGTTGGCCCACCCAAAATTCGCACTCGGTCTACTGAGAGTACATCGTAAGGTAATTCGAGGCCGACTTAAAAGGCTCGCCCTGTCCTTTATGCCAGTCTGGCTGGGTGCCTGGATTTCGTCGCCTGCGCGTCAGAGCCCGGCTAGCTACCCGTGTTGTACTTCAGCCAAACACAGCAGCACTAGAGGGCCTCATTCCGCTTACCCCGAAAGAGCCCCAATTTCTGCAGCGATGGATAGGACGAGTACAGAGAAGCTGCTAAAATCTCAGGGCCTAACCAGGCTCTCCAGGATTGAGAAGAAGTAGGCTAATGATAAACCCAAAATTATCACCTCACAAAGGTGCTAACGCTTCTAGCAAACCAACGCTAACCAACCTTCCATCCTTTCAGTGGTTCATAGAAACCACTGAATAATCGGAATCTACAGCTTAATTTTAAATCGTATCGTTCTTGCACTATTTGCAATTCTAGCTGCACTCCGACTTTTATTCCTATGAACGACCCTTTCCTGTCCTAAACTCATTCGACTCCACATGCCGAGAAATAATTACGTACTTAACAGGGCAGATATATTATCACACACGATCTTACTGTCGAAAACGAGCAGCTTTGCTAGCTGAGGGTTGCGTAAGCTGTTTAGCTTTGGGGCCGGATTCATCAAAGTTACTGCAGTAACCTTAATGGAGAATTGTAAGCGAAAGCTCAGATAACGCGGCCTATCAAGCAATATGGTGGCGATAAGCCACGTTATCTGAGCTTTCGCTTACAATTTTCCGTTAAAGTTATTGCAGTAACTTTGATGAATCCGGCCCCTGGTGGACAAAGGAAACTCGAACGAACTACTTGTGGAGAAACCTAATTAATTCGCCAAATTTTAAATAATCGTTATAGCATAAAATAAAGTCAAAGTATAACATAAAGTGTTACAGCAATCACCACTGCACATTTTTGACGGAGGAAGAAGGAAGTACACCGCTAAAGCATGAATCAGTTTCGAGGAAGCCCTATGAGTACACAGTTACCAAGGTTAAAGGTTGTCTCTTTGTTATCAACCTTCTTGTGAACCTATTACTCAAAAGACGATACCTTGGCATACTCCGCAGCTTGGACAGCTTTGGCCGAATTGTAGATCTGACCAGGATTACGCAGTTGCTGAAATGATAAATAAATAGAGAAGTTTACAATAAACAAACAATAATCTGAATAAGAACAGAATTTTCCTATGAATACGCAGGTACTTTCAGTCATCTTCTAATTATAATTGAGCCTTTAATCACAACAGATAAACATTAACAAACTACAACAAATAAGACAACAAAATGACGAGTTTGATGCAAAATGTTTTTTCTTTAAAAAAGATAGGTTCTATTGTAACGCCTTCTGCAATACCTCTGCGAACGCTTCTCTTCACGGTAAAAACTGGAACGCATAATCTGCTTTTAACGTAAAAATTAAGACTGTATGGAAACCGAAGCATTAAAGAAGGGATAGGTCTTCCTTGTTCTATTTGTTTCGCGAGCTTCAAACGAAAGTCTCATCGTCAAGAAGAACAGAATAACGAATTTAGCACAGTGAAGATTTAGCGAACCTTGAAACACTGGTCATTGAAGTATTTATGTCCTTCCCAAACTCCTATCAATTTATCCAGCTTCTGCTGCATCATTCCGTCTGTCGACAGCTCCACCGTGAACGCGTACATCTGTGGAACGTAACGCGACAACATCTGAGTCTGAGAATCCAAGCGTTTACGCTGGCTGAAAAGTAAGATGGAGTGGTAGGTAGTGTTTATTTAGCTCAGTCAATAACTACAGCAGGAGCAAAGTTAGGAAAAAGGGTAGTTCTTGAGGCCAACTGTGCTACAGTTCGATGAAAGCCGGAGTTGGAGTTAGCGCGGTTCGAGAGCAGCCCAAGATTTTGCGTTAAGCTTCAGGATTTGAAGACACACTAGTCAAACAACCAACTAAGCACGCAACTGGCAAAGGCATCGTCATGTTCATCGTCTAAAGGTAAGATTTTCGATCAAAATTCCATCGCGTAGAAAATCAACTTCAGAAGCATGAAGACCTTGAAGCGAGATCCTTAGCGAAAGAACTTGAAGACAAAGGGTGCGTGTAGCGCTCTCGAAGGAGCCAACCCTCCTGTTCACCCACTATTGGCTGAAGGTTCGCGTTCCGCCCTGTCCAACTAACCAGGAAACTATCTCAACGGTAGGTCGGAACTACCCAGGTGTTGTATATGGGCAGAGTCGCCTCTCTCTGGGAAACAACAAAATGCAGACATCTCGACCCCAATACAACTGTGCGTAGAGTAGAGTTATGAACGACGGAAGTTGGGCCGTAGGCGGTGTTAGCCCTATGCCTGCAAGCGGAGGACGAGCTCATGCTAGCTGGAAACCGCGATGACGAGCAAGTAATGATGGCGCAGCGGGTAGAGGGGCGGCGTAGACCCATAATGGCTGTTTCCAGCCAACTTGAGCTCGCCCTCCGCGTGCAGGCAGAGGGCTAACGCCGCCATCGGTCCAATTTCTATCGTCCCTAACTCTGCGCACAGCTGTATTGGGGTCGAGATATTTGCATTTTGTTGTTTACAAGAGGGAGGAGATTCTGTCCATATACAACACTTCGGCCGTTCCGATCTTCCGTTGAGATAGTCTCCTTGTAAGTCTTTCCTGCTTCTGGGTCCATTAATTAGTAACAGACTTCTAGAAAGACTAAACACCGACTTCTCCATCAACCATCAACCCATACGGTAGCAATACGGGCTGTAAAGCGGAAGCATTCATATGACCCAATGATTTTCCTTGCCCTTTTCTCATTGCGCTTCATCATTTCAGTAGAGACCTAGTGCGAGGAGAGGGTGGAAGGGGGGAGATGGAAATGAGTGGGTCACCGCCAGGAAAGGGAGAAATTCGGATCTATCCTAGTTAGAGGGGGCAATCTCAATCTTTCTAATAATGACAGCACAAATAAAGTGAATTATTTTAAAGAGACTAGCTACTGAACTAACAAGATTACTTTCATGCAATTTACCTATCGGGGAGAGGTCACCCCGTTTGTGCTTGGCTTGATTTTTTAGCAGTGTCCTCTCTGACTAGGATAGATCAAAAATTCTCTAATACCGTAGACTATACATCGAAAATTTCCACACCAAGGAGGGAGCACGATCCCACAACCGTATTGCACCCACCCATCCTTATCCCTCTCCTAATAAAGGCGAGATTTATATCATTTTCGCATCAAATTCGACTTCTAAGCAAGCTTGGCGCTTTTAAATCCAGTCTGAACATTTTCAAAATAAAGTCGAGCGCGTTCCGGTTAAACTAGAAACTCTTCGAGGTTTTAGAATATTTTTGTTCAAGGAAAATTTAGACGGACTTTGTTTAAGCCTTTTAATTTTTCCGTGAAAGCACTGCTTAAAATTTTGTGAAACCTTAATAAAAACAATAGTTTATAGTCCATTTTCAAATTGAAAACAAGGGGAGCATTTTAAGTTCTATTAGGTTGGTGCATAAGTTCTCGGATATTTGATCCCTCCTGAATTGAAAGCGCATTTTCCCGCCAAATTTCTCACATGTATCAACGCGTAAATGATCGATCGATAGAGAAAGGAAAGGGCTACAAAACTGTTCCTAACATTTACTTCTGCGTTGTTAACGTCAGCTATTATGGCTGAGCAATTCATCCCAACTGAGACGCATATTCGGCACGTCATGTTATTCCTGCAACAATCTGACCTCAATGCCAACGAATCGTATCGTCGCCTGAAGGATGTTTACAACGAGAGTGCTCCTGCTCGAAGTACTGTGTACCAGTGGTTCTCGAAGTCTGCAGTTGGTGAATTCTCCGTTGAAGATAACGAACGAGAAGGGCGTCCGATGACACTGGATTTGGATGGCCTCCGAAGTAGAGTGGAAGCGGACCCATACCAAACCACTCGCGAACTATCAAGCACTCTTGCTGTTAGTCACTCAACAGTCGTTCGAGGATTGAAGTCGATTGGCAAGGGGCAAAAATTGGGTCGCTGGGTACCCCACGACTTGACACAACATGACATGGATAGCAGAGCCGATGTCGCTCTGTCTCTCCTTACCCTCAGACGTACCCACGGATGGCTGGACAACCTTGTCACCGGGGATGAGAAGTGGATACTCTACTCTAATTATCACCGGCGTGCACAGTGGGTTGACGCAAATGGAGAGGCAGAGGACGTTCCGAAACCCGACCTTCACGTGGAAAAGGTGATGCTATGCATTTGGTGGAGCGTTCCTGGCGTAGAATACTGGGAGCTGCTGGACGAAGGGGTAACAGTGACGGCAGAGGTTTACGTCAAGCAACTGAGGAAGTTGAGGGCCCACCTTCAAACCACACGAGGAGAGCAAGTGAAGGTGTATTTTCAACACGACAACGCCACACGCATATTGCTAGAGCGACGGCGGCTGAGTTGGCGGACTAGAATGGATGTGGAAGAATGGATGGACCGTTCTTCCACATCCACCTTACTCACCAGATCTCGCTCCTTCTGATTGTCACTTGTTTTCAAGCCTTCAACGCTATTTGGACGGCCAGCAATTTAGGAACCGAGAGGATGTCAAGGAGGCACTGCTCACATTTTTCGAATCACAACCGGCCACGTTTTGGAGAAAAGGCATCCATGACTTACCAGCACGTTGGCGAAAGACAATTGATGTAAAGGGTGGTTACTTCAAATGATTTGATATTGTTGTTCGTATGTTGCGATAATAAATATTTCATGCCCCAAATGTCCGAGAACTTATGCAACAACCTAATAAAACAATATTGCGCCATGTACTTGCCCAGAAAATGGCGATTTTCATTTGACTGATGGCAAAAATTCTGTACGCGTGGAACGTGGTATAACAAAAGTAAATGCGGAAAGCACACACATATTCACTTTGCTATTTCAAGCATCAGCAGCACAGTATCTACACTATTAACTAAATAAAAATGAACTACACAAAAAAAGAACTAAAACTGAACAGCGAGATTGGTCAGTGCATGGCGCGAAGTTCTTTTAATACAGTAAAAATTTCTGCCTTTCTGCAGTTTAGAATAGGGTCAAAACCATTACTTTTCCTTGAGAAACAAAATTTTTATAAAACATCAAACAATGCCTTCACTTTCTCAGGCAGGTGAATTCAAAATTTCAAAGAGAAATTCATACTAAAGTTTTCTTGGACAGGAACTATTCTAGCTTTCTCGAAAAGACCGTAGTTTAATCTGCTCGTTTTGAGTTGGTGGATGCAGCTTGATTTTGAAAGCCGTCCAGAGCTTAGAACCATGTTCATTTTGATTTGAGAAGTGTCCCATTTGGAATGAAAAGTAACCAGTTTGGTTGGAAGTGTCCAATTTGACTTAAAAATGGTATGCACTTCAGACGCTGGACGGCGCACCAAATCCATCAAAGGTTGATTGGTAGGTATGGTCACAACGGCTTCGATCTTATCAATCAATATCGATCACGGCAGGAATACGATCGATATTGCTCGTTTTCCTAAGGCCACACCGCAAGGCGTCTGAAGTATGGATGACGTCAAAACTGTTAGAATAAAAGGAGAAAAATCAACACTAACGTGAATCTAACCTTTTTGGAAGGCAACGCAATCTGCTTCCGCGTAATATCATGGAAGTACCTCCCTTTACTAGGTACTTGGCCTAAAATGATCAACGCGGACGTCGAGCCGACCGAAGGCACCGTTCGCAGGAGTGGCTAGTCTGACTGTCCTAGTCGCGAATCAAACTTGAAAGCGTTTCGTAGTGCGTGCGTGAGGCGCACCTACTGCCGATTGCGCTCATCCGGATTAGTTTATGACTGAATCAATAAGCGCCTAGAACTCACCATTGATAGGCCCAGTCGTTTATAACGTACAGAACGTTGAGTCGAAAATTATCGTTAGCTTGAGCATCCTTCACTCTAAAAAATGCTACTTAGCTGTCCTGAACTATCATCACACACCTTACAACGGAATCCTTACCTGCTCAGGAGGTACGTGAGAACCACTTCCCGAAGCTGATCAGTATTGCAGTGTTCAAAAATCCACTTCCGGCTGGACTATAAATTTTTTAAAATTTATTGCGAAAAGAAAGCTGTGGGTAACGAATACCATACCGAAACAAGGTCCTTGGAACACTTGCCGCTGTTCAGCTGGTCCAGCATGCTGCCAAGAGGGTTCACATCGAAGTTGACGTTGGCCAGTATTTGGGTCATTTTCTGCGATTCCGACAGAATCACAGCCTGAGCCACTTGAGCCTGAACGCAGTCAATTGGAAGTAGAAACTGAAGCGCTAACTTATTTGATGCAGGAAACCAATTATAACGACTCGTGCGGAAGAAATAAAGGATCTGTTCTAGATGGAAGGCGCCATCATGTAAAAAGTACTGGAGCAAACTACCAAACGCTATTCCGCTGTTGAGTAAGTGATCATTTAACGCCGTTTACAATAACAGCACCATGTTTTGTTTATCGTTATTTGCTGCAACTTTTATCTGTTTGACTGAGCAATTAATGGTCAGACCATAGTACCCACCGAGTAAGACTGATCCGAGATAAATTACTGTAGCTGCTTGCTAACCAGGGGCCGGATTCATCAACGACTAACCCGTGGGTATAGGGGTAGAGATACAACGACGAAGCCTGCGTCTCTGACTCTTGCGTTATCTCTACCTGACTCTTATCTTATCTCTACTCCTTATACCCCGTATACCGATGGGTTTAAACGTTGATGAATCCGGCCCCAGGGGTCCGAAGAACATATACATTGGTTTTCATTTTTGCCAAGCCTAGAGGACTGTTATAGAAAATAGAACCTGTAAGAAGGATGTTTAGTCGCGATCAAAACTGTTGCGCCAGGCAGGACACGAACCAGCGCCTTCTTGTTTCCGGGCTGCGATGCTAGGCCTTACACCACCAACGCTGTTTGACCGAGCAGAACATTCATGATATCTTCCAGAAGCAGTCACCTATCAGCACTCACCCGTGATATCGGGATGAGCCGGCCGCTGACCTCAGCATGAAACAGTTAAGATGAAGGCCTTCGTAGAAATGTTTTTCATTTTTGCTTGAACCTAGAGCGGTATCATTTCTACGAAGGCCTTCAGCTTAACCGGTTGCTGATATCAACGGCCGACTGGCTCATCCCGACATCACGGGTGAGTGCGGATAGGTGATTGTTTCTAGGAAGATATCTGGGGTGGGATTCAGCAACGACTTACGTAAATTTAACGGAGAATTGTAAGCTTATCAAGCGATATGGTGAGCGATAAGCCGCGTTAAAAGCTCAGATAACGCGGCTTATCGTTCACCATATCGCTTGATAAGCTTACAATACGCCGTTAAAGTTACGTAAGTCGTCGATGAATCCGGCCCCTGGATGTTCTCTTCGATCAAACAGCGCTGATGGTGTAAGGCGTAGCATCGCTGCCCGGAAAGCAGAAGGTGCGGGTTCGAGTCCCTCCTGAAGCATAAGTTTTGATCGCAACTAAGCGTCCTTCTAACAGCTTCCATCTTCAATACATACACTGTTTGACCGGTAATAAAATTCTACCCTTCACATGCAGTGAAATTCTGGTTGATTTTAAAACAGCCGTGATAGCACGCACGAATAAATACATACCTCTTTCATAGCAGGGATCGAGTCCAGATGGGCTTTCAGGTTACGCTCGCTGTCAGTGATCTGCTGATGCAGATGCTCCTTCTGTGAGTTCATCTTCCTCATGAACTCAGATTCCGGTTGAGATGGGCCTGGACCGACATTTCCTGGATGTGGTGGATGGCCATTGCCATGTACTAAAGAGTTACAGCTGGCCGTTAAGAAGTCAAGTCACGGTGAAAAATGAAAGAAACTCACTCATGTGAACTTCACGCTCCACACAATAACGATAGTACTCGTTAAAGGGACCACCGTAGAGGAAGGCGAACTTTGGGTTCCCTTCCTGCTTCTCCATGGTCATCTTCTCGAAATCCGGACCGTTCTTGGCCACAAAGACAGCCAAGCGTTCGATGGCGTTCCGCAGATCGTCATCTGTAAATTTCACATATATTTGGGGGAAAAGGTGATCTGAATCGTGAGAGCTCTGGTACTATTGAAGAATACCGCCCGGGGCCAGATATATTAACCGCCTACCGCCCTCTAACAGTGAAAATACCGCCAAATATCGACGCTGATGAATGTCATAACAACGAGTTTGGCGGTATTTTCACCGTTAGAGGGCGGTAACCTGCTTATGAATCTGGCTCAGAGTGTGTACAAGGAAGGCAAACAGGCAACTCAAATTCCTTCGTCAACCGCAAAAGCGTTTTTCGATGGCAGTCGAAGTACCGTAAATGGCTAGAGAGTTTCTAGTGCTGGCCAACACTTTGAAGGATTGTTTCTACCCGACAGGAAGGAGCATATTCCCTTAGCCGTCACTCCGACTATGTCCGAGGGTTCCAATACAGGCTCCATGATGGGAGAGCTCTAGAGCAAGTCCAAAGAAAGCAGCAGTGAGGCATGGGGATGAGGCGCAAACCTAGAAATGTCTTCAAGTACACGAATTTCCCTCAATCGTCTTGTTGGTACCGAGATCGTGAATTTCATTTTCTGAACAAGGCGAAGCGTGCTCTGTGGTTTTAAAAATTCCAAGTGGGATAATAAAAAAAGTTATATGGAATTCTTCGACTTTGTTCTCTTAAGACCAGAAGAAAACTTCGAGAAAATCACCTGCAGAACTTCCTGAAGGATTTTTAAGGCTAACTGGAGCTATCCTAGTTGGGAGGGGGGGGGGAGGGCACGTAACTAAAAATTATGTAACCAATTTACCTGAGACTCACGAAGCGACTTCAGGAGGACAAAATAGGACCCAAAAAACAAATCGCCGCGGTTGTAAAGACGTCTCGGTAGGCAAAGCGCATTCAAACTAAACTACCGCCGCCTGACATGTTATAACCCGGATCCATCGTGGTGACAAGACGTTCTTACCGGGGTACCATGTCTTCAAACCGTTACCATAAGAACAGTCGTTGGAGGACCACCGTGCCTTCGGATCATTGCTGGCCCCATGCTTACTAGCACGATCCGGCACTATTGTACTTTCGGGACTCCAGAGGACGAGGAGAGGTCGAAAAAATTTTTTCGCCCAAACCTCGTCCAGGGGGGTTATTTGGGATGCTGATCACGAAACTGACATCCATTTTTGAAATTTCGGCCGATTACGGTAGGTTACGGTAGGTAAGGGTGACTAAGGCTGTCGAGGTCATAATCACCGATTTCGCCCAAACTTCGCCTATGGGGTTATTCGGCGTGCTGATCACGAATCTGACATCCGTTTTTTGTTTTACGCTGGAGTACGGTAGGTTACAGTGGGTACCGGGGAGTAAGGTAATGGTCACCGATTGCGCCCAAACTCCAGCGTAAAACGAATAACGGATGTCAGATTCGTGATCAGCACCTGATCGGTGATTATGACCTCGACAGCCTTAGTCACCGGTACCTACCGTAACCTACCGTAATCGGCCGAAATTTCAAAAAACGGATGTCAGATTCGTGATCAGCACCCCGAATAACCCCTGGACGAGGTTTAGGCGAAAAAAAATTTCGACCTCTCCTCGTCCTCTGGAGTCCGTAAAGTACAATAGTGCCCACGATCCTGACGAACACATCCCCGAATGATTACCGTATCATTTAGGCGCACGTTGGCTATGGAGCGCGAAATCCTTTATTCCAAGCATTACACACGTGAACCTCTCGTCGCCCAGATAATGCGGATCTGGGTTCGAAGATCGCAGAACCAGACTAGGGAGGGAACTCCAGGGTGGGTGCCATACATGCTGCTTGTGTGGAATCTGCTCTTGTCGCTCAGGGGGACTCCGCAGCAGGGTTCTGCGCTCTTCGAGCGGCGAAACGCGTACGGCTGGAAAAATGCGCAAAAAATGCCTCAATGTTGCGTGCATATCGAAACTCCTCAAATCCCAAGTAGTCAGCTGAAATGCATGTATTCCGCAACGCTGAGGAACCGAACACCCACCTCCCTCGCATCAAGCAACTCCACTATCCACTGCGCCATGACCCGCTTGCCGGGAAGGCAATCGTGGGCGCACAAGAGATCGATCGAATGTCAACGTGAACATTGACGCGCGATCTCTAAGCTAGGAGGGCGTAGACCTACTTTCTATACCAGTTTCCGCGCTCCATCGCTAACCGGTATACGGTAACCATTCGGGGGTGCATTTGTCAGAATCGCTTTACACCACGGTCAATCAATAGCGGAACTATGGAACGGAAAAGAGAAGCTTCATACTGTTTAGGGCGGTTTTCGGTGGAGCACTTTAAGAAGAAAGGCAATTTGACGTTGTAATAGATGAGTGGTTGCTTCAGCATAGCCAAGATTGGTACAAGTGCTTATTGCGACTTACGTTCCCGTGTTGTCGTCCTTTTCAGAGCTTGGAGAATTCAACGTCACTTGAGAAACTACCGTCCCAAATGCCATTTCATTCTACAGAAACCCATCGAAAAATCTATGAGACAGCGAAAATAACGCCGTGCGAAGTCGAAAACAAGACTAACCTTAAATATGGGGAGAAGACATGTTCCAATCTTGGCTACCCTGATGCAACTACTCATCTATTGCAACGTCAAATAGCATTTCTTCCCAAAATGCTCCGCCGAAAACCGCCTCAGACAGCACGAAACTTCCTTTTTTCCCTAGCTCCATAGCACAACTATAGAGTAGCCGCGGAGTTGGCATGTTTCCAGCACTGATCCGAAGACGTGACAGTCCCGCAACGACTGTTCTTACGGTAACGTTAACGTTTTGAGAACGTGGTACCCTAGTCATGACGTCTTGTATCGTAATGAGGGGGGGGGGGGGCACATAACCTTGTCTGTGTTCACGACCGCGGCGAAACCGACTGTCATTTTTGGGAATTTTGTCAGTTTAGGTCCTATTTTGTCGCAAGACGTTCTTTCTAGGGTACCACGTTTTCAAGCCGTTACCGTAGGAACAGTCGTTGCGGGACCACCATGTCTTCCGATCAGTGCAGGCGCCATGCCACCTCCACGGTTAATGAATGGTGGAGCTATGGAGCCACAGATAGAAGAAGCTTCATACTCTCTGAGGCGGTTTTCGGTAGAGCATTTTGGAAAGGGATGTAATTTGACGTTGGGTGTCTCTAAGCGTATGTTTCGGCTTATGCGGTGTTGTCGCCTTCTTCATAGCCTGGAAAAGTCGAAGCCGTTTGAGAAGCCATCCTTCCAAATGCCATTTCATGCTGCGAAAACCCATCCAAAGGGCAAGATACCTCAAAAACAAGGCTTGCACAGAAGACATACACCAATCTTGGCTACGCTGAAGTAACTACTCATCGATTACAACGTAGAATTGCATCTCTTCCGAATATGCTCCACCGAAAACCGCCTAAAACAGTATGGAGCTTCGTTTTCCGTAGTTCCATAGCTCCACTACCAAGTAACCGTCGAGTTGGCATGGTTCCAATACTGATCCGAATACGCTCTGTGCAAGCCTTGTTTTCGAGGTCTCTTTGGATGGGTTTTCGCAGCATGAAATGGCATTTGGAAGGGAGGCTTCTCAAAGGGCTTCGACTTTTCCAGGCTATGAACAAGACGACAACACCGAAACTTAAGTCGAAACATACGCTTTAAAGACAATAGATACCCAACGCCAGATTGCATCTCTTTCCAAAATGCTCCACCGAAAACCGCCTCAAACCGAATGAAGCTTCTTCTATCCTTGGCTCCATAGCTCCACCATTCATTAGCCGTGGAGTTGGCATGGTGCCAGCACTGATCTGAAGAAGTAGCGGTCCCGCAACGACTGTTCTTACGGTAACAGCTTGAAAACGTGGTACCTTAGAATGAATGTCTTGTTATTTTTTTCTATAGTGAACCCCAAGTCAATTTTTACATAATTTTTAGTTATGAGCCCCCTCCCCCTCCCGACTAGGATAGATCCGTCCCTTTTACATGTAGATGCAGCGACCGCGACACGTTCCATTAACCGTTAACATTTCTTACTGCTTTAACGTCTCCATTGGTGGCCCCAAATTGTGTCTATGTGCGGTTATTTTTACGTTTTCGGTGTTTATTGAAGAGTTTGACAAAGTGATACGAAGACATGGAAGCATACCTTGTGGCGGGCGCGGACGATATCCATCATCCGCCATATTTTCCTGAAACACCAATCTTCAGGATAGAACTCCAACGCATTCAGATCCAATGAGGCACATAATGATGTGGGTAGAGATGAAAATGAGTGTTTGATAAACCTACAACCGGGAAAAACTCGTGAGTTGCTGACCGTAGTTTCGGAGTGAAATTCAGGGAAATCGTTACGGGACCGAGTTGGCTATCCTCTGCTAATCAGTCGCTGCAGCTAGTGATACTTACTTGCATGCTTCTCCGGCGCAAATAGGGTCGGGGGGGGGGGGGGGGCTTCTGATGGGCAGAAAATCCCATAGAGCGTCGTAGCGTCGTTAATGTCCTTCATCCCTGGCTCCAACGTATAAAGCCTGTAGTAAGGGCGTTCCATGGTTAATAAGAACCATGTTTGAATCGCGCGGCTGTTGGCGTTCCACCCCGGACAATTCGGACGGGTTTCTTTCCGGTTGTAAGTGTATCGGCGAGTATGAAAATGCACAACAGACAACAAGTTTGGTTTAGGAGTAGCGTCATTGAAGTGATTACAGCAGCTAGATATTAAAGGTCGCTAAGCAAATTTCTCTTTGAATCGATTATAACGAAAATAATCGTTTCAGGGACAAACGAAGCGAGCGGGAGCGACTGCCGCCTACATAATAGCATCGCGTTCTACTCAATGTGAATCTCAGATCGTGTCGTTGTCGAAGATCAACGAACCCAACAGAAAAATCAAGTAGAGGCAAAGCCACCAACGAGATTATGCAGACAGGAATTAAAGTTCACAATGCCCTAGCATTTCAGCCGGCGGTCGCGTTTTTTGGTTGATTGGAGCGCGGAAATATGCGCGGCGGTGGTCTGGCGAAATGGGACGACGAGTGATTTTATGGAACATTTCTAGCTGGGTTGATGGAAACGCATCCCACACCTATCAGATGCGACCGTAGGTGGACCAAGGAGCATATATACCATTTTCACGTCGAACTGGACACTTTTCAAATCAAATTGGACACGTTTCAGGTCAAATTGGAGACTTTTAAGTTAGTTTCAAGACTTCTGAAATCAAAGCGAACTCTTGCAAATCGAAATTATTAGGCCGTTACTTAAGTTCTGTCGTTTTTTGACCTCTAACTCAAATGTAAGTATCTCAGCTCAAACATACCTCTATTAGGCGAAATAAGAACCTTTACAATCTACACATCTTTGCCAACGAGACACTAGTTAATTTATTCTAGTAGCCTAGAACTCCGGAGGTCTAGAAGCCATGAATTCTTCGAGAGCACATTCGCCCTTCGAGGTTTGCAAGTATCGTCAGCGCTCCTTCTACGCCACAATAACGACTCGTTTCTGGAGCGAATTGTGACTTATGACAAAAAATGAATTGTCTACGACAATCGACGACGAAGTGCTCAATGGTTAGATATTGACGAAGCACCTAAACACTGTTCAAAGCAGAGTATGCGCCAGGAAAAGGTGATGGTGACCGTTTGGTGGTTGCCAGCGGTTTAATCCACCATAGCGTTCTCAAACCTGGTGAAACAATCACGGCGGAAAAGTACTGTCAGAAGCTGGACGAGGTGCACAAGAAGCTCCAGCAAATCTACCCAGCGCTGAGCTACAGAAGGGGACCGATACTTTTGCACGACAACGCTAGGCCGCACGTAACGATGATCACCAGGCAGAAGCTCCATTCTTTGGGAGACGAAACACTCGACCATCCACCGTATTCGCCCGACTTAACGTCTACAGACTACCATTTTTTCAAACATCCCGACGGCTTCCTTCGCCGATAATACTTCAGGAACTGACGTGATGCAGAATATGCTCTCGAAGAATTCGTTGCTTCTAGATCTCCGGAGTTCCATGCTATTGGAATAAATAAACTAGTTTCTCATTGGCAAAGATGTGTAGATTGAAATGGTTCTTATTTCGACTAATAAGGTTATGTTTGGGCCAAGATATTTACATTTGAATTTAGACGTCAAAAAACGACAGAACTTAGGTAACGACCTAATACCTTTAGGCAGGTAAAATTTTAGACTTAATAAGATGGTTAGAATGAATTTTGTTTAAGGAAATTTGGAATAATTTTTTTGAAATTGCTTTTAAATTGAAATCTTCATTGAAATTGTTATATCCTTTAGTAGGTGTATTTATTTTATAAAAATTTTTTATTTCGAGTAAAATTTTTAGTTTAAATTTTGTTTTAAAGCACAGCAAAGCGCAGCAAGCAATAGCACATTAAAAGAAGAGATCGCGCCATGCACTTAAAAGTTCGCCGCAACTCTTATTTTACCTATAGTGTAAGCGCCACTTACATGAACCATCAAGATGAGGATATGTGTGTTTTTTTACAGTTGTTATTGTTGCATCGTTAACAGGTGTCAAATCCCATGCAAACAGGAATTCTGCTATCAATCGAATAAAAATCGCAACAGCTTGGAAGAGAGCATGGCGTAATCTTTTTTTAGCACTAGAAAATGGCCGCCTTCCTTTCTTTAAAAGGGTTCTAAACCAATATTTTTCCACAAAAATTGAAAATTTTGTGAAATTTTAAATAACGGTTTCACTTAAGAGGTACAAGATTTCAAACTTCGAAGAAAGTTATACCAAAAACTTCCCTAAACAAAAATTTATTTCAAATTTTTGGAAAGCTTATTGTTTAATTTAGAAGAAGCTTATTTAGATTTGGAAGAGCTCGCTTTGATTTCAGAAGTGTGAGGCTAGCTTAAAAGAGTGTCTAATGTGATCTGATAAGTGTCCAATTCGACGTGAAAATGGCATATATGCTAGCGTTCATCGGATAGCGACTCGGTAAGTTATATATATATATAATATTTTGAATATTATTATTATATGCTTATGTTTAAACTGAAACCTTGAATATTTAGGAAACACAGGTTTTCACTCTAATGCATACATAGTTAATCCTATCCTTCGATCTACTCGCAGTTTTGCTAGTGTTGTTACTAATGCCGCTGTGTATTGAACAGGCGACGTGACATATATGATGAATGCACAGCGCAATCTCTTTATGTGTACAGCACACCACCACTTTCTTTGCTTTGCATAGGGCACATTGTAAAAAATGTCCTTTGAGGTCAAATAATAAAAATTTCGCGTACATTTATACACTGTAGTAATTTTTGCTTAAGGCACTCTGTAAAGTTGAAGATTCTTATTAAAAGTTCTTTTTAAGAGAGGGAATTGCAGCTTTCTTAGACCATGTCTATTTAAATTTTAGATACGCTTAATTCGGTTTTCAAGGCGTCTGTTATATTTATTATTAAAATTGCTCGGCCACAAATATAGACTCCTGTTTAAAACAAAAAGTGTCCAGTTCAAAACAAAAATGTCCAGTTTAAAATCAAAAAGGTTCACGTCGAATTGAAAACTTTTCGAAACAGATTGAACACTCTCTTTAGCTAGCCTGATCGCAAGACTTTTGAAATCAAAGCGAACTCTTCCAAATCGAAATCAGTTTCTTTCACATCAAATTAGGGACTCTCCAAATAGGTAAGAATAAACATTTGTTCAAGGAAAACTTAAGTATAACTTCTTTAAGAAAACACATTGTTTGAAAGTTTATAAAAAAATTTGACAAGGAAGAATAATAGTTGAAAGCCTGTTTTAAATAGCAGAAAGGTGGCCATTTTTTAACGTCATAAAAGAGACTGCGTCATGCCCTCGTCTGACACATCGCGATTTTTATTCGATTGATAGCAGAACTTCTGTTTGTATGGAGTTTGACACCTGTTAGCGGTCCAGCATAAATAATAGTAAAGAACAGACATATAATATCGTCACCTTGGCGGTTCATTTAAGTGACATTTGCACTATCAATCAAATAAAAGTCGATGCGAACTTTATGTGTGCAGATCGATCTGTTCTTTAACGCATTATACGTTTGCTTCATTGCTGTGCGTTGTATTTGCAAATTTTCAATTATTATTTTTTCTAAAAATAAACATTTCATAAAATTGTCACGCTTGTTGGGGTAATAGTAATAGTAATAGTTTATTAAGACCATTTAAGATGGACGTGAGATAAAACAACAAACATGGTATCGCCACCAAATTGAACAAGTATTTATATAGCAACAGAAATCAAAGTCATGGGTA
The DNA here is from genome assembly GCA_947359475.1 of Heligmosomoides polygyrus bakeri. Taxonomy (NCBI): domain Eukaryota; kingdom Metazoa; phylum Nematoda; class Chromadorea; order Rhabditida; family Heligmosomidae; genus Heligmosomoides; species Heligmosomoides polygyrus. The sequence goes on from OX375866.1 coordinate 9,576,865, forward strand.
GGTAAACTAGAAAAAAGTTTGAAGAAATTTGTACCAAATTTTCCTTGAACAAAAAAAAATATTCTAGCCATCTTATTGAGATTGTGGTTTTACCTGCATGAAGGTTGTTTTAATTTGGAATAGTTCGCTTTGATGTCAAAGGTCCTAAAGCTAGCTTAGAGGAATGTCCAATTTGATTTGAAAAGTGTCCATTTCGACGTGAAAATGGTATATAAGTTCCTTTCCCAAGAAGCGTTTCCACGGCAAGGACGGAAAGACATTTGTCATTTGAAGGAGACCGATTTTCTGCTCTTCTTCAGTCCTACATAGCAACTCGTCGCCTGTTCGTTCCCTCTTCGTTCCACCTCCTGCTAATTCCTCCCCCTTCGTGCGAGTTTATCGGCAAAGCCCTTCTTAGTTTTTGAAGCACGGAGCGGAAACTGCAGTCTAGTGGCAGTTTGAATCGAATCAACTTGTCGTCGAGCTCCGAAGACAAATTGACGTCGAATTTATCGACGACGCACTGAGAGAATGTGTGACATTAATTTGTGGGTGGTGAAGAGCCGCGCGCCGGTCGTTCGGCACTCTACCGTAGCTCCATCCACCAGCCGGTGGATGGCTCGGGCAGGCAAGCTGACGCCACCACATCAGAGTCCGAGTGGCAGAGCCAAGCCTCCCGCTGACTCTGTCGTTATGGTGCGTTTCAAGAAGCATCGCATCTTACAGTAATTGGTGTTGAGAGGTGTTGAGAGGAGGTTGTGCTCTGCCCGTCGGGGTCTTCATATGGTAGTTTATGGCGCCGATATCATTACAGGCGTTTTTACAGCGCAGATCTCTTTGTCAGCGCTTAAACGAACGTGACAGTCATAATGACGGCGACAAGTGGTGTCTGGAACAGATCATTATGCAACCCGCGTTTTCGGTGGGAAAACCGAACGCATCAAAATCACTTCTGCGAAAACACTCACTCCAGAAAAAAATCTTGAGACATGTTGAATACTCTAAAAATAATGCAGATATTAATGAGTCTTTCTTTTTCATCAGGGGTCGGAATTGACAACGGCTTACAGAGGTTTAACGGAGAAATTACAGCCAAAATTCCTGAAAAACGCGAACTTAAGTGGCTTATCAACTTGCGCTATGGTGAAATGTTGGCGTTTTTAGGACTTTCGGCTGTAATTTCTCCGTTAAATCTCTGTAAGTCGTTGATGATTCTGGCCCCAGAGCGCCACCGAACATCAGTACGCCCACCAACGCGTTGGTCTGACCTCCTCGTGAAAGCCCTAGACGAACAGTATGACGCCCTTTGTTCCCCTCGAGCGAGGAGGATCCATTGGTACATTCTGGCACGGGACAGGGACGAATGGAGACGCTGGCGTCCGTTCAAGCAAGTCGATGATCAATGGGACGACAGGTGATACAGGCGATTGCTCATTACAGATGACAGGGCAGATTCAGCGATAAAGAATTGCTTCAAAAGAGGTCTAAATAATAAATATTATATTAAAAGGTAAAAGCAAAAATAATACCCATGAAGATTAGTTTTGCCACTCAAATCTTCATACGAACCTTTTTTTATGTTGCATTTAGCATTTCCCCTGTGGCTTATGAATTGAAAGTTAATCTAATTTTAAGCTATAAAACGTTTAGCTCTCGCATTTTTTAGAAGAGAAGATATGTTTATTTTTTATTTTTTTCAGACCTGCTTTACACAGAAACAACTATTCGGCAATTTCATTACGCAAGATGACAACATCTGTGTCCACCTTACACAACGAAAAGAAAAAATAGTCACACAGTTTGGTTTTAGAATTAGTATTTCTCTGGTATTATGTAAAAATACTAGTAGGCTGATCCGTCCTCTATATGATCTGAAAATCAAGTAGTTACTTGGTCACAGTTTAGTTTTCGCTTTGAGAATCTTGAAGACAAAAAGCTAAATGTATGACAATCTGCTAGAGAATTATGCAGGATGCGTAGAAAGTATTGACGCACCTACTTTTTGTTTCAGCTCCAGCTTTCTCTTTCCACTCCTCTAGGTTTTTGTGTGTTATTTTTGTTGTCTATATTGTGCTCAAAAAACATTCACGAAAAAAACTGAAGAAACATGATCGTCATCGTTACGGTGGCCCTTTTTTGTCTGTTACCCAAGGAGCTGAATACTTCCTTAACAACAGAATTTGGCGCTGTTCGAAACGGTTGGTGAGGAAAGAGGTCAGCAGCCCAGGCGTCAGCCACGGCTCTGTCATAACAGATGATGATTACAATATGTTCAAGCACGATAACGCTCAAATCCAAAACTATCAATCTCTGTCCGATAACGGCAAACAGATAACGCGCGCAGGGTGGACAGCTTCTCAGACGAGCACAGCTTAGACATGAATCCGCTGGATTACTCTTTTTGAGCGATTTTGGAGAATGAGGTCTGGGCTACTTTCAGCAGAAGTGACCAGTCGCAGAAGGCTACCCTGTTCAGAGCACGGGACGAAATCCAAGCGAGTACTTGCGGCGCGTGCTCATGAATTTTTCCGTCGTTTTCGCTTCTGTATTCACAATAAAGGAGCCAATGTCAATTACGAGTTACTCTATCGTGTTTGCAAGATCATTTTCCATATTTCTCAACTGAATATTTTAAAAGTTACTGCGCAATACTATTTCTACAACCGCCATTTACTGCGTCAATACTTTTTACGCACCATGTATTTGCGCATTGTGCCGACTAACTTCACCATTTCTGAATCGTTCGATGGTTTCATGTTGGGAACGGCGCATCGTCGATGCCTTTTATCGTCGTCTACGCCTCTGCATTCGCAGCCAAGAAGCCTATATAAAATACAAGTGATGCTATTCTGTTCGCTAGATCATTGTTGACATTTTGTATACAAACTTGTTAAATTTTATGATCTGTTGTTATTTCTAACATTTACGTATAGTGCGTCAATACTTTTGCGCAACCTGTACATATTTATTGCTTCACGTCTTCTTCTTTTAGTGATTTCTGATCTTCTTCGTGTAGCATTAATAAAGAACGATTATTTTAATGTTGGATTTTTTTGCATACACCTTACACCTTTTACACCTATCTACAGATCTACAGGATGCGACATTTAAATCGGGCAGATAATCTTTTTCTTTCAAACGAAATTATTAACACAAAAACAAATGAAATAAAAAATTTTTCGCACACAAATAGAGGAATATCTCAAGAATAAAATTGCACAATATATCCTCCGTCAGCCGCAATGACCGCCTCCATCCTTAGCCTGAAGCGTTCGCAGGCTCTTTCTAAAGGAGCGTTGTTCATATTTGTCAATGCTGCTTCAAAGCGGAGAGGTGATGTACTACTGTATCACCTTGTCAACATCCCTTTTGGCTACACTTCAAACACAAGATTTTCGGGGATTGAAATCCAGGCTATTCGGAACCAGAACTCCTTGGACAAAACCATGTCCAAGCTACGGACAGCCAGTTTTAGAATAATGGCTCACGTACAAGATGAGGTACCCTAGTAGCACATCTCTCTCGTTGCGTCGTACTGCTGGAAGTCATTTGGCCTCCGTGAAGCTGCAGTATGTACGTCTACACTTTTCCTCAACGATTGCCCTAGGTCCTCCAGAATCAGCACCTGAGCATTTTCCACGACTACCGGAATTCCTGACGCGCCTTCCCACGAATGGGTTTTCCTTGCCGGGCTTGCGGAACGTTCCTCAGACTCCTCATCAGAAGCACTGTACCTGGCAAAACATCGCAAACGGCTGATCTGGACATCCAAAGAACCGAATTATTCCCGAACAGAGCGAATGCTTTCGATAATCATAATTAATGGTAAAAGGTTTTATCACGAACAGAACCTTTCAAGTGAAAGTCAACGATTCCCTTTCAGATAGGTATACGGTGACCAGCGGAGTACCTCAGGGTGGTATATTATCACCAGTTCTCTTTATTATCTACACCTCCGACTTACCAGACCAAATAGACAAATTCAACGTGAAGTGTAGTATGTTTGCTGATGACGTAAAACTGTACAAAAAATATTAGCAAACCAGAAGATTGCTTGGCTTTGCAAGGCGCCATAAAAGAGATTGCTGATTGGTTTGACAAGTGGAAACTACCTCTATCTGCTTCAAAACTAAACTTCGTCATCTTGGTAAATCGAAGACAGCAAGATACAACTACATGCTTGGTGGAACCCGTATAGTCAGTGTAGATACGTCACGAGATCTGGGATTTATTATGGACAAAAACTCACTTTCACGGACCACTGTGAAGGCATCGCGAAGAAGGCTGAGAGAATTGTTTACAACATATTTAAATCCTTGTCGATAAAATCAGCACCACACTTTTTGATAGCATATAAATCATATGTTCGCCCTGTACTAGAATACGGTACCACAGTTTTTAGTCCCCACTTGAAAAGTAGTATACGAAGGCTTGAAGCAGTTCAAAATGGTTTCACAAGAAAACTCTGGATACGCTTATATGGGTATGACTGCACCACCATACCTTCTGCCTCTAATCGCAACAAAATTTTCAAATCTCCAGTCTTGAGACTCGTAGAAAACGGAATGACCTGCTCATGATTTTCAAAGTGATTACTGAACTGATAGCTCTAAAGCTTGATGAGTTTTACACGCTACAAAATTCCAACACAAGAGGTAGTCAGAGGAAAATCCATTTCTCCAAGGCCAAGAGCTCCATTCGTGCTTTTTTTTACCCAAAAGGCCGGCTCTGAGTTTTTAATATTCTCAAAAAAATATGCGCTCCTTAATTCATTAGCTCAGTTTAAGAGGCTCGTGGACAGGTATCTCCTAGAGTAGCTAAGTAGCTACTATGTGTTGTGGTGTAGTGTTGTTTTTCTTGTTGTTGAGTGTTTTGTATTTTCACTGCGTGTAATTGTATCTATTTGCACGTCTAAATAAATAAATATACAAATCGCAGCTCTTCGGTTGTTCTCCGCACTTGTATGCAAAATCAAGGCCATTCTGGGGTTATGGCTGTTTACTAGAGGCTTCTGGCTGTTGAGGAGGCAAATCACGGCCTCTGACGGAATTACGGATTAGCGGAAAATTTGAATCTAAATTTGTCAAGATTTAAGCGCCGTACTCTGTACACCAGAGCGGCTTCGCGCAGTATATTGGAAAGCGTGCTCCTTGACGACGTATTATTTCAGTGGCGTTTTGATGAATTGCGGTGGCGAGCCGATGAACCAGTCAGCGCTTTGTCCTTTCCATGGACGTTTGATACCATTCACCGACCCCGGAGGGATGGAAGGTTTGGTGGGCCGGGGCGAGAAATCCGGACCAGGATCATGGTATCGGGTGCAAGCCACAGCCGGCACCTCCTCCTACTCGATGTCCACATATTCAACTATTCTTTAGTCCTCATATAATTCTTACCTGACCAACACCTACAAAGACCGGCAAGAGACTATTTTGGTGTGGATCCACGTCCGTTTTGTCTCGCACCATGCCTAATTCCGAGTTGATCGGGTGTTCAAAGATGTCCCTCCTCTTGATGAAGTAGTCGCCATTCTTAAGCATCTTGTACAAACGTCATAGGTGATTTAAGGCATAGACGTTCTCAATTGCACTACTATACGTGCTAGACACAGTTGGTCAGATTTAAGGAATAACTGATAACAGCGTTGCAATTTTGGTGTACTGAAGGCATGAATTACAGAGCCATACAAATCACTCAAAGGTATCTATTAGGGGGCCAAAAGTAATGGGACTCTCCATGCCGTGTCCGTATATCTCGTGACTGCGGTCTGGTTTCGTGCTTATCGTATTTGTATGTTTGTATGCTACCTGCTGAAGGCCACCTGAGAAGTTACCACTTCCGCCCTTTCCAGAAGCATGCCAAAACCCCAGCCTGTCTCATGCCGAAACCCCAGTCTGACGAGTCGACCTGTCGCGCAAATCTCGCCCAATTCCCAACCCCGAGCAGCCTGGATTCAATCTTAACACAGGATGAGAAGTACGTCTTCTACCTTAACCCTGCCAAACAGCCAGTCTGGGTGAGACCTGTTGACCTGTTACCGACCTTTCGGCGAGATGTTCACGGCGAGAAGCACCTTCAGAGCTTTTGGGTCTGCGCCCATGGAGCGGTATACTGGAAGCTGTTCACCAAAAGTACGACGATGGACTCCAAGGCCATGGTGAACGAAATAGAAGAGATGGACCTGCGACTCGAACTTATTCGGTCTCAGCGCTTGAAGAAGGTCCTCCTCTTCGACAACGCCGCACCCCATCGGGAACAATGACCACGGATAAGCTTGCCCAGCTGGGCTACGTTCACATGCTTCACCCACCGTATTCGCCGGATATCTCTCCATGCGACTGCCACCACTTCTTGGGCCTACGGGACTTCCTGGTCGAAAGGGACACAAGAACCCAAGCAGTCCTTGACAACCATATCGAGCAGTTGATCAACACCAGGCCCAAGCAGTTCTGGAAGGATGGGATCAGGAAGTTGGCTGAGCGATGGCAGCAAGTCATTGACCTTGATGGCATACACATTCCTCAGCATCGTTGATTTGTAATTGAGTTATAAAGAGATAAAGAATGTTTTTCAATTTGTCTCATTACTTTTGCCCCCCCCCTTCCCCTAATAGATTGAAGACAAGGTTTTGTTGGTTTTGTGGAGTATTTTCTTCGCTATTGATGTTTTCTTCGCGTTCTGACCATAGCTCACAGTCCAGAAAGATTGCTCTTGAATGAAAACTCCATAGAAACTCAATTAATTGCTCGAGCTCATTTCAGTTTATTTTTGTCGAGTTGTGTATCAACCCAGTGTGAAGATGATTGAAGAATGATTGAGGCAGAATCTGGGTTGTTCTGCTCAACGCCTGGATCAGTGCAATGTCCGTCCGGATAAAAATATTTGTGATGTGATCTGCCCTCTCGTCGTTCAGATTTGCGTCACATGCATTTGTTATGAAGAGTGACAACTGTTGAACTGTTGTTGAACAGCCTACCAAGAGTGCAGTGCGTGCGTATGTGATCATGTTGCGCAAGCGGGTGATTTATAGGCGACATGTTGCTCTCTCCCAGACACTTCTTATCAGAGGTTAACTTAACGACCTAGTGATAGAAGACAGGACATCCGGTGATCTTTACCTACCTTCAGACGAAGTCTCTGAAAAAATGATTTCAAGCAATGCTCACAATCACCTTCTGATTGTCCAAATGCTCTGCTGCTGTTCTGCTCTGATCATAAAAAGACGTGAACAAGCAAGGTGGACACCACAATAACACTCATCGATAATGAAAGGCTTCTGATTGTTTCTTTATTCTTTTTTATTAATATGAAAAAATGAGGGCGCTGCCCCTCATTTTGTCATATTAATAAAAAAGAATACGGGCGCGTGTAGCGCAGTCGGAGGAGGCGCGACTGTCGCGTGCACCCGATACCAGGTTCCTGGTTCGAATTTCCCGCCCAGGCCAACCAAGCCTTCGATCCCTCCGGGGTCGGTGAATTGGTACCAGACTTGTCTGGGAAGGATAAAGCGCTGACTTGTTCATCGGCTGGTCACCGAAAGTCATTGTATGGCCAAATACGCATTCATGTCGCCTCCACGACATCCCGTAGAAGTAGAATGGTCAGCCCCATTTTCCAATCTATAGGCTCAAAGGAATAGATTGACCTGCAGCACGTTTCAGAGGTTCGAGACTTGGAATAAGTAAAGAATAAATCACAGCGTTATTCAGCGTGGCACATCCCAAAGAGGGAACCTTTCATCCCTCTTTGGGATGTGCCACGTATTCTACTTCTGCGGCATGTCGTGGAGGCGACGATTCGGATGCGTATTTGGCCATAGAATGAATTGCGGTGGCCAGACCATGGACAAGTCAGCGCTTTATCCTTCCCGGACGAGTTTGGCACCAATTCACCGACCTCGAAGGGATGAAAGGTTTGGCTGTCCTGTCCCATCATGAAATTGAGTATAACGTTTTCGCTTTGGCGCCGGTGGTGTAAAGGCGTAGAGCATTCCCGCCCGGTCAGAGAGAAGTGCGGGTTCGAGTCCCGCCTGGCGCTAGAGGTTTTGATCGCAACAAAACATCGTTATGACAGCTTATAACGTTTTCAACCCTTGTCTTAAGAAACATCCAACAATGAAGGCGTTCGAGGCAACTGTCCACGTATACAATTTATAAGGGGCCTTAAGCTATGATATGCCAACATTCCAAATGAAGTTGAAAGGGCCATGCAACTTGGCTTACCCTCTCTCTCCGCGAAGCAAGAGGAAGAAGGCTGACCTAATCACGCTTTGTAAATTTCTCACAAAGAGAATTGCCATTGAGGTCAAGGAGTTTTCTGATGTCCCACTGACAAGATTTAGAGGAGGAAGACCTACATAGATTGTATTCCAAAGCGCCAAGGTCACAGCTTAGGTCTAACTTCCTCACCTACAGGAACCTAAACGATCTCACCCTGCTTACTGGCGAATCTGAAGGTTTTAGTAACACGTTTGTTTTGGAGTTTAAACATTTTTAGCCTAAAAAGATTTTCATTAGCCTGATCCAAGATCTCACCATTCTACAACGACGTACAACGACGTCGTCATCGACGTGAAGAGAGGGGTTCGGCAAAGGGATACCATATCCCCGAAGCTCTTCAGCGCCACTCTCGAAAACGTCATGCGCGAACTTGATTGGGAAGACATGGGAGTGAAGGTCGACGGCCGACAACTACAACATCTTCGCTTCGCTGACGACATCGTGCTCATAACACCGAGCATCAGCCAGGCGGAGCGAATGCTGGCCGACTTCAATCGTGTATGTGGGAACGTTGGACAGCAGCTGAATCTTACGAAGACGATGTTCTTGAGGAACGGATGGGTTTCTGATGCCCCATTCTTGCTCAACGGAACGAACATCTCCGAATGCTCCAGCTATGTGTATCTGGGTCGCGAAGACAACATGGCCAACGACCTAGCACCAGAGCTGAGCAGGAGGAAACGAGCGGCTTGGGGAGCTTTCAAGAGCGTCGAAGAAGTCGCGAAGAAGACGAAGAACGTCCGACTACGTGCCCACCTATTCGACTCCACTGTTCTTCCTGCCCTAACATACGCCTCAGAGACCTGGGCTATACGAAAGCAGGATGAACGCGCGATCAGAGTCGAGAGAAATCGAGAGGACGATGCTCGGAGTGACACGACTCACGCAAGTGAGAGAAGGCCTCCGGAGTTCCGAGCTTCGCCGACGTTCGAAGACCAGAGACGCTGTCGCATGGGCCAATTCGTTGAAAATTAGGTGGGCCGGCCACGTAATGCGCTTCGCAGGCACCCGCTGGACAAGAAGGGCTGTCCCCGACTGAGTTCCGCAGGATGTCAAAAGAACACCAGGAGGCCCACCAACGCGTTGGTCAGACTTGTTCGATAAAGCCCTGAACGACCGATATGACGCTCTTCGTGTCCCTCGAACGAGGAGGATCCATTGGACCACTCTGGCACGCGATAGGGACGAATGGAGACGCTGCTGGCACCCGCTCGAGCAATTCGATGATCAACGGGACGACAGGTGATACAGGTGATACAGGTCCTGCTGCATATTTTTGTAATTTCCGTGTTTGTCTCTTCCATGTGAAAAATAAATTAAGAAAGGATTAAGGATGGCTTTACTCAATCCCTTTTGGGGTGCACCATGCATTCTACTTCTACAGAATGTCGTGGATGCGATTTGGACGCGCATTTGACCATACAATGACTTGCGGTGGCCAGCCGATCAACAAGTCAGCACTGTATCCTTCCCTGACGGGTTTGGTACCAATTCACCAACCCCGGAGGGATGGACGGCTGGTTGGCCTGGGCGGGACATCTGAACCATGAACCTGGTATCGATTGCAGAAGACAGCCGACGCCTCCTTCCGACTGCGCTGCACTCGCGCATCTCCGTCCTTAGATGTTTTTATTCGCTTTTCTTATAAATAGCCAATTTACCTTGTAGAACTGTGAAATAAAATCAATAGTGCCACTTTATTGTTTATGTCACCTTACATACTTATAGTATTTTTATTATACTTTTATTATAATTAATTAGTTTGGCTTCTAAAGTCTGGCATCAATTCACCGACCCCGGAGGAATGGAAGGCTTGATTGCCCTCGGCGAGAAATCCGAACTTATCAAGCTAAGAACCTAGTAACGGGTGAACGCGACAGCTGGTACCTCCTTCGACTGCGCTATACGCGAAAAAATAAATAATTACTTGTAATTCACGCCATTAATAAAATAAAAAGTACTTAGAAGACTCATCATGAATTAGCATTTCTTCTAACAAACGTTTCAAGTGCACCTTCAGAAAACTAAAGACTTAGAAAGGATCTTCCTCTGGAAGCAATAAATTGAACTCCTTCAGACATTCCCAAGCATCAAGTCCTCAAATATTGACCAGAGACGCTCTCGCATGGGTCATCGTCTAAAATTAGGTGGGTCGCTACGTAATGTGCTTCGTAGACTCCCGCTGGACAAGAGCCGTAACCGACCTGGGGCCGGATTCATCAACGACTTACAGCGATTTAACGGAGAAATTACAGTCGAAATTCCTGAGAAAAAAAAAAACGCAAATTAACGCAGCTTATCAACAGGCGATTTGATGAAGTGCTGGCGTTATCAGGAATTTTGGCTGTAATTTTTCCGTTAAATCTCTGTAAGTCGTTGATGAATCCGGCCCCAGTTCATGTCAAAGGAACACCAGAGACTGGATTCACGAATGGATTCACGCAGGGTTATGTGGGCAGAGGGTAGAAATTCAAGCATTACGTGGAATTCACAAGAGCGTGGAGGTGGATAGTGGTAGGGTAGGTAGTATAATATGTATATTTTCACCAAAGTATGTCATATTATGAATGTCAATATGTTGTTACAGGATGTTTTGTTACGATCAAAACTCTTGCGCCAGGTGGGACTCGAACTAGTGAAACCTGTTAAGCAGAAGACCTTACTAGTAAGGCCTTCAGCATGAAACCGATTAAGCTAGCTGTCAATGGTGCTGACGGACCTGAAGGATATCGCGGGTGTTACATGCGGTCAAACAGCGCCGGTGGTGTAAGGCGAACATCGCTGCTTGGAATGCAGAAGATGCGGGTTCGAGTCCCGCCTGGCGCAAGAGTTTTGATCGCAGCAAAACATCCTGTAACAACATATAGCCTCTCTAGCAGCCGCTCTAGGCTTAAGCAAATATGTTAGAACATGAATGTCAAATTTCTCCTTTGTCCACCATCTTCTGTTGGTAAACTTATCCATGACCATTTACCCATTACCTTACCAATCGTGATTGAGGCTTCAGAATGTACATCGTCGCGTAGGTCGGACTGCTTTTCAAAGTCTCTGAATGAAAGTGTTGTTCGTTTCTTCGTGTTCCTCAAGTAAAACTAATCCCTTGGAGCACTCTGACACGCGACAGGCCTTGATAGAGTCGTTATGTCCAAGCACCTCAGCCGTCTGTAAAAGTCCTGTTGCTGGTTGAACTCCAGGAATATGATAAAGCGATTGGCCTGTTGACGGCTCCGTAACTGTCATTATTATTATTTTCACCTGTCACCTGTCGTCCCGTTGATCATCGACTTGCTCGAGCGGGCGCCAGCAGCGTCTCCATTCGTCCCTCTCGCGTGCCAGAGTGCTCCAATGGATCCTCCTCGCTTGAGGGACGCGAAGAGCGTCATATCGATCGTTCAGGGTTTTCACGAAGAAGTCCGACCAACGCGTTGGTGGGCGTCCCGGTGTTCTCTTGACATCCCGCGGAATCCAGTCGGTAACGGCTTTCGTCCAGCGGGTGTCTGCGAAGCGCATTACGTGGCCGGCCCACCTAATTTTCGACAACTTGGCCCACGCGACAGCGTCTCTGATCTTCGAACGTCGGCGAAGCTCGGAACTCCGGAGGCCTTCTCTCACTTGCATGAGTCGTGTCAAAATTATTATTTTGTTTATTATTATTATTTATTATAAGATAGAAGTTTGCTAGTTTGTTGTTTTTGTATTCCTTTGTCAGGCTTACGCTAGACTATGATCTAAGCAATGAAATAAATAAATAAATCTTAATTGCAACGGTAGAACAGGTTACACGGAAAAAATCGTGATTGGAACTTTATCGAAAATTTATGAGAAATTAAAATAAACAACAACAACGCGTGTTTCCCAGTGTCATGATTTCTAGGTCAGTCATTTAGTGCCGCAATAACAGCATTTCCCACTGTTTTTCTCGATGGCGACCAAGGTTATTCCTTCCGACGGCGCTTTTCTGTGATATACCACCATTTTTGGCACAAATAGCAGAATCTGGAGTTCAGCTGCCTTTACCACAGCAAATGGAATTTTAAGCGATTCTTCGTAGGCAACGGTGTGCCCGTGCGTCCGTATCTCTCCAGCCACTATTATCGGCGCGAGTCGTGTAAACAGCACTCCTCGCTACCATCAGGGACACGTCGAGTTTGTTCGTTTTATGGCTGCTTTTACAACTCGCTTGTTTGCTTTGCAATCATAAACTATGATTTATCTCTCGAAGTGTAAGAAACGAGCAGCAGTGGCCCATTGTCGTTTAGGCTTTATGGCTGACAAGCTCACTACCAACTTTAACCGAAGAATTTACTTGCTACTCGAAATAGCGTTGAACCGACTGGTTTTAAAAACTGAACTGCTAGAAAACTACAGATTGCTAAAGATTAAGCAGCCATTGGACTACGCGTTAAAGATGCGTACTACCAATACAATGTCTTAAGGTAGGAAATAATCTGCACTCTTGATGGGTCCGTTCGCCGTCACCATCTATAAGTAACTTCCCCAAATATTCAGTGTACGTCCGTGACCAGCAGCCATCAATGTCTTCCTTTAAAATCAGATTTTTCGACTCCATAACTATTACGTAAGGCAAGAAACTTCCTAAAATATCCAGTGTACGTTGAGAAACTAATTTTGAAGCGTTTTGAAGCGATATCCGATTTTGAAATTTCGGATGATTACGGTAGGTACGAGAAAAAGTGTTCCATAATTAGTTTCTCGACGTACACTGAATATTTGAGGAAGTTTCTTGCCTTTACTTAATAGTTATGGAGTCAAAAATCAGTTTTTAAAGGAAAATGTTGATGGTTGCCGATCATGGACTGTTTATAAGGTTGGGGAACCCACGAAGATTGAATAGGTGTGATACTGCTGATTGCCCGACTGCTGGAGCGGTCGCCGGCAGTTGTTCCACTCGTCTGTCGCGTGCCAGAGTGGACCACAAGCTGGTTCTTGTTCGAAGGAGGCGAGGAGTGTCCTATCTTTTTTCACAAAAACATTCATACCTTTCAATAGGTGTTAAAGGTTTTCCTTTCAAATTGTGATGCGATTCAAGCCTTATTAACATTAGCCTTGAGATATTCAAATAGAAACCAGATACGCACTAGACATTGGATCCGACGTCGATTCGGATAATTTGGATCCGTCATTTTTTTCAAACCCTGCTTAAAAGGATTGTACGAATAATGGAATTTTTGAAAAGCTCGAATCTTAAGACCCTCAGAGAAGCATGAGTTTCACCAGTCCGTATTTCAAAAAATTCAAATAACTGGTTTTCATCAGAAATCTGATGTCCTATCCGACTCGGATATCCGATGTAAGATCAAAATATAAATCATTTATCTATAACATAGGTAACTAATTCTTGTTAATCTTCTCTTACGTAAATTATCCCAAGACCTGTGGTTTTTCAAAAGCCGTTATTCGTATAATTCTTCTAATAGGGGTTGAAAAAATGACGAATTCGACATACCTGAAAATGGTGTCAGATCATATGTCTAATACGCACCATTTGTCTCTTTTTGCAGGAAACCGAGCACCTTTCCAAACAAAATGATGAAGTTTCAACGACATCAAAGCAAATTTCCGCTTCAAAGAGTTTATATTGAATTTTCTTGAAGATATGTTAGTCTCACCACCAGAATGATAAAAATCTGTTTTAATATTCATGAAATTCATATTCGCAAGTCATTGCATAAGCCAAATACGTCTTCATATTGCCTTCACGACACGCCATAGAAGTGGAATGCGTGGTGCATCCCGAAATGGATTGGGTTATGTCGTCCTTTAACCTTCATCCTTTGCTCTTCCTTAGACGTCCATGGATTCTCCTGAATCTTTGCCTCATCTATCCGGGAAGATTACCATGAATTAGTTCTTCGCAATCCTAGAATCGTCATTAAATGATTCTTTATGCATTTAGAGCTGTAACTGAGTGCGTTAATTACTATTATAAAACATTTTAAAAAAATAACAAAATTAGGTGGTTCTGTCACGTGACACGACTCACGCATATGAGAGAAGCCTTCCGAAGTTTTGAGCTTCGTCGACGTTCAAAGATCAGAGATGCTGTCGCATGAGCCACGTCGTCGAAAATTAGGTGGGCCAACCACGTAGTGCGCTTCTCAAAACCCGCTGGGCGAGATCCGTCACTGACTGGATTCCGCGGAATGTCAAGAGAGCACCAGAACGCCTCGGGTTTCTTCGTGAACATCTTGAACGAACGATAAGAGAGGATCCATAGGAGCACTCTTTCACGCGACAGGGACGAATGGAGACGCTGCTGGCGTCCACTCGAGCATCTCGATGATCAACGGGACGAACTGATGATAGAAGTGAACTGAGTGTGTTAAGCTGGATATCTGTGTAGTTCCTACGCCGCTTCTGAGAATGATGTGTACTGTCACCTACTAGGTGAAGACAGGCCCGAATTTAGCTATTGTTCTTCCTACTCTACTTTGTTAACTGTATTGTTTTTTTGCTTTTTCCTTTTTTTAGCTGTTACAAATGTTGTTGTTTTTGTACTCTCTTTTATCTCTATTTCGACGTTTTTATTTATGAATGTTTTTATTTTCCACATTTGCATGTGCATGTATTTTATAAACCTTAAACAGTTTATTTGCTGCTTGAAAATTGTGGCAAAGCTATCTGCGAAAGTTCAAGTAAATTCTTTGTAACTTGTTCTATGATCTGCTACTGTGGATGAGTCGCTTCCATTGTTAACGATTATACTAAATGAGTGCTGCTCTGCAACTATTGGACTATTGGTTGCTTCGTTGGTGTTTTACACAAGTTTATTCCAAAGTAAGTAAACGATTTAGTAAAAGTAGTCAACAAAGCTGTAGAAAGCAGAAATCGAAGACGTCATCAGGTCAGATTAAGGTTCAGGGACTTCGTCAATTCTTCCGGGCTGAGTTTACAAAATGACCCCCACCGATGAGATGCGTTCCATCATAATTCACAGCCAGCACACCACACGTCCGGTGCCAACTCTCGGCCAAACTGTGTCAGCGCCACTAAAACAGACTACGGTGGTTCGAGCTCAGGTGTTGTCAGTTGTCGCGTCGGAAGCCTTTGAGACACGTGC
This sequence comes from Heligmosomoides polygyrus bakeri, assembly GCA_947359475.1. Classification (NCBI taxonomy): domain Eukaryota; kingdom Metazoa; phylum Nematoda; class Chromadorea; order Rhabditida; family Heligmosomidae; genus Heligmosomoides; species Heligmosomoides polygyrus. The sequence goes on from OX375866.1 coordinate 9,592,204, forward strand.
CCGGAGTGCTCATAAAGGCTGCTTCTACACCTGCACAGACGACAACCTACTCGGCGACAGATTTACAACCTGCCGCCTTTGAGACTCGCGGCTGCGACCGCCGGTGGCTGGCCGGTCGGCGGCCGATTGCCCTCCTCCACCCGACGATGTGTGACACCACACGACTAATTGCCGAGTGATGCAATTGAACGATGCCGTGACGCTTACTACAGCTCCTCTTCGGACAGAGGGTTTGGGTGGGCTTTCGAATCTATCCTAGTAGGGAGGGGCAGCACTAAGTTAACAGTTCCATTCAGCACCCTGTGACACGGCTGCACATTCTTTGAGTTCGCATGAGTGCCATCACATCATTCAACAATAGCTGCGACAAAGTCAAAGGAGGAAATGGAGAGGCAAAATACAGAGTATGCCCTCTCTGAGTAGGATAGATCCTGCCTTTCTTCAAAATTCGCGGAGCTTGATTGACGACGAAGCGACACCGTATTCTGAAGTCCCCCTTTAAAATGCTGCCCGATGGAACTCTGGAATGGTTTAGGATTCAGACAAACCTTCTACAGGCGAAGAAGATGGATCGGTTTCCTCGCTTAAGGCTCGATATCGCAGTTTACTGAAACGTTTACCGTATATGAGCCTTTTGGCATTGTATTGGGTTGTTCGATAACTAATGTGTTTTTTACTCATTGATGGCGTGAACTGTATATTTTCATGTAGTACTAATTACATGCTTAGATTATTGTGTGCTATTTTAAAGGTTAGACTTTATACTATCTTCTATCAAAAGTTCAGCCGCAATTTTAAAAAATTGGTAAAAACTAAATTGAAAATGAACAACCAGAAGGCGTTATCGGCCAATTTTATTGTTTTACTTCTGAAAGGATCGAAATGCAGTGCAACCTCGGAAGAAATTATGCAATATTTATGCTGAGGGCTGTCTTACGAAAGCTTTACTGAATAGATAAATTTCGGTTCTAATTAAGCTGGTAAAATCAACTGCACCAGTTCTTCGCTTTTAAAAGCCAAGGCTTCTACTTTTTAGCAAAAGAATGGCAAAAGGTCATCCAACAAAATGGTCAATATTCCACTGATTAATGTTCGTTGTTAATGTAAATAAATTCACTTTGAAAAATATCAAAAAAAAAAGAACTGATTGTCAAACAATTCAATATTTTTAAGGGATTATGCCCGAAACGCTTCCGACAAACACTGACATCGAGCTTCAAGGTAACATGCCAATGGAAGTGTCAATATGAAGCTCGAGGAGCTATCCATTTTGAGCTGTCAGGAAGGTGTGACACCGTCCCGAAGGATGTTATTGAGAAGATGAATTCATTGAAACGTCTGATGTTTCAAGGAAAAAACTGGTGGGAGGTCTTGTCGGCTAAATAGCAACTTTTGGAGTAATTTTAGGCCCAAGAAAAAGGTGACGAACTATTCATGCATGCCTAAAACCTTAAGGTGAAGCCTGATTCTACAAAGGACTTTCATGGGCGTTACACCAGAGCAGACTTTGCGACTGCGCTCTGCAGTTCCAGACTCTGAAGCAAATCGGCATTTTTTTTAAAATCAAGGCCTAGTTCTGGATAAACATCTGTTGCAAACAGCGCGTGTGCGTGTGCACCCTACCATATTAAATACGATAATAACTTGTTTCTTTCACACCTACACTATGCATAAATGAACCCCTGTCTGCTGGACATTGGTTCCGACATCGATTCGGATTATTCGAAATTTGTCTTTTCATGCCCGAGGTTAGAAGGACTATATGAATAGTGACGTTTTTGAAAAACATCGGATTTCGGAGTGTTTAGGATACGAACAGCTTTAACAAGAACGATTTTTCAATGACCCAAATAACTGATTTGTCTTTGGATCCCACATATCCGAGTCGAGTGGGATATCACATTTCTGATTAAAAACGGTTACTCAAATTATCTAGAAATCTAGTCTGGTGAAAATCAACCGTATCTGAATTGCCCTAACTTCTGGCATTTTAAAAATTCCATTACTCGCACAATCCTTTTAACCAGGTCTCTAAAAAATGACGGATTCGAATTATCCGAATCGGGTTGGGATCCATTGTCTACTATCTGCTTTCTGACCTTAACCATTAAAAATCCTTTAACCAACCTTACAATTAGACTTGGTAGTGATCATTTTCGCCATATTTCCATAAGCAGAAAAAAGGAGTTGACCTTGACTCAACTTAATGTAAGCTGTTACTAAAGCACTGTCCTTTTAATCGTAAGTTTATCAAGAAAGAGGAGCACAATCCTGTTGTTATATATGTACAGTTATTTATTTATTTATTTATTTATTATTGCCAATTCGAAATACACACTATAAGGGGAGAAAATCACAGAATGAGAAAATTAAATTGGCTATTGAAAAATAACATGAAATAAAAGGAGAGGGAAAAATGAGAGGAATGAAAGCACAAGACAATGAGGGCAGGATTCGTGAGCAATTGATGAAGGTGGGGAAACTGAGGACTTCACTGATGTACACATCCCGCGTGTGGAAAATGGGCTTCTTGTACGTTGCTGAGACAGTTAATGCACCGTGGGCGAGAAGAACAGAATACGGCGAGGCGAAGCAAAGGGCTATGACACTACGACCATAGGTGCCGGACTAGCTGTAACCAATGTGGGGTGAACCTTATAAGCGTTGACAAGTGGAAGTTGGTACGCACTCCAATGGGCTACCCTGATGGGAGATCATAAACCCTTATCTACTCGTGCTTAAATTGAAAGATGTTCGACATAAGATTCGATCATCACAGTGTCTCAGGCATTTAAAAATTTCGTAGAAAATGCTCCACATTGCGCAGTTTGTACAACAGTAAAGGCTGGAAAGACATAGGGTGCGATAGCGAGAGAATCATACACAACGCTATATATTGAGAGGACATAAATAACTGGTTAGTTCGGTACGTGTGAAAGCAGGCTCATCAGCTACAAATTTTCTGGTCAGCATGATGTCGGATATTTCAATGGAAAAGCATTGATGTGTTCTGGAAAGACAGCACGCTGAGCGTCTACAACGCTGCAGTTCATGTGTCCAAATCGACCACAGACTGGCTCCAGCGTAATTGAATCCGAGTAATGGAATGGCCAGCTTGCTCACCTGACTGCAACCCAATGGATAACATGTGGGGTATCTTGGTCCGGCAGGTCTACTTGAATAACAGGCAGTCCAACAATGTTGGAGAGCTGAAAACTGCTATTTTGACTGCCTGAAACAACATCGGTGACGAAGTGATCCAGAAACTTGTTAGTAGCATGCGTAGCAGGGTATTTGATGTAATAAGAAATAATGGTGGTCCAATTGACTATTAATTTTTTAATAAAAATCGTATTTTTTGAGAGTGGCTAAATACTTTTGAAACAAACAAAAAATTTCAAAAACGATCTATTTTTGCTAGAGATCAGGCTTTTTCCTGTAAAAAGCAACATAGGTATTAGGTTGTAACGAATTAAATGGCACTGGCTCGCGCCATTTTTTGGCGCGTCTTTACGCGTTTGATCAAGAACAAACCGTAACATGTGGCATATCATTTAGAAGCGCAAACTTTGCTCTACCGGTGAGTACCAAATTTTCTATGTAAAAGTGGGAAAACTTTAGAGTTTTATTGGCTTTTTTGCAGATGGGCAAAAGGGTAATCCGAGGCATTTACTTGTATGAATTCAAGCTGGGCACTACAGCTGAGGAGGCGGACGAGAAGATCAACGCCGCATTCGGTCAAGGATGTTCCACAATTCGGACGGCGTATCGTTGGTATCAGAAGTTCGGGAATGGAGATGAGAGCTTGGAAGTACATGAAGGTCGTGGGAGGCATAGTGATGTTGATGAGGACAAGCTGAGAGATGTGGTAGAGGAGGATCCACACACAAAGATACTAGGGAGATAGCGAAGGTTCTTGGCGTCAGTCACAACACAGCTGCCCGGCATCTGAAGGAAATTGGAAAGACCAAAAAGCTGGAAAGATGGGTGCCTCACGAGCTGTCTGAGGAGCAAAGAAACCGACGATATGAGATCTCGTCCGCACTGCTTCTACGGAACGAAACGGACCCATTCCTTGATCGCATCGTAACCTGTGACGAGAAATGGATAATGTACGACAACAGGCGACGATCGGCACAGTGGGTGGACGGCGATGAGAGCCCCAAGGTTTTTGCGAAGCCGGAATTGCACCAAAAGAAAGTAATGGTGACAGTATGGTGGTGTTCGCTGGGAATTATTCACCACAGCTTCCTCCCTCCCGGTGAATCCATCACGGTAGAGAAGTACTGCATTGAAATTGAAGAAATGATGAAAAAGTTGAAGGATATCCGGCCGGCCTTGGTAAACCGAAGGCGAGTTCTCCTTCTGCACGACAATGCTCGCCCCCATTAGCACGAATGACGTTGCAGAAATTGAATGAGCTGAGCATTGAAACTCTACCATATCCTCCGTTTTCTCCCGACCTCTCCCCAACAGACTACCATTTCTTCAAGCATCTTGGCGACTTCTTGGTAGGGAAAATATTCAAATACCAACAGGATGCCGAAAGTGCCTTCGAAGATTTCGTGAATTCCAGAACTTCTGATTTTTATGCTACTGGGATAAAAAAGCTTGTGTCACGTTGGCAAAGATGTGTAAAATCAGAAGGTTTTTATTTCGTTTAATAAACTTGCCTACAAGCTGAGATATTAACTGTTTAAATTTACAGTGGTTCAGTGCCATTTATTTCGTTACAACCTAATACTTCCTACTACGAGGAATTGAATGCGACAAACGCTGGTTCGAAGAAACAAAGGCAAAGAGTAAAAATTTTGAATTTAAGGTGGCTACATACTTTTGAAAAGCACTTTATTGAAACATCGAGCATCTTGGCGGCTGGACTCATCTCTGGAATGGAATGGTAATTGCACATCACTACTACCACAGTCGTCTCCAAAGACGTGACATTTTGACCTATATAACTGTCATTTGGCCACTGATCTTTCCAGAATCTTCTGCAGTAGCATATAAGGGGCCTCAAATGGGATGTCGTACGTCTCCTACATTGTCTCCCACCACGCCTCTCGCAACGGACCGCAGGCAGAAACCCACGAGTACGGACCACCACGACAGCTACTGCAGCGACTCCGACCGACACCGACCCCCAGACACCAACGCCCGACCGCGGAGAAAACGGAAGAAGAAGCCACGAAAAGACACCACGATATTCCATGTTAAGAAATAGTTATGCCTACGGTAACCATATGATTACCGGAGCAGTGACAGCAAAGTGCTAAAGATAGTGTACAATTTTCACGAGGAAAACAATGCTACTCTTCACATCTTTTGAAAACGTCGTGAAGGATATCTCACGACTTATAGCGTTTGCTGGCCACTGTTCTCCGTCACCAGTTACCCATCGCCCTTATCCCGTTTCTATTCGCCACAAATTTCCACAACCCACACCACCACACCACGTTCTGAACCGGAGCTGATGAACTCTTCGCAGCCTGCGCGCGCCCTCTCTGCGGCGACGAGTCGGCGGTTCTAGCTCTCGTTGTTACACCGATCGCTGCCTGACAAATTGCTCTTCCACGAGGTGCCCTTTGAGAAACACACACACACTCACACACCCATCGTTCCGAGGCCTGGATAAGCCGTGAACAGTTGCTTTCGTCCGCTAATCATAACTGGCAGAACCACGGCCAGCGGCAGGGCCGGGTCGTCCCCTCCCTTCCCCGCGACGGAAATTCGACAGTACTCCGCTCTCGGCGGGCGGCGTGTTGTATGCGATGGATAGTTGCGACAAGCGGGAGCGGCGGTCTGTCAATTCGATCATCATGATGTCAGTCGGGGGGAGTTGCCGGACGGACTCCTGCGTGCGCTGCGTACCGTATCAGTGAGCGCGGCCGGCCCGGTGATGTGCCGCCTATAAATCACCGGCATATCATCAGATGCGGACAGAGTGCCGCTGGTTGCTGACAGAGAGCTTAATGTGTCTCTTTTTAGAGCAGCACACACGGAAGCCAATAAATTCCTTGGATCACATTGTCGAGCTTCAGATCTGGTCGAATAGATCAGATCGGGAAGCTCAGCTATTTTCAAGAAGTAAGCACCGCAGAACGCTCAAAATACCCCGGTCGAGAGTCGAACTCTGAGGCGGATTGTGCTTGCACTGACCAACAAGAGAGATGACTATCCATCTGGATCAGGGATGGGGGTTAAACGTTGAACTCTGGTCCTTAAAATCCCTAATGAGTGCATTTTTTCATTTCGTAAAACCGCTGGTTCCCTGAGTTTCATGGTTGAACTTCGGCCTTGTAAATAATTGTGAAGCTCGATTTAATCAATGCTTTATTAAGAACGATTTGGACCTTAAGCCTTTCTTCAGGTCTTCTGTTCCACTTCAACGGAATTTTTTGAAGTTGAAAATTTCTGTGAAATTGGATAAACTCTGGCCGTTAATTTTCTTAAACTAGCGATTTTATTTTTAGAGTAGCAATCTTTAAACAAAAACTTCTCATATTTTTAAAACTGTTTTGTAACATTTTGTTTAAAAATACAGTTAGTTGTACATCATTATTTTATGCAAGAAGAAAATCTTTTATAAAGTAATTTCACGTCAAAGTAGACGCTCTTCAAGGTAATCTTTATTCTTTTTATTTTTGAGCTACAAGAATAATTTTGTGCTCACTTAAAACAACAATATAAGCCAACTGCACACTTCTGTTATCCAATTGAATGTCCCTCAAACCAAATCACACATCTTGTGAACTAATTATTGTCGTTTAAAAAATCAACCATGACTTTTTCTGGAAATTTCTTAGTCTCCTACCACACGCAGAAGCTATAGCGCTTGAATTCTTATGAAATTTCTAACTTTTGCTAAAAAATGATTTTGTGCTTTTCGGAAAGTGCAGAAAACTGCGATTTTTCGGGCGTTTCAAGGAGAAATCGCGCCATGCATTTGCCTAACACTAAGCAAACGACATTTGATTGATACCCAAAACTCCGTCTGTGCGGAGCTATGTGTAAGTAAACTATGAAAAAAATATGCATTGCACTAAATCCAGACGAACAGAGGTACTACGATGAAAAAAGCTGCTTTCTTGGATTTTAATATGAGCTCAGAATCTTTGCTTTTCATGAAGCTTTATAAAAAATAAAGTGAAGAAAAATTTTGAAAGCTGCATTCACTTTTTAGGAGAGATGATTTATAAGTTTGCAAAGAAACTTGTTAACAAATTTTCGTAACTGAAATCTTGTTACAATCTTCTTATAGGATGCCTAACTTTCTTTGATACTTTGAAGGATGATAGTTTTGAGTTGGAAAGTGTTCAGTTTGGCTTGAAAAGTGTGACACGGTATATTTCGACCTCGATCTCGTTTTCCCAGATTTTTCCGAGATTACCAATGGCTGCTTAAAGTTATGACGGCTTTCGACCAAGATCAGGAGGGGAATGGTGGAGCAAGGTAGGAGGGGGAGACTCAGTGTCACATACAGGGCTGCACGTTTCCTATTCAATATCGTCCTATTCCGTTTTAACTTCCATTACTTTCAGCCGTTTTTGCTATTATAATATATGGCGATTTTCTCTCAAAAATTTTTCTCTTGAAAACAGAAAATTTAGTGGTAGATTTTCGATAGAGGGCATGTTTTAGTAATTGGCGGATAGGAGCGGAAACTCTTCTAAATGGGGGAGACGAATTTCCCCGGCCCGTTGTGGTTGTGCTAGACTCTATCGTTCTTCAACGTTCTTAATCAATAAGGTCATTTTTTCATACGTTTTCCTAATCGGTAGGACTGGGGCGGGCAACATCAATAAAGACAGAATAGCAAAAATGATAACCTTATTATGACAAATTCGTTAAAAATCCCGTTAAATATCTGAGAAATGCAGATGGTAATTTGTCAAAGTCGTTAAATCGTCAACCGCTAAATGGACACCCCTGATCTGAACTGGACCTCCACGTTTCAATTCATCCAGAAGAAGCAGCTGCCAAGTACATGTGCTTCGGTGAGCGTTGTGTTGTGTTGTTCTCTTTGAATCCGCTGGTGCTCGTTCAGCAAATCGGAGAAGACGTTAACACGTGGCGACAGTGCCGACTAATCACATCGCATCGCTCGGTGAGAAGTATTTCCGAAATTGGATCAACCGTGTGCAGAAGAATCAGAGATGGGACACGGCCGATGATTTGTTTGGACACCGCTCGCAACGTTCAAATGCTTAACGCCCTGCTTATCTATCGCGTAAGGCGGTTGCGAGAGGCTCTTCTGCGAATTCTAGTCATTAGGAAGGTCTTGACAAAACGGCTGTTATGCCAACTTTTTATGGAAGGCATAATCACTACTACCACAAAGATCAGGGCGAAAGGGTTAAAGGCGAACAAAGGCATAAACACACGAGCGATGTCCAAACAACGGACTTGGCGAAAAAGAAATTCTCATTCCACAGAATTTATTGAATTTATATTGCTCCGGTGGCAACCAGTCAACTGAACCAAATAAAGGTTAGTTAAGAGTATTAACCTCGTGAAGCTCTGCACCAAGACTTAACCAGAGTTGTAATAACTAGGTTGAGTGAACTATCTCTCAAAATGCTCAGATTTTCAAGGTACGAACTCAACTCTTCAATAGCTACATTTGTGTGCAGGTAAGCATAAAAACAGGGCAAAGAGAAGGCGTTGATTAATTCCTCTATAGAATGCGCCTCGCAATATACTTCTGGAGGCAATTGATGATGTCATGGAGGCAATTTTAGTGCGTATTTGGTCTATACATGATGTAGTGCAGTCGGAAGAGGTGCCGGCTGTCGCGTGCACCCGATACCAAGCTCCTGGTTCGGATTTCCCGCCCAGGAGAAGCTTCTATCCCTCGGGTCGGCGAATTGGTACCAGACTTGTCTGGGAAGAATAAAACGGCTAACTTGTTCATCAGCTGGATAAATGCGCCTTCAAATCGCCTTCACGACAGCTCGTAGAAGGAGAATGCGTGGCGCATCACTAAAGGGATTGAGTGACGCCATGTTTTATCCTTCATTTTTATCCTTCATTTGGCCCATACAATGAATGACTTGCGGCGGCGAAGCCTGATGAACAGGTCAGTATTTTATCCTTCCACATCTCCTAATTTTAATTCACCGACCCCGGAGTGATAGATGGCTTGATTGGCCCTGCATGAAATCGAAATCGAAATCTAAACCATGATCCTCGAATTGGGTGCAGGCGACAGCGCTCCATCCGACTGCGCTACCACGTGTGTACTATAGTATTCAAATATTGCGCCCTATAAAAGAAATCCGAACCAGGAACCTGGAAGACCGTGACGAGTTTGGCTGATTATTTAGAAGAAGTGTGATTTAACGGAAAATTAGCCATGAAGAAAGCAACCCTCTTGGGTAACTAAGCATCCCCAGCCTTATTGACACCGAAGGGGAGGAGGCCTGGTTGGCCTGGGGGGAAATCCGAACCAGCAACCTGGTGTAGAATGCACGTGACAGTCGTCACCTCCTCTGACTGCGCTACTCGATCACTAAAAGAACCTATAAATCTTGTTAATGCATGAGATCAGGAGTTGGACTAGGCTATAGCTAAGCTTGGAAAACTTTACTCGAATGATTTCGAACACCGCAAATGAAAAACCTGATTTTGTTTGTTGGTGTTTGTATTCGAGTATGAAATTTTTTTAATGTGCCCGAATGCCAGCATTCAACAAAAAGTTTTTCAGAAATTAAAATAAATTTTTCTGCATGGAATGGAAATCACTCGAATATTATACCTATTTGAGTAGGTTATTCAGGCTCAACTACGACTATAAATGAGCCGAGCAGTGCTTCACCGGTGCCAAACCAAAATCTTCAATCGTCATTCTGACGGGGTCAGCCCATATATTTAAGCAATTCTAAAGCAGCAGCAGATGCATAATACTTTTAACTACCAGATATTAACTGAAGTCGTCTCGCAGGTGAGGAGATGGCTCGTCCTCATTCTTCGAAACGGGAGAAAGTGAACGAGGAGAACCGATGATCACGGTTGAGAAGCACCGTTTTTTCACTGTTGTTCTTAAGAAACTTTTAAAAGAGAAGGGATACCCAGCAACCGTGTTCTGAACGGTTTGGTTGCCCATACATCCAGTGAGCAGCAGAGCAGCTTCTTCGCAATCAACTGCTGTAGAATTCGTAGAAGGCTGAGTTACGATCTGAACAGTTGGCATTGCGCCATTTTTATGCCGCTCGCTGTGTTACCTAATGGTGCCACACGGGTCTACTTCGAGGTCTGGCTTATTCGGTCTAGTTCTCTCGTCTACAAAGCAATAGAAAATATGTAAAACACACCCCTAGAATGCAAAATTCGGCCTTAGAGGCGCTAAAATGGCAGAAGCTTTCTTTCACTGACGAGCCCCCTTCTCAATGTTTAAGCTAGTTGATAAGGAAAAGCCATCATTGTAACGTTAGTAAAACCATCTCATGTTCTGCTGAAGTGCTCCTGTCCTCGACGTTTTACCTGGAATCTGTTGATGTTATCTGGAAAATGATCTGAATCGGTGGTGTCGAGTGCAGATGCGCTTGCGACGCCGTCATCAGTGTGACTGACGCATGGTGTTTGTAATTCTCTGTTCCTAGAGCCATACGTCTTATTCTTTTCATGAGATGGATAGGTGTGGCTTTCGAAAACACATGTCGATGTGCTCGATGAGTTCTCGTCCCAGTATTACACGACGAGGAAAATAGATGTCGGTTTATAAATACGCTCAAGCGCAATGAATGCTGCGGTGTCAGAGTTACTTTGGGGAAATCTATAGCGAGGAAGCTGCACCGTTGGTGCTGATCAGGCTGATTGCAACGATCTGAGAGCATGAACGTGGAAAGAACTGATTTAGAGAGAGTTAAGGATTTGACGCAAATAGCAAAACAGATTTGCAAGCGATTAGGTTGGGGTATATACAGGGGGTCGAAAAAACGAGAAGGAATGAGCCATGAATGTGACTCTGCTTGAGTTTTCCAAGCCAGAAAGGGTAAGGACGCCATCCTTCTTCAATACACCGTACCGCTTTGCATCTTTAAGTTCAATCTTTTTCTGAAAAATCGCAGTCAGCCTAATAGAGGACACGGAAAAGGACAAAGGATGGCGTTATTCAATCCCCTTTGGGATGCGCCATGCATTCCACTTCTACGGGATATCGTGGAGGCGATTTGAATCCGTATTTGGCCATACAATGACTTTTGGTGGCCAGCCGATGAACAAGTCAGCGCTATATCCTTCCCGGACAAGTATGGAACCAATTCTCCGACCCCGGAGGGATGGAAGGCTTGGTTGACCTGGGCGGAAAATCCGAACCAGGAGCCTGGTATCGGATGCAGGCGACAGCCGGCGCCTCCTTCCACTGCGCTCCACGCGCCCCAGCCTAGTAAAGTAAAGTGAAAATGAAGAGTATCAAATCAGAAATTTTCTCTTCATACAAAGCTGTTCGTTTCGTCACATATCTCTGAAGACAAACCTTTTTGTTATAAAATTAACGATATAACCTGATCCAATATCTTGTCTATTTGTTGGCCTACCCTTAACTCATAATGTCCCAAGCAACAAAAATGGCTCCAAATGATTCTGACGTCACCAGAATTTGTAGGGGGTTTCGAACAAGTTGAGTGGTCCTCCTGAATTAAGGTGATTTTATGGAATTAAGGTTTTACTTCATTTTCACTTTACTTAATTTGGGCTGACCCCGGTTTTCCAGAGAAAATTGAACTTAAAGATGCAAAGCGGTACGGTGCATTGAAGAAGAACGGTGCCCCTTCCAAATGATTCTGACGTCACCAGAATTTGTAAGGGTTCTCGAACAAGTTGAGTGGTCCTCAAGATTTAAGATGCTGTGGTCGAACAAGAAAGAGGTAATCTTAATGTTTTGATAAATGTACATTGAATTCATTGTCGAATTCATCAACTGTACACCTAGACCTGTACAAGATCTCACTCCCCTCTCCTCACCTCCACATTCTCCCCCTCCCCCCCCCCCCAAAATGTTGGAAGAGGATGCGCGCGATTCATCTATACGATCGACGACGACAGTGCGTAGTTCCTCTCCGTTTCGGGTATCTTTTGCGCGTTTTCTTTCGCTCCACTGAACAGCTGATATAATCACGATTTAACCAAATTATGATGCGCACGGCCGATACGAGCGCTGGTTGTCTAAATGTTTGCGCCAGCGTCGTTGGCGATTTGTTTAGTAATACGAAAGTGAGAGTACTGTAGCAGAGTTGACGTCAATTTCAACGTCAGACGGGGCTTGTTACTACGCGCAACAGACACAGTAAGAAGGTTCACAGTTTTGGAATGTGAATCTCTTCGAAGAAGTTGGAAAACAAGAAGTACGTGGCGGAGAATGATTCAAGAATCGCTCCTGAAGTAGGCCCCCCAACATACTGTTTCTGTCATTTTAAAGCTTCAGACCTATCCTAGTCGGAGGTGGGCACATGGTGTTCAATCTCTTCCGTGAACTTGTACAAGGGCTCCAGTTGCTGCCTCATGATATTGATTGCTCTTAGGCATATTCAGGTGAGGTAGATGCTTGGCGTGATAGTGAAGACATAACTGTGACCTTAAGCTGTCATAAGGATGTTTTGTTGCGATCAGAACTTCTAGCGCCAGGCGGGACTCGATTCCGCACCTCCCTCTGACCGGGCGAGAATGCTCTACATCTTTACATCATCGACGCCGTTTGATCGAACACAACATCCACACCTCATGAGACCGATCAGCATTCACCCGTACAGTGGGATGAGCCTGCCGTTGACATCAGTGCGGGTGCGGGTTCGACTCCCGCCTGGCGCTAGAAATGTTGATCGCAGCAAAACATCGTTATGACAGCTTGCAACCTCGATACCAGCCATTTGAGGCTTAAAGATTTGAATCGTTTTGTAATCTTAAGGTTGCTCCCTTCCGACTAGGATAGATCCAAAGCTTCTGAAGAGAAGGAAAGCCCAAAATTCGTCAATAAACGGCCCACCAATAAGCACCGGACTCGAAAACAGTTTTGTAGATCCGGAAAAACTTGCCCCAAAGGAATAAATCCACGTAATCACTTTCTCGGGCGTCCTACCAAACGGGAGAATCGATATCTGCCGATCGATACGGGCGCTTTTTGTTTCATCCGATCAATAAAAAAGATAAAAGACGGCGTTGCGAAACTCTTGGGATGCGCCACGCATTTTACATAATACCGTTGTTTCTCTTTGCCTCATATTTACATGTTCTTCTTAAGAATGAAGCTCAAACAACGAAATATTTGTTGACAACGTTTCAGGCCATAAGTCCTTCTTTAGGTATAGAATAACTACATATGAGGCATATACAAGCAATAGCAACAATCTGGGCTCTACAGATTCTGTGATGCGTTGATTGTTGTTCTTGTTTGTATAAGAATCATAGTTATTTGAGAACCAAAAAGGGTTTAATGCCCGAAACGTTGTCAACAAACACTTCGCTATTTCGAGCTTCACCATTAAAAAGAAGCATTTCACATAATTCTACGGGATGCTATGGAGGCGAGTTTAATTTTACTCTTGAGATATCCCTTTATTTGTGTTTAAAACAACACTCCATTTCATTTGTATTTTGCGTCAATAAATTGGTTTAAAAAGAGAAAGTCTAGCTTATCCGGATTTAAGTACTTCCCTATACGGCCGGTATGGTACAAATACAAGTACATATATTTATTCGGCAAAAACAAATTGCGCACTATTAAAGGATAATGGATAAAGGAGGCTTTTTCAGTCCGCTTTTTCAGCCACGTATTCTACACACTTTTACGCATTTGAATGCGTATTTGGCCATACATTGCTGACTTGCGGTGGCCAACCGCTAAACATGTCGGTGTTTTATCCTTACCCAACAACTCCGAAGGGATGGAAGGCTTAGTTGGCCCGGGAGGAGAATCCGAACCAAGAACCTGGTGTCGGTTGCCCGCAACAGACAGCACCTTCTTCGGCCACGTTCCATGCGCGCATACAATCAATATCGATCGATATTGGGAGTTTCACCAAAACCGATCGTTTGAAGAAGGAATGGTGTAAGAATGGTAGCGGATTCACTAGCTACTCCTCATATGGGAGGGTAGCAGATCACTGATTGCTACGCTAGTTTTTTGATAAAATTTTCTTGAACCAAAAAGATTACTTTGTCGTTTATAAAAGTGTCTATTCTGGCTTGAGATGAGTTTGAGCTCTATCTTCCAGTTCAAAGTAAAAAATATCCATTTTACAGGGAAAACACAGAAACTCAGCACGAAACGATTTGGTGAGCTGGAAGGCCCCGTCTATGAATAGGCTGGGCAGCTACCCTGTACCGTAGAAAAATGTGTGACTTTTGTTTGCTGACCATGCGAGTAGAGAAAGTGGACCTGTTATCAGTGGTCTCCTATCGGTTTGTTTTCATAACCTTTTTGTCTTCAGAATTCGATTGAGCTGCAAATGTCCAGAAAAAACATAGGCTCCAACACGGCATAAGATTAGACCGCAAGTTTCCGTTGTTTCCCTGCTTTTACCTCGTTTGGTTTTGCCTCGTTACCCCACGAATCACTAAGAGCCTTTAGCATTGCCAGGATAAGGGTTAACGTTAAACGGTGGCGTTACCTAACCCCTTCTAGGATGCGCCGCGCGTTCTACTTCTTAGGGATATCGTGAGGGCGCTTTGAATGAATATTTGGGCTACCCATTGACTTGAGGTGTCCAGCCGATGAACAAATCAATGTGGTGGGTAGACATTGAATCCGACGCCTGTTGGCTATTTTTATCAGACTCTGGTTACAAGGATTGTGCGAATAATGAAATTTTCGAATCTTAGGGCGACTCAGAGAGGGGTGATTTCACCAGATTGGATTGATTTTTAGAAAGGTTAAGTAACTGATTCTCATCAGAAATCTGATGTCCTATCCGACTCAGATATCTAACTTAAAATACAAAGATAAATCAATTATTTATATCTTTCGAAAATACTTTTTGTTAAAGCTACTCTTACCTGGATCATCCAGGATTTTTGAAAAATGCCCTGAATTTACTCTGACCGGGTTTGAAAACGGCACGAATTTAAATTATCCGAGTCGGCATCGGATCCAGTGTCTAGTGTGGATGTCGCGTTCGATCAAGCAGCGCCAGTGGTGTAATGGCGTAGAGCATCCCCGCCCGGCCAACGGGAGATGCGGGTTCGAGTCCCGTCTGACACTCTAGTGCTTTGATTGCTACAAAATATCGTTGTAACAGCTTAATTCGTCAATGCCAGCCACTTGAAGCTTAAGGGAACTGTCTTGGAACAGTCAATGTTTTATCCTTCTCAGTCAAGTGTGGTTCCTATTTCCTATCCATCTCCCGTAGGCTGGAAACCATGGTTTTCCTAGGCGAGAAAACTGAACCAAGAATCTGAATTCGAGCCGCAGACGGCAGCTGTTACCACCTACACGCAACCTAGCGCCAAGTATTGAATATTAATATTTTGCCTACCTTTTCAAATTCGTCATAAACCTAATTTGCACCGGTAGGTAAAAACGATGGGCGGAATGCGGAAGAAAAACTAATATAGAGTACTTTTTCTAGAGCTCAGGGCACGAAAAATGCGGAATATTCAAAGGAACATCATCGTAATCCGTCACAAAACTTGCTTCAAATATGAATTATCTTAATTACTTCAATATCCCACTCTGTACAAAAAGATTCAAGACATGTATCCCGACAGAAATTTCGAGTTGCATTGAGGAACTGTTCATAGCTAGAGGATTTTCACTAGAAGTTTCTTCGGCAATGATATGCGAAGTGTAATAGGTTTAGGCTCAATTCGACCAGCATTTTAACAAGTTATCGTTTGAAATTGAAATTAAAAAGAGCGCATGTAGCGCAATCGGACGAGGAGCCAGCTGTCGCGTGCACCCGATATCAGGTTTCCGGTTCGGATTCCCCGCCCAGGCCAACCAAGCCTTCCATCTCTCCGGGGTCTGTAAATTGCTATCAGACTTGTCTGGGAAGTATAAAGGATAGATGTCAATCGATAATGATGACAGAGACAGATTGATCATTAGTGATTCCCATTTCACACGGATATCGAATCGACAAAGCTGAACAAGAATCGATGACATCGATTGATATTAATTGTCCGGCCTATGCTATTCACTCACACACAAATCATAATATCGATCAATATCGATTAGTTAGCCAACATATTCGCGTGGTTCCCATGACAAACGATCATTTCTACACAATGATATTATCGATAAATATCGATTAGATAGAAGCGTGTAGCGCTGCCGGAAAAGATGTCGTCACCCGATATCAGGTTCCTGGTTCGGAGTTTCCGAAGTTTTTATGTTCGGGCTGTGTTTGGTTATCATTGGTTGGCACGCTCCCCCTACCAACGCTGCTCACCTACACGACATCTACCTATTCTTCTTCTTAAGAATGAAGCTAGGGTGCGTGTAGCGCAGTCGTAGGAGGCGCGACTGTCGCGTGCACCCGATACCAGGTTCCTTGTTCGGATTTTCCGCCCAGGCCAACCAAGCCTTCCATCCCTCCGGGGTCGGTGATTTGGTACCAGGCTTGTCTGGGAAGGACAAAGCGCTGACTTGTTCATCGGCTGTTCACCGCAAGTCATTGTATGTCCAAATGTACGCTTTCAAATCGTCTCTATGACACCCCGTAGAAGTTGAATGCGTGGCGTATCGCAAAAGGGATTGAGAAACGCTGTCCTTTATCCTTTATCCTTTTCTCCATTTGAATTTTGAGGTTGAAAACGTTCCCTACATTTGATCCGGTCGAATTTAAATCAATTCAATTCAATTTCAATTTGACCATGAAGGTCAACCGTGAGAAATTCAACTCAGCATTGGACAAACTTAAACATCCTTTCGAAACATACCGAGAACGGAAAGAATTATATATCAGAGGCCTAAAACAGCAAGCTCGCCAGTACTGCAGGAGATCACGTTTTGCAACTTGGTTGAAAGATCCTAACGACTTCCGAGTACGGCGGATATTGCTCTTCAATGAAAGGGGCCTGGTTCATTAACGACTTTCAGCAGTTTAAATATGAATTCAGAAATTACAGCCGAAAACGCAGCCTAACAGCAATCGTTTTGTTGAAATCTCTGTGAAATTCCCTGTGAAAGATACGACGTGCGAAACTCGGAGCTATGTAAGACCGTTGTAGTCTGAATCCGCTGTTAAATGCTACCGCTGTATGAATCTTGCCCCAGGAATTCATACCAGTACCCTAGATCCAATCCTTATTGCTATGCTAATTTTAGATTGATCACTGCCTATTTTTGCCAGAAGCCTTTCTAAGAAATAGGCGTTGTCGAAGGAAATTCGACACTCCGTCGAGGTCCAATCCGTTCCCAAACAATCTGCCTTGTTCACTGCAAAAGCCGTCGTCGTTAGTCGCGGCAGCAGAAGAGTTTTCAGCGGCTGCCGAGCGTTTTTTCCCGGTGGGTAAGGCGTCGTGTGAGAGACGCGAGAGCTGGCCGGCTGAAAGTTTGCAGTAAACTGACAATCGAATCATTCGATTGTGTCATCGCGAACGTTTACGAATCGAATTGCCCCGCGCCGCACTGACTACGGTAACTCGCAGGGCCCCCTAATCAATCAAGCGGTGGGTAAACATGATGCGCATGTTTGCCTACTTAATTACTCGTCAGAGCAGCGTTTTGATAGCATCAAACTGGGTTTCGTATCAGAAAGAGTAGCATGTATAGTAGGAGCTTATGGTGATAGATTTAGATGTATAGAAAGTAAAATAATAAATTATGGCAACAAAAATTCCATTTTGACGTCGAATTGGTCACTCTTCTAATCTGGCCTTACAATAAGACTTTTGAAATCAAAGCGAACTCTTCCCAATCGAAATGGGCTTTTCCACATTAAAATAGAGACTCTTCAAAAAGATTAGAATAATTTTTGTTCTACGAAAATTTCACCATAACTTGCTTTGAGTTTTAATTCATCTGCTCAGTGAGTGAACAAACGGTTTAAATTTTTATAAAACTTTTATTTTTAAAGGAAAATAATTGTTTGAAGCTTGTTTTAAACAGCAAGAAGGCGGCCATTTTCTAATGCTATGAAAGAGACTGCGCCATCTCCTCTTCGAAGACGTCGCGATTTTTTCGATTGATTTTGAAATTTTTGTTCACGTGCAGTTTTACACCTGTTAACGATAGATGTTATAATAAAAACAACTGTAATGAACACATATATCCTCACTTGGATGCTTCATGTAAGTGCATTTACACCACCAGTCAGATAAATACAAAAGTTGAAGTTGCAGCGAACTTTTTGAATGCATGGCACGATCTGATCTTACAATGCGCTATATGCTTGCTTCTTTGCCGTGTTCTCAAACACATTTTTAATTGTTTTTCTCCAAAATTAAAAATTTCATAAAATTATTACTAACTAGAGCAGGTAAATTGAAAACATTTCAAAGAAAGTTATACCAAATTTTCAATGAACAAAAAATTGCTTTAACTATCTTATTGAGTCTGTAGCTTAACCTGCCCGAAGGTCATTTGAATTTGGGAGAATTCGCTTGGATTTTAGAAGTCTTAAGCTTAGGCTTAGAGGAGTGTCCAATTTGTCGTGAAAAGTGTCCAGTTCGACGTGAAAATGGCAAAAAATCGATATGCTGCAAAACATCTTGGAGGCAGTTTGAATGACCTTTAGTCTACACAGTGATTTAAAGTGGCCTGTCGATGGGAAAGTCAACACCCTTAGCCTTTCCAGACATACCTATTATAGTAGAAATTCACCCAGACCCGAAAGAATTAGAAACTTGGTTGGCTTGGCTGAGATCCGAACCCTGAGTCGAATTGTTGGGCACGCGGCAGCTGCCTCTCGCTCACTAATTACAATCAATATCGATCGATATGATATCGATATTCGTAGCGGGGGCAGAAGCATAATTTTGACCGCACCAGGTGAAACTATCGATCGAGAGATGCTGATCAATACGGACAATTTTTGTCAAGAGTTAACCATTTCAGGCAGCAACCTAACAGGAATGTGAATGGTCGTCGCTGCACGCGCTTCAAGTGAGGAATGTCCATGGCCGAGCAATGTCGATCGATAGTATACTTATCGACCATTACTGAATATCGTCGCTTAACGAATTAATCGATATGGATCAGTTGGTCAATATCGATTGACTGCTGTCAAATTCTGGAGCGAGCAATGTCGATCGATATTTAAAATTTTTTTAGCCTATTCAGGAGCTAGGGTGGCTCTATAACTTATGATTTTATAGATGATGAAGGATAAAGGACAACGTTACTCAATCTCTTTTTTGGGATGCGCCACGCATTCTACTTCTATGGGATGTCGTGGAGTATTTGGCTTATACAATGACTTGCGATGGCGAGCGCCAGCGCTTTATCCTTCATAGACAAGTCTGGTATCAATTCACCGACCTCAGTATAATGGAAGGCTTTGCTGGCATAAATGCAGAATCCGAACTAAGAAACTGGTACGAAGTCAGCGCTGCTACACAATTTTTTACAAAGTAATTAATCTTTTTTTGGCGCGAGTAGCGCAGCCGGAGGAAGCGCCGACTGTCGCGTGCACCCGATACCAGGTTCCTGGTTCGGATTTCCCGCCCAGGCCAACCAAGGCTTCCATCCATCCGGGATCGGTGAATTGGTACCAGACTAGTCTGAGAAGAACAGAGCGTTGATTTGTTCATCGGCTGGCCATCGCAAGTCATTGTACGGCCAGATACGCATGTAAATCACCTCCAGACATCCCGTAAAAGTAGAATGCGTGGCGCATCCCAAAAGGGATTGAGTAACGCCGTCCTTTATTCTTTATCTTGCTGGAGGCATCACATAAATTTTAAAATGTCAAAAATCAGTCTCTACCGGTAAGGTTGAATGTTCTACGTTCTTATGGTTCACGACCTGTTTAAGCCACCCGTCGATTATTGATTAGTTGACGCTTTCCCATATCTCATGTCGGGCAAAAAATCGAGTTGTACCGAAATTTTTTTCACTTCACTAATGAGCTGCTACAAGAGGAAGATTCGTTAAGTGGCCAGCATGAGTACACGTTGCGGAGCAGAGCAGAATGTTTGCGTTAGACCTTGAAGAGGGGACTACGCCGACTGCTATTCTAAGCTTTTAAAATAAAATTTATAAGAGAAGCAATCAGGTTACTTCATGTATTCGGCGTTTTTTTTGAAATTCCATTTAGTAGCTGAGAAGCCTGAAAGGGATACCAGAAACTCCAGAATCCGTAGAAATGTCAAGAAGGAACCGCAAAATGGAGAAGACACAGCGTCTTCTTTGCTCATTGCTTGGAGATGAGACGACAAAAGTTCAGCCCCCATTTTGATGGCTTGACCCTGTTTTTCACGCTTGTGTACCAGCTTTTCTTCAAACATAACTGTGAAAAATTGGTCTAAAAAGGCCAGAACTCCCTCGCCGGCGTTCAAACCTCAGCGGATCATCACAGGTCGTGTCCTTCGACGTGTGAAGTGCTAGCGGCTTAGGGTCTATTATAGGGTGGCCGGGTTGCGCCATCTTCAAGTAGTGTGTTGCGTGGTGGTGGTGTGTGAGGAGGAGGATGGGTTGTGGGGGCAGCGATTACGAGACTGATACTTACACGATAACAGCGGTAAACAGCCGGGCACACAATGGCACTTCTCGGCGAGCGGCGGATTTAGCGACACTCATCGTCGTCGGGGCGGCGGACGGGGGATGTCGGTCGGAAGGAACGTAACCCGCCGCCGACGATCTGCTGTGGCGCTTCGTCCCACGACGACGATGACTTATCGAGCATCTTCTTCTACCCGACACTGATGTGGCGGCGGAGCGGGCGGGCGGCAGCTTTTTGCCACAGTAGCTGCTGCTGCCGCTTCTGCTGGTTAATCTCCTTATCACCGCCACCTCGGTGATAATCGGCGGTCGCGGCGGCGGCACAAGCTCCTTTCATGGTTTGTTGACTGCGTGATCCTGCGAGTCGCGCGATGACTTCGTTTTGATGTCGCCGACGACGCAGCACTCCGTACCGCGCTACTTCTCGCTGTGCCAACTCGAGCAAAAGCAAGCACGTCTTCGACGGACCAAGGGCAAAGAAGGCAATTTATCTATACAAAATAGAACGCACATCGAAAACCGGTGAAGCCATAAGGTTCCTGTAGAGAAACACACACGCGCATGAACAGAACACGAGAACAAGTAGAACGCAGCTTTAGAGCATCTTTCGTCGAGGATGAATGCGTCGGAACGATGGGCGGTCGGGTTGCTCTCAAATTTTGACTTCATTTTTGAATTGGTACATGTCGTGTAGGTGAGCAGCATTGCTAGGTAGCAGCGCGCCAGTGAATAGTAACCAAACAGAGCACAGGCCGAACACAGGTCAGCCAATCAGGGTAACAACGGTACATGCCCTCTCTGAATAGCATGCCCATTCCATGCGGTGTGTTTGGTTTAGGCGCTCCCACCTACCTATGCCGTTCACCTACGCGACATATACCTTTAAATTCAACTGTAAGAATGGTGTCGGTCTCTCAGGGGCCAGATTCATCAAGTGCTTACCTCCCGAAAATACCGCCAAACCTGATGCTGGATGAATGTCAGTCATACCAAGGGGTTTGGCGGTATTTTCACCGTTAGAGGGCGGTAAGCGATTGATGAATGTGGCCCCAGAAGGCTGGTTGACTGGGCTTAGTGTGGGGAAGGAAGAACAAACCTCGGCCTCATATTCGTTGAACAAGAATGGTCTGCTTCCATAGTAACACCCACGAACTGATGTATATTTTCGTTGTTGAAACCCTGATCGAAAGATACGATGCTCTTTGGATGGCTTAACCGAAAAGGCGGGCCCATTGAGCTACTCTGGCACGCGGCAGGGACGAATGGAGAGACCGCTGAAGCAAAAGGCACTATAGAAGGTAAGACAGCTTCTGTGCCCAAGGTCCCACTTTAGCACTGAATTTCCAATATCGACATGGAGCTCAAAAGACTATATACTTCGATCAAAACTTGATCTTTCCTAATCGGGGGGGGGGGGGAAGAGGTTGATTCGTCCACCTGCTGTCTCCCCCCGAGTTCCTCTACACAGCAGCTGTCGCATAATGCTGGAGTTGCAGTGAATGTTCAGGAGAATCGACGGTGCGGTACGAAAGCTGCGGCGCAACTGCATCCCCTTCGATTAGGAAAAACCCCAAACTTTGTAATTTAGCTTAATTACGTAATAGCCCTGATCAGACGGGCGACACTCTGAATATTCAAAGCCTCAACGAACGCTCGACGCGCTTCATGTTCCTCGAGCGAAAAGGACCCTCCCACTGGGCTACCTTGGCACGCGATAGAGATGCACAGAAATGTTTCTGAAGCCTGTTCAGCCAACTCAGCGAGAAACAAAAGCCGCTGCGGTACATGCCGCGAAGGTGAACATCTTGTGAGTTCGGAGTGCGGCAACCAACCATAACCAATCAGAGCATCAACCAATCACATGGTAGCCAATTAGAATACCGACCTACACGCCCTCTCTGAATGGCACGCCCGTTCGATATTTTCTGATTGGCTGGTACATTCGCAGCTCCTAATGCTGGCCACTTTCGCGACATGTACCCCGGCAGCTTCTGGGGCTTTATTCCTGTACTTTGACAGTAACGTCTCGACCTTTTCAGATATAAATAGATAAAGAACCTTAAACCAAACCCAAGGTTTGGTCTATTTGAATAAAATTTGTACATATTGAGTGTTTGCCCTGATGGATTGGGTCCTGTAGGAAGCCAAAGAGGAGGCGGATGTCAATTCTGAAGTGAACGCCTATAGTGATCAGTTCCGCGGCTGTTGAAATGTGATTGCAGCAATATGTTGATTGGTTGGCATCTCTCAGGCCACGCCCCTGCACCCGCCTGGGCAAAAGCTCAATATGTGCCATAATAGCGGAATGAATGGTTCGCTGATACTACCAGTAAGTGCAGTAGCAGATATAGGAAAGAGGTGAATATTTCTACTCAAGGATATGGAGCCCCCTTCATATCGCTAGAACTAGGAAAAGGAGGTCCCGCCTACTGGGGCACTCTGACACCTAACAGGGAGGAATGGAGGCTTTGTTGAGGATCACCAGGGCAACGGTCAAAAGATGAGAGGAGAAACAGCCAAGTGAGTTCAAAAGGAGTACGGTACTCTCAGGTCTGCCTACAGCTATATTTTTTCCTAGGAAAAAGGAAAAAGGACCAATTTTTGATTTCAGCCACCCTCAGACGCATTCATCTCAGAAGAAAGATGTTATAAAGCCATAAATACAGCGCAATATCAGCCGGCAGAATACAAAATGCCTCACGACACCTTCGCGGGGGTGGGTAGGTGTGAGAGGCGAAGAAAACGGGATATAAGCTCAGAAAAACAATGTCAGATCAATGAAAGTACTCGTCATCACGAACAGAAGTTGGAATATGCTCTCCACTATTGCACGACAAACATCCCAGAGTGAAGAAGTGGTGAGTTATTTGTGGTAAATATATGGACGTATCACCGGCACCAGCCGCCGTCCAACCAGCTCAGTCGACCTTGTGCAGGGTGTCCACGCAGTCGGACGCGGTGGATGTGAGAGGGACCTGAGCGGCGATGGCTGCCAACAGCTTCTGGTGGTCGATGTTCGACGGCAGACCGGGGTAGAAGTACTGTAGTCGGTGTGGAAGCGACGGAATCATGGCTGGTAGCATCGTCATGGGATGGCGAGGCAGTGAGGGTGGCAGTGGAGCAGCTGTGGCCGCAGTGAGCGGCTGCAGCATCGTCGGCGGCATCGGTGGCAGCGGTGGCAGTCGTGACGGCACCAGCGCTCCCATCGTCGGCAGAAACGGAGGGAAGCTCATCGGCGACATGTCCTGCGGCTCCGGCTGGCGTTTGAACCTGAAAGCAGCAGCCGTTCAGAGGTTGTAGATGGTCAGCAGATGGAAGAAGTGCCTGAGACAGGCTTCTTTTCCCGCCCAGAACCCGACGACAACAGAGGACACGGAGTGGATTAGTCATGGTGTGCTGTGTCGTGAAAGCGAACTGAAGACCGGACCGATCACCACTATACCCATACAGACGCGAAAAACGCGCCGATCGTCAATGAATGTGGCTGAGGACAGTTCGCCCCCTCCCCCGGTATACTGTAGACACCAGCCCCCCCCCCCCCCCCCCAGCTAAATGCGACGAACCTTTTCCGTCGTCTAAGGAACGAGCCGTTGTCGAACATGTCCTGAGCCTTCGGATCTAGCGACCAGTAATTGCCCTTGCCAGGATTTCCCGGCTCACGTGGGATCTTCACAAAGCAGTCGTTCAGGCTCAGGTTGTGACGGATCGAGTTCTGCCAAGCGGGAAATTTGTCTCTGAAACCAGCCAGCTGATTGTGAGCTTGGGTAAGGTAGGATATACGGTGAGAAAATCAATATTGGACTTAAAGTTTCATTTTTTTACTCGCTACGTACTTGAAGGCGCTATTGAGCAATTTTAAGCCAACCACAGAGATTCTTTGTTGAAAATTCCAAAACAACTAGAGAAAGTTAGGATTGGAAGAGCATTAGACATCATTAGGGAAAGTTTTGTGAAGTGCAACCCAAAATCTTTCACAGAAACTATTCTACCCATATTTATTATAAAAGGGTACTGTAGATGTTGACCTTCGTAAGCTAAATTTCCTTAATGTATTTTGAGTTCTTGATCAATAGCCCTTCTGGCTCATTTAAAGCCACCTAATTGGTTATCGAAACAACGAAAAGCAACAGCAACATGAAAAAGTTTCAAAATCTCAGATTTCTCGTTTTAAAGTGAAATGTAAATTTTCCTATGATACAGTATAGTTTGCAGTAATTGGAAGTAGATTTTGAAGGAATAGTCTTCAAAGAACGTTTTTTAAAGCGGCTTTTAATTCAGCATTTCCCAGTTTAAAACGCTGGTGAACAAACTTCTAGTGGGTATCAGATTTCTTCGAGTTCGGAAACGTTTTAACTTAGCTTGAGATTACGAAAAGTCCGCCGTATCTTCTTGACTGGGGGCGACGTTCTCACGTTTTCCCTTACATTTACGCTTGCAGGAGTTTTTGAATAATTCCTCTAGCCGTTCTTATTTTAACCATTTATTCTCGCAAACATAGTTTGATCAATTTTTTTTGCTATGGAATCATAAATTTTCTTCCTCGCTTGAGAATAAAGGATAAAAAAAGACGGCGGTATCCAATCCCTTTTTGGATACGCCATGCATTCTACTCCTAGAGGATGTCTTGGAGCTATTTGAATGGCCTATGCAATGAATTACGGTGGCCAGCTGATGTACAAGTCAGTTCCCAGGCAGGTCTGGTGCCGATTCTCCGACTCCGAAGGGATGGAGGGCTTGCTTAGCCTGAGCGGGAAATCCGAACCAAGAACCTGGTTTCGGGTGCAGGCGACAGTCAGAGCCTCCTGCGACTGCGCTACACTCGCACATTTCCTTGGTTAGCTGTTTTTAAAAGCCAGTTTACTTTGTAAAACTGTGAAATAAAATCACCAATGCCACTTTATTGCTTATGTCACTTTAAATACCTATAGTATTGTAATAAATTAGGTTGGCTTCTAAGTTATGGAGCAGAGCAGCAATTTTGCTTCGTTTTCCTTGTCCGCTTTTGTTGTATTTTTCTCAATAAATGCTCACTGTCAGTTTGATTTCAAAATTTTGTAATGGAGTTCGACTCTCAATGAACCTTGGTGAACCATCGTTTATGTTGCAAGCCAATAGTTTGGTTCTGTGTAGAAGCTCAGAGTGGACTACACATATGTTATATTACGCATATGTTGGTGAGGTGGATTTCCTTTAGTAATTATTCCTCATGTTAGCCCCTCAAATGATGTATTTAAGGTGCTCTCATCGTATGATATATGTGATGTGTTTATACTGTGGGTTCAGTTACCCAAGTTTGAGGTAAAACGTCGTCAACGACTCATGTATGTAATTGTGTAATGAAGTTTTGGCTGCATGCTCTTAGCATTACCTTTTTAAAACGTCGCATTTTTTGTTTGTTTTGAAACTCGATGTTGACATTAAGAACGAGTAACCTAACTAACGATAGAATACTAAAAATCGAGAGAGCCGCGCTACAACTTTATTTTATATAATAATATATAAACGCTTTCTTCCAGATCTTCCAAACGATTTGTCAGCTCTGAAACCGAAAGAGTAATTCAGTTCGAAAAGAAAATTCTGGTAGATATAAAACGCTGCACAACGAACCTATAGTACTGAAATCGCGACATGATGAAGTCGCAGATCTGCGACAGCGTGAGCTTCTTGTCTTCGGCATTCAGAATCGCCATAGCAATAAGGGCTATATAGGAATAGGCTGGTTTCGTCGCGCCGGACTTGGAGCGATGCGACGACATGCCGGTAGGACTGAAACGACTACTGCTACTTCGACGGATGATTTCGAAGCGAAGAAATTTAGAAGCACACCGTACCTGACGGATGATTCCAGTTCACGATGTGAGTTCTCCTCCGACGTCTCCGGCGACGTCGACTGTTCCCTGGTCTTCGAGCCGCCCTCCTTCGCCTCGTGCCGAGAGCATTCGGGGCTTTCGGAGCTGCGCGGTGCCCGACAGCTGAGGTCTTCGGGACTGCAGCTCGTCGACGGTTCCGGACTCTTCGCCCACACGTCCTGGCGGTGGGCTGCGGACTCCTGGTACGAGGCGATCTCGGCCGTTTCTGGCCGCGATTTTTTCAGCGGCTCTGGACTGTCAGCCTCGTCGTCGTCGTCGTTGTCCGCCGCCGCCACCGACGCCGATCTTTTTCGGGTTTTTGCCTCAGCCGCTGCTAATATCGAGTCCATCGAAAAGCGCATCTTTGTTGTCGTCGACATGGACGCGTGAAAGCCTTCAGAAGCTTTTTTCTGAAACGGAAAACAGATCGTCAACGGCTGCAGCAGATACGGTCAGAGCACGACGGGATGCGATCAGCAGATTTCTGGAGACTTCGGGAAATTACACTCTCAGAAGGAAGCTATTATGTCTAACCATAAGCACAAAATATGATTTTGATAGTTTAGGAAAAAGGTCTACAAAAAGGTTACGTGGATGCTTTAGCAATCCTAGAAGTCTTGGCAACCTGCAAGAAGAAGGGTTAGCCGAAGGAATCCGAAGAATACAAATCAGAAGGGCTCTACCTGAACAGCAAAAAAGCGACCCCCGTGTCGAAGAGATCTATCTTCCTGGGTAGCCTGCTAATAAGCGACGAGCTGTTTCTCTCGTTCAACTCATCCGCATCAAAACATCGACAGCTGGGTTGAAACCTGAATCTTCGGCGAGTCTACTCGCTCGTTCGCTCGCCCGTTGTTTATTTTGAATTGCTCACTTCGGAGCGTCTCCGGTTGCAGGCCAAGGCGTTCAGTGTGAAGCCACCAACTCCAGCCTGCGGACCAGTGGAGTGAAGTCGAGTCGGATTCGTGGGAGGAGGTGACTTATCGTCATGATCGACGGCGATTAGTTACGCTGGTGCTGCTGCTGCCGATGGTGGTGGTGGTGAGAGAGCGAGCGCCGCGCCAGGCGAGCCGGACGACAGTTGCGGCGAAGTTCAACTCGCGCTTCTCGGACCGCCACCACCGCCTGTTATTGTAGAAAAAATCGCTGTGAACTAACTGTTGGTTTAAGGGCGGTAGGGTAAGGTTTCTCCAAGGTTTAGGGTACTGGTTGACGTGCTGGAAACGGCGGCTGGCGGCGGCTGCTGACTGCTCCTACGGCTGCTGCTGCTGATAGCGAAGCACAACGCATCGTTTATTTAGCATCGCCAAACGAATCAGTCAACTACTGTGTGCTGGAGCTGATAAAATATGACAAGCACAGACACACACAACGCCCAACACTGTAAAAGGTCGTAAAGCCGCCGAAAGTCGGACGCAGAAGGTGCTGAAGAAGACCGAGGATGCTGCTTCGACACTCTTCGATGACGGCTACAGACGGCTTCTGCTCTGCAGAAATTTCCTTCTTCTTTTGCTCTGCTTCTAATTCTGCTGTGCAGCTTTGCACTCGAATAGCCTTAGAATTGCCATTTAAGAGTAGTAGGTTGATTGCAGTAGTTAACGAGGAACTCGCCTACAACGAGATTGAGCCACGCGGCTGCACTCGGACTTCAGAAGTCACTTCTGAAAGATTCGTTGCTTGCTGGAAGGTAGTTCGAATATATGTGGCTCAGTTTTGGAAGTGGGGTTCTAGCATCGACCGTAACTTCAGACCGCGCAGGCAGCATTAGCTATAATAGAAACGGTATTCAGAAACCACTCAAAAAACGAGTTGAATCTCACGCTGCTCGGTGTGCAGTAGACTTGGATCCGGTGTCGATTCGGGCAATTTGGATGTCATTTTTTCAAGTTTGAAAAAATGAGGAATTCAAATTATCTGAATCGGTGTCGGATTTTCAATGTCTAGTGTGCAGTAACTTTCACTGGCAAAAGATGATTTTTCATTGGGTTGAAATATTGTTAGTAGTAGGTCTCAAAAAATTGCTGGTAATTTTCTGTTTAATTTGCTGGCTTGAAACCCGAACGTAATAATGTTCAATATCGTCTAACAAAAAAATGAACGTCCAAGGATAATTTTAACAATTTTTACAGCTTTTTTCTACAATGGTGCTGCTGTTTCTTGTGCTATGCACGTCGTGTTGACGTTGATGAATGAATAAATAAATAAAAGCATGGTCAGTATTTGAAGAAATTTCGGATTTATTCTAGTGGTAGAGGGCACATTACTCTATCTGCATAAAAAAGCGGGAACTATTTATTATTATAAGAGCAATATTTTGCGAGGACACGCTGAACTAACCTATGAAAGAATCTTTTCCAGCAGTTTCCTAGCCAGTTGAGGCTACACCGCTCCTGCTTGGTTCCCTTCTCTAGCCCACATCCGACTAGCATACATCAGAATTAGTTAAATAATTGTTTGATTTGTTGACGAGGTTTTGTCAAAAGCCCTTTTTCAGGTGTAAAAATAATAAAGCAATAGAGCGCAAAAACATAAAGTGGCAGAGAAATACGGAACTGGGATTCATGGTTTTTTTGTTATGAATAACAGAAGAAAGACAAACTCAGAAAGAGTCAACAGAAAGTGGATGATTTTTGAGACCAAAAGAAGACACTATTAAGTATGCCAAGCCCCTCGTTAGGCTTCTACCACTAGGACAGATTCCATTTTCAGCTTCAATTTGCTATTCTTACCATTAGACTTTCTAATTTTTAGGTGCTTTTGTAACATTATTTAAGTTTTGTATGTTGAAGCTCATGCAAGCATCCTTCCTGAGAAACAACTCAAGTGTTTCTCAAAAGCTCACACTTGAGAAAGATTCTCTTTCTTAAGTGTGAGCTTTTGAGGTTCTTTCTAGAGAATCTAATGGCCGATTTATACGCTAACCATTACTAGCCTTGTGGTTTCAGTAAGGTGTACACGTCCAGAACCTGGAGCGCGGATCTCTATCGCTATGTTCAAGAAAAGTTTACATAGTTTAGTTTAGTTTATGGAAGTTTAGTTTTGTTTTAATAAACCATTAAGAGTTTCGTTTTAGTAAACAATTCGAAAGTATCGCAGTGGGAAGGGGGCACTTTGCTCAGTCTTTTTTACAAGGAAGCTAAAATTGAAAATATCCAATTTTACAAAGACTACACACTGCAAGAAAGTTTCCTATGTAGTTTTCTAGCCTGCAAGGGAGTTTTCTATGCAGTTTTCTTTCAGCATAAGCTACTGTGTTTGCGATTGCTTCACTTTTCTAACGGAGAGGCTGGGTTGGATCTAAATAATGTTCTGCGCCAGCCAGCTTTGATAAAAGTTACCAGCATTTCCAACTTAGTTTCTAATCATTGGATTGTTAAAAATTTCAATAAAAACTCTTCGTTTCAGTCGACGATTAAACTACTTTTCCCTTTGCTTATAACAAACTAAATGCTTAGGAATACAGAAGCCTTTGAATAAAGTGAAATAACATGTAGATGATTATGTGTAAGTGGACGAAAAAAAGCCGTCAGTCCAAGCTTGAGTGACGGTATTCTAGCGCCAATCTCACACCATTGAAGCGCATTCTATTGGACGCGAAGCAGCCGATAGTATCGACTGCAGGTAGTCGAAAGAAACTCTCCTTTTAGCAGATAAATTCTCCCGAACTCTACCTGCTTATTCTGGAGACGGCGATAGCTAAGCTAGGCACAGGACTAAAAAAGTGTGATGGCACTATGGGCTTGAACCACCCAGAACTGTGCTCCTACAAAGTTCCTTCAATAAAAGTGGCTGCGGCCGAAGAATCGGGCAGTTTCGTAAGCGCACGGTATGACTCAGTGCCGTTTTTGGATTATCCGAGACAGACATTTTAATTGGGAGAAAGGGAAATCGAATGGAAGAAGTGGTAATGAAATGGCACGGATAGAGAACTATCCACAAAGATTTTTACATTTTTGCTTAAGCTTAAAACAGGCGGGTGTTATAGAAGATAGAAGTAAGTTGTTAGATAAAATAAAGGACTCTGTGGAAATGTTTTTTTTACATTTTCCATTTATGATCTTTTATTTACAAAGGCAAAATTGTAGGAAAAAATGCACGTTGTGCAAAACTAACTGTAGAAGGGATGCTAAGTGAGCTCCAAAACTAGTGACCAGGAATTTATTTTTAAAATAAAAACCTTAGGCAAGTGATTTTCCCAGATATCAAAAGAAAGCAAATCTGACAAAAGGTCAACCAAAATAAAGCCGTTAAGCCTTAGCCACCAATTTATCAAAATCTTTTGCAAGCGTTTTCAACTATTTCTTGACAATTTTGTTTTAAATAAGTTTACTTATCTTCAAAAAAAGCCGTTACGAATAGCACAAGTCTGTCGAATGCTATAGAATTGATAGAAATTCAACTCGACTTCCACCATGAATGTTAGCGTTACGAACTCCAACGTCATCGACTATGGCCTAGTTATTTCGCCAGGAATTAACTATAGTAGGACAGAGTAACGCTTGAGCGAGTCGGTTACAAGGTTTTCACTCCTATTGCAGGGCCTGACGACCAGTACAGCATCGGAACCTAAGCCAGCACCCCAACCTTGGCATCCTAGGCTATGAATCAACGTCAGAAACACAAAATATATTTCTCAGAATAACAGAAGACGAGCGGAGGAGTAGCTAATCGAGGGACGTTACTCAAGGTGGCTCGAAAACAATGAGACCAGCAGCGGGAGACAGGTGGAAGGACGACGACGACTACGACTACGATCACGATCACGATCAGGGCGAACGAATGAAGACAGATTGGCAGCAGCGTCGCCGTGGCGACGAGGAGGAGCAGCTTCGGGGAGCCGGGGAGCACGACAAAAACGGGGACGAGCCCCGTCGGAGAGTGTTCTGAGCGTTTTCCCTGAGGTTAGACCCACTCGGGGGAACCTGGCCGGGTCTACCACCACACGCACAGACAGCATCCCGACGGCGGGGGCGGATCGACGCCCCGCCATTGGGCGGCCACGCCCAACGGCGGCGAATTGATTCGACGACGCCCGGCAACCGCCGCCGCCGCCAGCCTGCTCCGTGCGAATTCGCCTCGCTAGTTCATCTCCAGCTGGCTACCGTATCCTCCAAAGTGCCACCGATAGGTCGGCTGAAGGGACCCTCGTCGCACAGAATCGAGCCGCATCGAGGAGCAACTAGCCATAATCATATAGGACAAACGCTTTTTGTGGAAGATGATGATTGGCCTCTCGTACACCCCAAAAGAAGGAGGTATGTAGCTGCTCTTCTCCATTCTTCTGGCACCCTCCCTTCCGCCATGTCTACAAGTTACTCGTTCGCAAGGATGACCCGTGTACGTGCAGCCAGCCGGCTACAGTATCACCATCAAGCAATGCCCGTCCGCACATGCCGACGACGATGTAGTGGCGTGTCAGGCGAACAGTTGCTCGCGGCTAAACATTTATATAAGAGCAGCCCCGGGAAACAAGACAGGATTTTCGTTCCGACGTGACGAGCAGCAACGAAAGAACGTCGGGGACGAGGAGGAGGACGACGAGAACGAAACACGCAACTGCAACCGAACGAGCGAACGACCGAACGACTGCTGCCAGCCGGCCAACCTGTTCGGCTTTCAAGTGTACTGGACTAGATAGTGGTATAAAACAATTAGATAGGTTTTTATTCAACCATAAAATATTGTTAAAATAACAGAGCTTCAAACAGTTAAAAAAGAATTTAATTCTCAGAGAATCGCTACGAAGACTCCTGAGTATCAGACATGAAACAACGCGCATGTTTCCATTATGAGATGCAGCCATCCCAAAAAAATTTCAAACAATTTTACGCGTAGAAAAATAAAAAACCTATCTAAGATCTAGATCTAGAAAGGTAAAGACTACAACTGAAGTTTCGCTGTAAGCAAAAAGCTTGACAGTTATTCAGACAGCAGCCTTCGTGGGAGACGATTAGAACAATAAATCGGTAAAATAAATGGAAAAATAAACGCAAAAATAACAACTTACTGTGCCAGAATTTTTCAAAAATTCGTGCCACCAAGAATCAGAAAAGAAAGAAAGCAGCCTAAAAACTAAGAAAATAATCTGAAAGAAAATGTACAAAACCAGAAAAGGGAAAAATTCTGTGAGTTCACTTCGTCGTCGCCGTCGTGGTACCTTTGCTTGACTACATATTAACTGCTCAATTTATTTTTTATTTAACGTGCTTAGGCTTGTTATCTGACTGAGCTCAAATTTGTTAGTCACGCCAAGCAACAGGAAATGTGTCAACTGAATCAAAGAAAAACTAAATACACAGCAATCTAAGCAAGGAAAGCATACAAACAGAAAGAGTAAGCACAGACAAAAATGCATACAAAAATAGGACCATGTTTACCTGCAAAGTTAGTAAACATATTAAATGCATAAACTAAAATAAATTAAACAATTTAAGCCCATTGAACCCAATTCAGACCTAAGTTTCGCCAAGCTGAATGGCAGCCACATAAGTGCAGTGTGGCTTTAACAGGGTGCCACCATTCCAAATTAGAGGAACTTGAAGTTTTGGAAAAAAAGTATTTCTAGAAACAAAAATTTCTTTAAAAACTATGGAACAATGGAAGTGTAAGTAATTCCAGAAAAAATATAACGTCATCCGCGTTCAATTCACACTCGTGAATACCCTTATAAATCACATAAAAACCAGGAGGAGCTGCGCCACTAAGCCAGCGATTTCTCGAAAAATTATAAATTAATAGAAATCTTAATAACTACACAAAACAGATGAAAGTACAGTCTTTCCACAAAACTGATTCTAATGAAAGTTTTTATCTCAAGCGTTCACCGAAAATCGCGGTGGGATTGTTGGCTTCATACTAATTATTTCTCAGT
Source organism: Heligmosomoides polygyrus bakeri (assembly GCA_947359475.1). Classification (NCBI taxonomy): domain Eukaryota; kingdom Metazoa; phylum Nematoda; class Chromadorea; order Rhabditida; family Heligmosomidae; genus Heligmosomoides; species Heligmosomoides polygyrus. The sequence continues at coordinate 9,625,520 of OX375866.1, forward strand.
CAGTTTTATTAGTTAGTTGTTTGCATAACAAATAAACTATGTACATTTAATTCACATGCGTGAACACTGTTATAAGCAACGTCGAAAATCAGAAGTACCTAATCCACTAAACTAGCGATGACCTGGTAACGCTCAACAATTATTTGAGGCACGAAAAAATCTATGATAAAAATATCCATTATGAGCAGGTTTTGCTCTCTAGAACTTCCCGATAAAGTTTGACTTATCCATGGGTCACAAGTCGATAGAATTAGGAGCAAATCTATAAGCAAAGAACAGTCAAGCTCCTATAATATTACAATAGCATGAAACACAACGCAACAACGATCGCAACAAAAGGGCAGTCAAAAAACTTCAGCGATGACAAACATCAACAGAAAGTTATTACTTATTTCTGATATAACATGACCACATTCCTTGTTACATAGTCCATCGTAGAGTTGCCATGTTTTTTGCTTGCTTGTTTTACTGTTTTATAATTGGGTTAAATAAAATAAATAGAAATAATCATGTCTTATTTTGCCTATATCTTCATTAAAACATGTTTATAATTAGTTAGATAGTTATCCCGAGGCTCATCAGTGAAGAAGGTAAAATGGTTACCACTAGTTACCATTAGTTGTTAGTACAGAATAGGAGGGCGCGTGTAGCGCAGTCGGAGGAGGCGCCGACTGTCGCCTGCACCCGATACCATGTTCCTGGTTCGAATTTCCCGCCCAGGCCAACCAAGCCTTCCCTCCGGGTACGGTGAATTGGTACCAGACTTGTCTGGGAAGGATAAAGCGCTGACTTGTTCATTGGCTGGCCACCGCAAGTCATTGTATGGCCAAATACGCATTCATGTCGCCTCCACGACATCCCGTAGAAGTAGAATGCGCTCGCGCATCCCAGAAGGGATTGAGTAACGCTGTTCTTTATCCTTTTACTAACCTTATACAGAATAGGACAGTTATGTTATCGAATTTTAGGCTTGCCCCTCCCTTTCTTTTCAGCAACACACCGAAAAGCTACGCAGGCGTGTCCTTGAACAGCTTGATAGCGACTAGAGCTTGAAGTGAAATGCTGATTTTGTTCGATTTCCACACGATACAATTCTCACGCTTCAGTGGACTTCTGTCGACGTTCGAAGGCTAATCGACTTAGCTTCAGCGGCACGACGAGCAAACGTGTTCCGGAGTTATTGGTAGGAGTACAAATGTTATTCGACCGTGTTATCGAACGCGATCTCGCCTTCTTCTGCCTCTTCGAATTAGCCACGCGGCGCGCAATGATGATCTGCTCCTCGTCCGCTCTCTTCGACGGGGTCCCGCGCACTACCCCTATTCCCGTGACGGATGCCGTACTATACAAAGCACCCCCCCCCCAATTAAAGAATAAAGTATAAAGGACGGTGTTATTCAATCTTTTTTGGGATGCGCCACGCATTCTACTCCTACGGGATATCGTGGAGGCGATTTGAATGCGTATTTGACAATATTAGGGGGGCCAAAAGTAATGAGACACCCCATGCCGTGTCCATATATCTCGTGGCGGGAGTCTGGTTTCGTGCTTGTCGTATTTGTATGTTTGTATGCTACTTACTGAAGCCCGTCTGAGAAGTTACCTCTTACGCCCTTTCCAGAAGCATGCCAAAAACCCCAGTCTGTCTCATGCCGAAACCCCAGTCTGACGAGTCGACCTTTGTCGCGCAAATCTCGCCCAATTCCCAACCCCGAGCAGCCTGGGCTCAATATTCAGGCAAGATAAGAAGTACGTCTTCTACCTTAACCCTGCCAAGCAGCGAGTCTGGGTGAGGCCTGGTGACCTGTTACGACCTTCGTTCGGCGAGATGCTCACGGCGAGAAGCACCTTTGGAGCTTTTGGATCTGCGCCCATGGATCGGTTTACCGGAAGCTGTTTACCAAGAGCACCACAATGAACTCCAAGGCCACGTTGAACGAAATAGAGGAGATGGGCCGGCGACTCGCTCTTACTCATTCGCAGCGCTTCAAGAAGGTTCTCCTCTTCGACAACGTCGCACCCCATCGGGAACAAGTAAGCACGGATAAGCTTGGCCAGCTGGGCTACCTTCACATGCCTCATCCACCGTATTTGCCGGACATCTCTTCATGCGACTACCACTACTACTTGAGCCTACAGGACTTCCTAGTCGGAAGGGACACAAGAACCCAAGCAGTCCTTGACAACCATATCGAGCACTTGATCAACACCAGGCCCAAGCAGTTCTGGAAGGATGGGATCAGGAAGTTGGCTGAGCGATGGCAGCAAGGTTCTTGCCCTTAATGGCAAATACATTCTTCAGCACCGTTGAGTTGTAATTGAGTTATAAAGAGATAAAGATTTTTTTTTCAATTTGTCTCATTACTTTTGGCCCCCCCCTAATACAATGACTTGCGGTGGCCAGCCGATGAACAAGTTAGCGCTCTATCCTTCTCAGGCAAGTCTGGCACTAATTCACCGACCCCGGACTGATGGAAGGCTTGGTTGGCCTGGGCGAGAAATCCGAACCAGAAACCTGGTATTGGGTGCACGCGACAGTCGGCGCCTTCTCCGACTGCGCTACACGCGCCGCTCCCCTAATTACTATTGGCAAATTGTGGTTGTAGCTAGTAGCATGAGCAAAATTGACAGAACATTTGGATCTATCCTAATCGGGGAGGGGAGGGCATATGAATAGTGGTTTACGTCTCCATTTCCAACCTTGAGTTTCTATGAGAATCCCTTTCCCATGGTGTGGGGTCTTTCATTTAAATTCTTGGACTTATCAACGCTTATACCCGCACGGGTATCGGGGATAGACGTATCCACATTCATGATAAGCCTCACTCGCCACATCATGGGTATATCAGTGGGTAAAGAGTACTCGACGATCGTCGTGGGTATACCCGCATGCTCGCGAGGATTTCGCGTTCAGTGAGATCAGGGCCCGGATTTACCAAGCAATGGGTATAGGTAGAGATACCGTAAGGAAATCATAGCCACTACCAGCAATGTGTAGTGGCTACGAATCGTATTCGTGAAAGGAATCAAGGGTAAGGTACAACTAGGCCTTTCGCGAAAGCAGATGATCTCACTGGGGCGCCGCTTCGTCAATGGGGCGCGAATGAGTCGCTGGTATATGTATGTACCCACAACGATCAGCGGGTTTTCTCTACCCAATGATATACCCACGATTTGGCGGGTAAGGTTTATCATGAATCGTGGGTATGTCCACATCGTGGGTATGCCTACCCTTATACCCAGCATACCCATGGGTATGCGCGTTGATGAATCCGGGCCCAGCTGTTTTCGTGAGAGTTTTAGTTCTACCCTACTCTTGACTCCTTTCATGAATACAAATCGTACCTGTACCTACTGCGACTGGTGAGTAACATTCTCTTAGAATGACAGCGTATGATTACGCGTAATTTGAGCAGTTGTTTAGAAGGTTAAAGGATTAAAGACGGTGAATCAATCGCATTTGTGGTGCGCCTCGCATTCTACTTTTTCGGGATGTCGTGGAGGCAATTTGAAGGCACGCTTAGCATGTCATGTGTAATAAGTGAGAAGAATATTCACGAAAAATGTCCTGTGCCCATCATTCATCACGTTCGCTCTTCTACTTACTGTATGTTTTCGTTTAGTAGTGTTGCCAATGCGCGTTATTTTCTATTGCCTTCTTCTTCAGCCTTATGCTTCCCACTTCTAAATACTACCAAGATTACAGTTCCGAACGCTGGAGATCTGAAATTGCTTTAGATTTCAATTGGGCAGCACATTGACGGTATCCTGCCCTCCAGTGTCGTTACTATAGAGATGATTCATTGTCCTACGCGAGGACTGTTTTTCATAGTTGGAGGAAGTGTCTTTTTTGAGCAAATCATCCGTTGTCTTCGTGATATAACAGCTTGAAATTGTGACAGTCCTTTTAAGTGAGAAAACTTACGAAGACGGCGAAGACACCGAAACGTCAGCCGAACTAAAGCCTGTTTAACAACCTATCTTGGTGAACAACTTAGAGAAACACGCCAGAAAAGCTGCCTTCAATAACCGATTCAATCAGCGATCATCAGAGAGATGTCAGAAGGCTGTCACGCTGAGATTCAATGGGATTATGTAGAGTAACTTCTAGACAGTCATTTCTTTGTTAACGCATCATTCAACCATACACTGCGCATATGTAGATCGCTATGAGACAGTACAATCTAAAATGGCTTTCCTTATCAAGAGCCTTCAGAACGTGCTTTCAGCTTCTTCTACGAAATACTACTCTTCATTTACAGAGACGATGTCTGACGTCCTGCTTCTTTTATGATGTGTGGTGTTGACCTTTCTCCATGAAAAATGGATAAAATTCGTTTAGGCACATTGCTAGGGGAGTTGCCATGACATCACTGCAGCCACGTGGCAATTACTAGAGTAGAAATTTTTACAATTTTAATGTAATTCAACGTTCATTCAAGTGTTGCTTCTAACGGTTATTTTGTTCATTTGACGATTTCGTAGGCGTTCTACTTAGTGCACCCTCGAGTGCAATTAAATCAAAAAATAAATGGACGTCAAAAAATAAGGTTTGCATACTTGTTCTTTTCGAGGGTGCTTACAGATTTTTATTTATTTTTGATACATCATCACCATATTTTCTTCTAATCAAGACCGAATTCATGGTAGGCAGAAGCACAGGACACCTACGCTACAAAGTCTAGTAAGATCCATCGTAATGAAGGTAAGCATTTTTATGTTCAGGTAAAGGTTCACAGCCCTTGGAGACGTTCTGAATTTTTTCCTCGGGCCCCAAGGACAACCGGAATAGGGGAATGTGGGAGTCTAGCGCTCTTAGCCCAGTCTCGCATTCGACTTGGGGCCGGATTCATCGACTAACCCGCGGGTATAGAGGGTAAAGATACCCACGATGAAGCCTACGTCTCTGACTCTTGCCTTATCTCCTCTACCTGACTTTTATGTTATCTTTACCCCTTATACCCGGCGTACCCACGGGGTTAATTGTTGATGAATCTGGCCCCTGGGGTAAGTGTTGAACCTTACAGCTGGTCTACCCCGTGCGGCTTTCGCTGGTCCTTCAATGGACTAAGATGTGTTACAGTACCTGAATAATCTCCATGGATATGCTCGACATGAATTTTGTAAGGTTGAACCGATGTTTGAAGGGTAACTCCTTCTTGATTTCAAAGGCTGGAAAGGCGAGTTATAGTCGAAAGGTTAGCCAATAAAGTCGTTTAAGAACTTCGTCTTCAGAAGCGAAAAGGAAGCCATGTCCAGAGGCCGGATTCATCAACAATTAACTCGTGGGTATGTGGGTGATAAGGGGTAGAGATAAGATAAGAGTCAGGCAGAGATAAGGCAAGAGTCAGAGACGCAGGCTTCATTATGGGTATCTCTACCCCTTATACCCGCGGGTTAGTCGTTGATGAATCCGGCCCCAGGTTAATCCAATGTTGAGCATGGCTACCATTATAACTGTGAGAAGTAAGATTTCGAAGATTTTCGTAGATGACGAACATTTCATATTGACATGGTCCGCTCCATACAGTGGGCGGAGAAAAGGGGGAGGAGTAGCCGGTCCTCGAAGAAAGATGGACAGTTAAGTGCGAAAAAAGCCGGACATCCCGGCGACACTACATCGAGCCGTCGACGAGCGGGCGACGGACGACTGTTTTGGTACAACAGATTGTAACGAGGGGGGCAGGCAGCTCACACCGAGGAGTGCGACAGTGGCCCGTGGAGATCGGGCGGGCGGGCCGACCCGGGTGGCGGCGACAGATTCGCAATGATCACCTTCGGAGCACGGCTGTTAACGCGATTCATCATCGAGTTCGCCACCAGACAAATTGGGGCCATCCGAGGTGGCGGGGAGCAGGACAGGGGAGCCCCGCGCTGCCAGCCAGCGGCCAGCGCAGACACAACGGAGCCCGGACTTTGCGTAGCGAACCGAGGGAGGGCCATGAACAGGACCACGACGAAGTCGTTAGGAGAGGAAACTCTCCCCCAGTGCGTTTCCACGCAATTACGATCGAAAGAGGCTTCCGCTGCGGCGTGATTTGTATCAGGAAGGAGGACGGTCGAGATGAAAGGCGTCGCCAACGACTCACACAGCAGATAGCGAGCGACAGGCAGATTATACTGATGTGAGAGGACGTGCTCGGTGCATCAACGGACCGGTGACGGCGGTCACATCACACCGCTGTCAGGTTCGACAAGCTCCTAGGAACGGCGTTCCGCTCGGATAGGGTTTCTTTGTAACTGGTCCGCGGAGACCATAGCCATCGTAGAACTTCCCAGCTCTTTTGCCTAGCCAGAGAAGTCGTACAGTACTCTCTTAGAGAGTTTACATCCTCTATCCCTTCTCTTTTCTTTCATCGTTTCAAGCTATTTTACTTCAAATTTTTTCACCTGCACCTGATGTTCAAAATACTCAACACTCAACTTTTTGGCTCTACACTGGCAGGAAACGTAAGAGGAAAGCTCAGACTTTATGTTTTAGTGGCAAACCCGCAAGCCCGAGCAGAAGCTTCTTCACCTACGTAAAATTAGGAGAGTTAAACCACATTTTGAGTGGAAATCAGGATGTTTTAGGCTTATCTTTGCATGGTTTCACGCAACTACTTTTACGTGTGTAATTCACTTGAATTTATTTGTTTTTAAATGAGTTCGTCTGCATTTGAATTTAAAAATATTAGGTTGTAACGAAATAAATGGCACTGAACCACTGTAAATTTAAACAGTTAATATCTCGGCTTGTAGGCAAGTTTATTAATCGAAATAAAAACCTTCTGATTCTACACATCTTTGCCAACGTGAAACAAGCTTCTTTATCCCAGTAGCATAAAAATCGGAAGTTCTGGAATTGACGAAATCTTCGAAGGCACTTTCGGCATCCTGTTGGTATTTGAATATTTTCCCTACCAAGAAGTCGCCAAGATGCTTGAAGAAATGGTGGTCTGTTGGGAAGAGGTCGGGAGAAAACGGGGGATGTGGTAGAGTTTCAATGCTCAGCTCATTCAATTTCTGCAACGTCATTCGTGTTACATGGGGGCGAGCATTGTCGTGCAGAAGGAGAACTCGCCTTCGGTTTGCCAAGGCCGGCCGGATATCCTTCAACTTTTTCATCATTTCTTCAATTTCAATGCAGTACTTCTCTGCCGTGATGGATTCACCGGGAGGGAGGAAGCTGTGGTGAATAATTCCCAGCGAACACCACCATACTGTCACCATTACTTTCTTTTGGTGCAATTCCGGCTTCGCAAAAACCTTGGGGCTCTCATCGCTGTCCACCCACTGTGCCGATCGTCGCCTGTTGTCGTACATTATCCATTTCTCGTCACAGGTTACGATGCGATCAAGGAATGGGTCCGTTTCGTTCCGTAGAAGCAGTGCGGACGAGATCTCATATCGTCGGTTTCTTTGCTCCTCAGACAGCCCGTGAGGCACCCATCTTTCCAGCTTTTTGGTCTTTCCAATTTCCTTCAGATGCCGGGCAGCTGTGTTGTGACTGACGCCAAGAACCCTCGCTATCTCCCTGGTACCTTTGCGTGGATCCTCCTCTACCACATCTCTCAGCTTGTCCTCATCAACATCACTATGCCTCCCACGACCTTCATGTTCTTCCAAACTCTCATCTCCATTCCGGAACTTCTGATACCAACGATACGCCGTCCGAATTGTGGAACATCCTTGACCGAATGCGGCGTTGATCTTCTCGTCCGCCTCCTTAGCTGTAGTGCCCAGCTTGAATTCATACAAGTAAATGCCTCGGATTACCCTTTTGTCCATCTGCAAAAAAGTCAATAAAACTCTTAAGTTTTCCCACTTTTACATAGAAAATTTGGGACTTTCCGGTAGAGCAAAGTTTGCGCTTCTAAATTATATGCCATATGTTACGGTTTGTTCTTAATCAAACGCGTAAAGACGCGCCAAAAAATGGCGCGAGCCAGTGCCATTTAATTCGTTACAACCTAATAAATGGATAAATCTGCTCACTGGAGACTCTACTTGGGTGACGGTCTACAGTTCGGATCCACCCGGTACCTGTTTCCTGCCGTATCCACAGCAAAGATAGGCGGCCTTCAACGGTAATAGTGGGTACACAGTTCCAATCCTATTTCCATTCTACCAGATTTTAGGCGATTTTTCAGAATGTTATGATGGTCTTCCCTTCTCTAGACATACATCTTCGCTCGGTTCAGCCACTGGTGATTTTTTCTACATAAATATTTACAGGAAAACCCGGGCAGAAATGTCCCCGAACCTCAAAACAACTAATTTAACGCCATTTTCATTCCGAAATCCAGTACCCGTCAAAGAGTAACGTTGTCTTAGCACCGTTGTAGCTACATACCTATATCGCCGTCCACAATAAATAGGGAATCGGGAAGACGGGACTGTGCTACTCAATTCCCTTTTCGCCACGCATTCTACATACTTCAAAGGGCGAGAAGGAGCTTTGAATGCGTATTTGGCGCGTACAACTTCACTTGATGCGGCTAGCTGATGGATAACTCAGTGCTTCATCCTTTTCAGGCAAGTCTGGTAGCATTTCGAGGAAATAGAAGGCTTGGTTCAACTGGATGGGAGTCGGAACCAGGAACCTGGAATCGAGTACGCCCGCAACCGCGACTCCTTTGACTGCTCACCCCTTACAAAATAAAATTCCTCATGATAAAGGTGAACTCTTCACTTTATCCCCATTCAGAGCGATATACCAGAGGGCACAAACGTAAAATTCGACGGCAAATATGGGACTGAAATAAGTTTCGAGAGTCTTTTTCGAATATTTGGAAGTGGGTCCCTGCATCAATTCTCAATTGTTCGCCACAAACATTCAACTAGAAGTTATAAAACTTTCCCAAACAGAAAGAAAATTTGTGAAGTTAACTACAAAACAGTTTTCAAGAGTAGACGATAATATGCTTGAATATATGCAAATCGGAGAAGACATCGACTCTGCTAATCTTCTCCTAATAGCTTCTATAGGGACCATTCGCAGCTTGCTTGTGGACGGACTGTCAGGTAACCTTACCATTGGTTGTGGACGGACTGTCAGGTAACCTTAACTGCCTTAGCGAACTATCCCAGCAAAGTATTGATTAACAATGAAACCTGCAGCAATTAGGGGTATAAGGGGTGGATATAAATTCTCTTTTTGTGGGTATCTCTACCCCTTATACCTCACATACCCCGGGTTTAATCACTGGTGGATCCGACCCCTGGAGAGCACTTAAACTCTACCGTTTCTAAGCTACTTTTCCACAATTTTTCTTGTGTACCCATAGGAGACTTTGCTTGTTCCAGCTAGTCGTTAAGTTAATTTCCTCGCTTATTTAGTCCATGAGTGATCTCGAAGCTCAAAACAACTATTTTCACGTCAATTTGATTCCGAATCTCATTACTCGGCGAGCAATAACGTTATCTTGGCACGGTTACAGCCACCTCTATCAGCGTACACAATCCCTGCTAATATTTAACTCTAGCAGCCCTTCCGAACTGATGCTCAGTACCTGCTTTCCAAGACGTCCAAACCGATAGCCTAAGCTGATCCCTATCTTGCAGCCTTGCCATCTGCAAAATACAGGGTGTCCCAAAAAATGTATACACTCTTTGAATGGCGACACCTTTGCTTACAATAAAGGTACTGAAGACGTTACGGGCAGGGCTCTACAAGTGCTTAAGAAAATAGAAATTTTCTGACATATGAGCGGTATGGATTGCGCCATGCTCTCGCCGGATACTTTGAATTTTACACTCGATCGATTGTTTTTTGCTTGAATACTTGTTATAATTTATTCACAAAGTGGCCGTGTCGATTTTTTTGTGCTTCTTTTAAGTTTTAAATTTAGAAACATACTACGGCTTGCGAAAAATGCAGGGTAACCTATAATAAAAAACACGCGTACTATTTTAAAGGTTCTAACATTGCTGATAGTGAAGCCTTTAAAGATATTTAGGAATCACACGAAAGCACAGAGTAACTAGATTTGTGCGGCTTGCAAATAATCAAGATTGCGCCACACCCCGCCTGAAACCTTGCATTTCGGACATGATTGATTGTGCATGGGCCGAATGCTTGTTACAGTCTTGTTACTACTTGGCCAGATTGACCTGAGCTGTAGTTATCCGCACATTGCTCTATAGTTTTTTGTAGGTTTCTTAACCCGTAGGTAAATCATTGATTTATTGATTTCGATTGCATATATTTGTGCGCTATTACAAAAATAAGAACGTAATCGAAGAAGAACGTAACACTTAACAGACTTGAGTGTTTCTCAATTTCATGTTTGTCTCTGACGCAAAATATAATATAATGAATCGTAACGTTATATTTGTTATTATGAATATATTATTATTTTTTATGAAATTTGCAACAAAAAATGGCAAACCATTCTTCTAAAACCATTTTCGTCTCCGCTCCATATAATTTGCTTTTGAGAAATTTTATCGGACGAATGAATGAAGGAATAAATTCGACGCTGAAAATTTTCGAGCGAATGAACCAACGAATTTATTCGGTCATCAGTTTTCCAAATGATCGAAAATCGAACGAGTCCCATTTTTCCTTTATTCGACTAATCGAATATTTGAATAATTTGTTTGAATAAGGTTTTATTTTTAAGGATTAGAAGTTAATTCGATACTCGAATAAAATTACTCATTATTCGGATCAAATTAAAATATTTGGTTTTCGAACACATAATATTCGAGTATGGCCCACTTTCGATGTTCGATTTCGAACGAGTATTCGAAAATCTAGAAGTATTGAGTGTTCGACTACTCGAATGATTTTTCAAATAAATTATTCGAAATGTATTCGAATATATTCGTTCGAGCACAACTATATACCGCTCCATTCCCAGTTCTTTACCCAACTCCTGTTTTGTTTGAATCTTGCACGGCATACGGTAGAAGTGAGGGTGAGAATCACCATTGCAGCGTTCCTTCAGAGCTCTTCACCTAGACGTCAGGAAGCTGTGATTCGGAGGAGGATGGCAGGAGGATTCAAACGCCGGACACCGGCCGGCGCTGACGACTTCAGGGTGTTGACGGTATCCGAACGAGGCACACCTGTCCGCGGCCGTGTATCCAATAAGTGTTAACGACGTTCATAATTGTTTGGCTCCAGCAGCTCTATAGCACCAGCTAGCGATAAACGACTTCGCAATGGCCGAGGCTCCAGGCAACGCTGTCTGTCTGTCCGTCTGTCTGTCTGTCTGTCTATTATTCGAATACACATATAGGACACCTCCGAACGGACACAACTGCCTGTCAGCGGCTCGGCCGGCCGTCTTGTCTGAAAAAGTGGCATTGCACTGAGCAAATGTCTCTGTCAATTAGCACTTTAACGTTATTGTTACATGATGACTAGTAGACGAGTAGATCGGTTGCGAAAACAGCGCACGACAATGTCGACAATGTCGGCCACAGCTTCTGAATCCCGAAGGGAGTGTGGAGGAATATGTATGTATCTCGGCGGCGACGGCGATGCGTTCAGCAAATACCGCTCAGCTATGCAGCTATATCTATGGGAACGTTGCGAATAATTCCTCACCGAATGCAATTGTTTATGGGTGGAGACTGCGCACGCTGCTTTTGAGGGCGACGAGCAGCAGAACTCGTCGAGAGAAGAGCCATAATCATAATATGTTTGTGAAAATATACACGGAATACGGTAACATTAGCATTAGCAGCACCAATAACCGGGCAAATTGTGTTACTACCGTCTATCTCGCTTGAACAACAACAAGCGGCTTTTCTAGAGACACATACGATACGGGACAATGCGTTTAGTAAGAGGGACACAGCTCGCCTTACACCTACATATCCGCTCCTGGACCAAGAAGCAATGCAAGATCGTCATCTTCACCTGTAGGGCTGCACGGAATTTTTGAAGTTGAACAATAAACAATACTAAGCTCATTACGTGAGTACAAAAGACTTGTCAACCGATATCTTTAGGGTGTCTCTTAGGAGTTCATCGTCTTCTATTCTTCACCGTATTCTTTCATACTTATTCCTAACGATTTAATAAGCGTGTGTAGCGCAATCGGATGACGTGCTGTCTGTCGCGAGCAACCGACATCAGGTTCCTGGCTCGGATTTCCCGCCCAGGCCAATCAAGCCTTCCACCCCTCCGTGGTCGGAGAATTGGTGCCAGACGTGTTAGGGAAAAATAAAGCGCTGAGTTGTTCCTCCGCTGGCCACCACAAGTCATTGTACGACCATTCTAGTCATTGTATGTCATTGCAGTCATTGTGTGTAGTCGTCGTAGTCATGTAAATAAATAAATAAATAAATAAATATGTACAAGTAAGCAGGATGTCTCTTACATAAGTATTGCCACCCAAATTTGAATAGAAAGAGTTTCAAGCATATGTCTGAACAACCTAGATGAGCATCATTATGAGAATCTCCACCTTTCAAATAAAGGATAAGGCATAAAGGACAGCGTTATTCAAACCCTTTTAGGATGCGCCACACATTCTACTCCTACAGGATACTGTGGAGGCATTCTGACGTTTGGTCTATACAGTGATTTGTGGTAGCTAGACGATTACAAGTCACCGCTTTATCCTTCCCAGACAAAGCTGGTACTAATGGAAAAGAGTGGAAAACAACTATCACTAAATATGCTTAAACACTGCAATAAGCGAGTCATGGGAGTTAACATGAAAACGTTTTCTAAATTTTTTGGAGAGCAGTAATACTCCTCGCACTACCGCGAAGCTTCAATGTCTTCCTTTTAGGTTTTAGGGTCATTTCTAGTATTAGATGGCTTCTTTCTGGCCTATGCTGTAATTAGATTGTCCGGAAAGTTTTTAGACGAATTGCATGGTAACATTCGAAACAACGTATCTTTGCTAGCTGAAGGTGTGAGCGGGCCGGACTTCGGAGATTTGTGTTCCATGTAACTGTCAGCAGCATGTGCGACATATCGTCTCCTGTTCCCAGTGGTGCCTTCGCAATGGACGACAAGAAGATGCTCTACCGACCAGCTCTCCTTCTGCAGTACCACTCCGGCCGATCCACGAATGAGGCCTATCGCTTTCTACAGGAGACAATGAAGGAGGAAGCCCCCTCTCGGGCGACGTGCTTCAATTGGTACCGCAAGTTCGACAACGGTAACAAATCGCTCGAGGATTCCCGACGCACAGCTCGACCACATACGCAGAACAGACCGATCGCACTGGCCATCTGATCTTTCTGTACGCGAACTTTCGGACCTTACAAGTACTTCTAAGTCCACAGTACACGACGCCCCTTGGTCTTCAGGCAAAGTCACAAAGTTGCCTCGAGTCGTACCACGTGCTTTGACGTCTCAGGACAAGCGGAAGCGTGTTGATACCTGCACTTCTCTCCTCAACCGTCGCCGCACATTTGCTTGGATCGACTCGATCGTCACGACGGATGAAAAGCATTGCGTCTACGACAATTTGGTGCGTCGCAAGCACTGGGTGGACTTCGATGAGTTGCCTCAACCATAGCCGAAACGTCCTGATCACGACAAAAAGGAGTTGCTTTCCTTCTGGTGGGACATCAATGGCCCAGTATTCTGGGAATTGGTTCCTACCGGTTCCATGGTAGACTTGAACATGTTGAGCGCTCAGCCGGAGAAAATAAGCGAAATCCTATGCAATCGCAACACCAAAAGAGGAAAAATTCTTCTTCTCATGGATAACTCCTTGAACGCATATTTGACATATGCAGCGACTTGCGGTGGCCAACCGATGAACAATTCAGCGCTTTATCCTTCTCAGACAAGTCTAGTACCACCTCTCCGACCCTGAAGAGACGGAGGGTTTGGTTACCCTGGGTGGGAAACCCGAACCAGGAACCTAGCATGGCGTGCACGCGACAACCGACATCTTTTACGACTGCGCTACACGCGTTCATCAAAGTATCAAGGTAAGGCAAGTACTGTGGGAACGCAAACGCACGATCCTCATGTTCACTTTTGTTGAAATCTTACTTTGTCAATAAACTCCTATACAATAAATAATAATAATAAAATCTTACGTTGAATTTTTAATGTTTGTAACACCAGGAAGTAGTTGGATTAAGTCGGTATGATGGGTTTTTGCCTTACGCACATCCCCAGCAGTTCATTCACCGTCTCCTAATCGAGGCTTCGCCATCGCTACACTTCTTTCTCCAACGCCATTCATACGCCAATGGGATCGCTCATGACCGAAGTGGAGTTCCCACCCAGCCCAGTTCGTCTCCTTCCGATAACGGAGATCTGCCCCTCCTAATCACCCCTCACCTCTCACTCCAACAGAAAGGCCTCCTGCAGGTGCTGACAATCTCCTGCTCAGATAACTTCAGGTGGCGGATCAACGGAGGGTTGTTGGGCAATCATGGGACGATGTTGATGGACGCCTCGTCAACTTCGCCACTAAGCGCTACCGTACGTGTGCCGCTGCGGACGGCGCTAATCCTCGTCGGAAGTGAGGCGACGACGACAGTGCTGGGCCGTCATCATCCTGATCCTCCTAATACATGCCGATTCTATGAAAAGATAGCGACATCCGCCCAAATTGAGGTCGCGCCGAGGTGTGACCAATCGACACCGCTACCCTCACACATTTGTCTTATCCGCTGTGTGAGGACAAAAGTGGCCACACAATTCGCCGACTTTCCGCCGCGCACAGGGTGCTCTCTAGATGGACTGGGGGTTCGAGATAGTACGATGGCCTCAGTCTGGCATTTCGGCCTCATGTTGGATGGGTGGGATCACAAAGAGCATGACAGACCTAGTCCTTCCACTGGACACTGCGTCTAAGAGAAAGTATTCAGTTTGCACTTCCTTACTGTGTTATGGTCTTTCTAATCGCTGGAATATACATATAGTATTCCAGAGTACTTCAGGGACCGGATTCAACAACGAGCAAACCCGGGGTGTACGGGATAGAAGAGAGGATCACATGCTCGATGTGACGTTCATCATTCAACTTACATTCTCACTCGTGGGTATTCTGCTAGATGGAGCAAACTCAACGACCCTCGTGGGTATCTCCTCATACCTACGAGGTTACTTTACCTATACCCGAGACCGATCAATTTGGCCCCTGATAACAGAAGAGTAAGCAACGTCGACATGTGGAAGTTCAGGTGATGTCGCAAACACCTGACTGTCTTCTAGGATCTATGAAAGAACACCTCTCAATGAAACAAAATTTCCGAACAAATCCTAGTTCTAAGAAAGATTAGCCAAATCCAAGCCCATGTCGACAAAGCCTCCTACCCTTATCTGAGGACCAAAAGCTCTTTTGAGGATATTCCATGGATTCTCAAAGCTCTGAAGTTGACATGGTTGCTTAGGTCTCCTCAAAATTTCATCCCACTCCTACGTAGGAGTTTAGCGGTTTCAGAGCACACTAGGCACTGTTCCTCTTAAAAGGTGAAGATAAAACCGGCGTTAATCATTCCTTTTTGGAATGCGACACGCATTCTAAATTTGCGGAATCTTGTGGAGGCAATTTGGAAGTGCTCGTGGCCTACACAATGGTTTGCCCTAGCCAGGCGATGGAAAATTCAGCGTCTTGTGCTACCCAACCAAGTCTGAAACCAAATCGCCTATCTTGTGGAATGGTAGGCTTGATTGGCATGGGCGAGAAATGCAAACCAACAACCTGGAATTGGGTGCACGCCACAGCCGGTACCTTTTTCGATTGCGCTTCACACACCCTCCTAATGTGATGGTGAAAAAGCTCAAATGGAAAGCACTTCTCTTGCAGAGACCTAGGAGGCAAAGAGATGGCTTGGCTGCAGTCGAGCCTCTGATTATGAGAGCGGCTATAGACCATACGACGAATCCGGACCTTCCAACACTGATCGTGGACGTCGTCCGAGGCTGATTCCAAGTAGCAGCCGCTAGGAGCTACCACTCGCGCTAGACCGGTGTATACAGAAGTCCAACCTAGAGCCACCACACAACGCTAGACCGGCGTATTCTGAAGTACAACCGGGGCAAGCGATGTCTCTAGGGTACCCCTGTCAAGGTGAGTCGACACCTTCGTCACGGATGATGAACTTAATGGAATTTTAGTTGTGGGTGCTGCCGCCACCAAATGCCACTAACTTCGAATCGCATCAGCATTCCAGACCACAATGGCGAGACAACGTTACGGATAGACAAGACGCTGCAGCTGGCATAGCAAATGAAGGTGGATCATATAAGTAGACCGTCAGCTTAATTGATTACCTGCTGATGTCACCGGCCGGATCATCACGGTATACGGGTGATTGTTCACGGGACCCAGGAGGTGTGGATGTTACGTTCGATCAAACAGCGCCGGTGGTGCAGTGGCGTAGAACATTCCCGCCCGGTCAGCAGGAGGTACGGATTCGAGTCCGGTTTGGCGCTAGAGTTATGATTGCAATGAAACATCGTTACGACATCATCTATGTGAAGGATATGTTTACATAAAGACAATATGCTTTAAAACACACTGCGGTTGGAATCACATAGCTCCATCTAAGAAATACGCAACTGAGTAGGTATGGGCCAGGCTAGTTTTTCATCCTTTCAAGGTACTAGAATTGTTAGGGAAGGAAAACCACTGTCATGTTCATCAGCTGGCTACACACATTTAAAGTGTCTCTGCAGCATACGGAAGAAGTGGAATGCGTGGCGCATCCCAAACAGAGGTTAGCGCCAACCTTAACCCTCTACCCTTCATGGCAGAGAGAGTTTAGGGCATTTTTGTGCAACTACTCTACTCAGGGCACTTCTTCGAGGTCGGCAGGGTCACGTGGCATCTAACACTGCTTCCTACACCTGGAGCCGGATTCATCAACGACTTACAGCAATTTGACAGAGAAAATACTGCCGAAACTCCTGATAGCGTGGCTTATCAAGCGATATGGTGAGCAATAGAAGCCGAGCTATCAGGAATTTCGGTTGTAATTTCTTTGTTAAATTGTTGTAAGTCGTTGATGATTCCGGTCCTTGGAGCCGGATTCATCAAGCAATGGGTATAGGTAGAGATACCGCAAGAGAATCGTACCCACTATCAGCAGTGGGTAGTGGCTACGGTTCGTATTCATGAAAGGAATCAAGGGTAAAGTACAACTGGGCCTCTCGCGAGAACAGCTGATCTCACTGGAGCGCCATTTTGTGAATGGGGTACAGACAAGTCGCGGGTATACGGATGTACCCACGACGATCGACGAAAACGGAGGGTTTTCTCTACCCACTGATATACCCACGATTTTTCGGGTGAGGTTTATCATAAATCATGGGTATGTCCACATCGTGGGTATGTCCACCCCTATACCCAGCATACCCGTGGGTATGCGCGTTGATGAATCCGGGCCCTGATCTCGCTGGAGCGCCATTTTGTCAATGGGCGCGAAATCCTCGTGGATATGCAGATATACCTACGACGATCGTCGAGTATTCTCAACCTACTGATATAACCACGATGTAGCGGGTAATGTTTATCATGAATGCCTCATCGTGGGTACGTCTACCCCCTATAGCCCGCACACCCGCGCGTGTAAGCGTTGATGGGTGCAAACTGCGGAGAGCTACTGTCGCTGACGGTACGAGTTACCTAACCAATCCTTCCGCAGAGTCAAGGCCATCAAACTAACGGGGTTGGATACCTACAGACTCACTCGGTCAGTATTGTTGTTGCGAATGAGATCCTCACCAAGTGACCAAGTGACGATGCGACTTATTCTGAATGACCTCGGCCACCCGAACGTCGCGGCGCCGGACTAGCGCGCGGTAATCTTTTGTGGTAGTCCGTGGTCGGTATTGTACAAACATTTCTCCAGCACTTATTTGCACCTTGTTCAGTGTTGACTTGTCCGATTACCGTCACTTAAGGAACGTAGAACAACGGAGTGCCGACCGCTCTGTAGCAGCACATAGTAGCGGGCCGGGCCGGATTAGGGCACTCGAGAGACGAGCGATCGCTAGGCTAGAACGGACGCTAGGGCAACAAAAACACCTAGGCGATTAGGAGGTGTGAGAAGAAACCCGGCTAGAAGTGTTGCTCAAATAGAAAATTAGCGCATCTGGAGTCAGGTGGTCAAGTCTTATCGCTGAGGCCCAATTCTAACCTCGTTGGTCTCCTATCCATTGCTCCCAGCTTACAGAATTGAGCTAAACCAGTGCTCATCTTGGAAATGCATCTGACTAATCTGATTCGAAACGCCGTCACCACGTTAAAAGAACCAGACCTGCACAATTCCGTGAAGAATGACATCTACAGTCGTCTTTGCGCTCAACTGCGCCCTGAGTCACGTCGACTACAAGAAGCTTCTTCAAGTCTGTTCCGCAAGTTCCACTCTGTGCAACTTCTACTCACGAGAACTAGGAGTTCATCGAGCGGTACTGGGTACAAATAGACTTTCTAGGAGAGGATTAGCTTAAATGGATAAATAATATTTAATATTTCCTGGCGCTAGAATTTTGATCGCAACAATACACCGCTACAGAGAATGTCTAATGTTTTAAAGTTGCCAAAAATACGCATTACCAAACCCACTGAACGGAAAACAAAAGAACTGTCGATCGGCATCTTCAGGGCTTGTCTTAAGAGTTCATTGCTTCCTATTCCTAAGGGTTGGCCTGGGCGGAGCCTGAACAAACAGGAACCCGAACAACGAAGTCTTCCATCCCTCCGCGGTCGGTGAATTGGTACCAGACGTGTCTGGGAAGGATAAAGCGCTGACTTGTTCATCGGCTGTCCACCGCAAGTCATTGTATGGCCAAATACGCATTCAAAGTGCCTCCACGACATTCCGTAGAAGTAGAATGCGCTGGCGCATCCCAGAAGGGATTGAGTAACGCCGTCCTTTATCCTTTATCCTTTATTCTTAAGGGCCTTTCTGTTTTCATATTTATTCTTGCCTTTACTAGGTTTTTCCAATAGCTGTTTGCTTTGCTGCATGGATTTCCTTGTGAAAAATGAATAAATAAATAAATGTAAGTGGTGGCGTTACCAATCCCAGTTTAAGATGCGCCATATATTCGACTTCTTCGCGATGTCTTCCAGCCAATTTGAATGCGTTTTTCACCTCTAAACAACTTCCCGAGGGTAGCCGACGAACAAGTCAGTGCTTTATTCTTCCCAGACAAGTCGGATACTATTGGGTTGGTGAAAAAGTCCTGCACCGAAAATTTTGAAAATTCTCCAAAGTTTAACGGGAACTTCTAAGGACTGTTTGGTGCTACGTAGTTGTAGCACAAACATTCTAGAATACTTCGCATACATGAAAATTTGCTTTTGAGAACATATAAATACTACGACTGTAGTGAAGTGTGACTGACTCCGTGACTTGGACAAAACTTCGCGACTGACTATCGCTCAGTCTCTCCTTGTTCTTTTCCGTTATAAACACTTTTTCGAGAATGTCGTCACGGGAGATGATCCCTCGGTCTTCCTCGTTAACCATACTCGGTAGGGCCAGTGGCTCCCTCAAGGAGAACAACATCCTCAAGGCGAACATTTACCAGAGGAAGGTATTGCTGTGCTGTTGGTGAGGTTCTCGAGGAAACTCTATCATGAGCCCTTTAACGACGGCACCACAGTAAGAGCAAGCGTCTACGCTACACAGCTTTAAAAGCTGAGCGAGATCTTGTCTCGCGAACTGCGAGGACGGAGGAATGCTTACGTTCTTCACGACAATGCCCGCCCCCACCTTGAAAAGTCGTTTCGCCAGAAGTTGCAGGAGCTTCGGTGGGAGGTGCTGCCCCTATTCGCCAGGTCTTGCGCTATCGGACTGATACCTCTTTCGAGCTCTCAAGCAACAACTAAGGAAAGGTGCTTCAACGACCGAACCGAACTGGAATCTGAGGTGGAGCACTTCTTTGAGTCACAGCTGACTTCATTCTGAAAGGAAGGATTTCGTGATCTCCCCAGCAGATAGCAGACGGTTGTAGATGTAAATGGTAATTACTTCGAAGACTGAAGTCGTTCACAGTAGAAGCAATAAAACTTTGAAAAAAATTACGCCGTGGTACAAGACTTTTTCACCAGCCTAGTATTAGGGTGTCCCACACGGAATGTCGCTTCGGACCGAACAGTTAAATTCATACAAAGGAATTAAAACCAAGTTTAATTCGGTAATATATTTTCCACAATTATCAGCAATCTTTTCCCTACGTACACGCAGAGATTGGATCCCGTCTTTAAAGAAATGAGCTGGCCGCGAATCGGGGAGGTTGGTCACCCGAATCCGAATTTCGTCGTAATCAGGGAACTTCTTCCCAGCCACGGCGTGCTGCATCCAGCGGAATATTTGATACTCAGATAGGACAATGTAGTCGGATGGGGCAATGTAAGGGCTGTACGAAATAAAATGGTCCAACCAAGTTCCTCAATTTTTTGCTGAACGACTTTTACGATATGACACCTCGCATGAGCATGCAGTAAGTTGGTGGAAGACGTGTCAACTCGATTTGGATTTAAATTTGGGGCAGGATTTGTAATAGGATTTGGAGAAGACAAGCTCTACTGCAAGCTTTCGAGTCGACGTCGTCGTTGTCGGATCAGCTTCAACGGTGAAAGGTCGTTATTCAATATAGACGCTTGTCTTCCGTGCTTCTCGTCTTCAAGTCTTTCGTCGCCGGCGGCAAGACGTTAGAACCACCGCTCGCATTGTTTTTTAAAAAAGACATCTTTGCCAAATGCAGCTACCAATGAAAGATGAGATTCCGCAGTGGATTTCTTCAATTTGAAGTCGTAGTGCAGGCACACGAGCACAATCAATTTCTGGCCCATAGTAGTCTGGAGCCTATAATTTTAGATACCGATGAAGGAAGGAAGTGGGAAAAATAGGAAATGCAGAAGATGAAACGCCGCAAAAAACCAACCCTAAGTGAGCTTACAACCAATGCGAATAACTGTGAAAAGAAGGCCACAATGTATGCGACATTCCGTGGGGGGACAGCCTAAAATTAGGCTGTCGCAAAAATAATCGCCGAAACGGACCGCTTATTTCAAACTGCTATAACTCAGAAGCGCTGACTTATCCATCGGCTGGACACCGCACTACGCATTCAAATAACCTCCGCGATCCTCTCGTGGAAGT
Source organism: Heligmosomoides polygyrus bakeri (assembly GCA_947359475.1). Lineage (NCBI taxonomy): Eukaryota > Metazoa > Nematoda > Chromadorea > Rhabditida > Heligmosomidae > Heligmosomoides > Heligmosomoides polygyrus. The sequence goes on from OX375866.1 coordinate 9,646,556, forward strand.
GGAATGCGTGTCTCATCCCAAAGGAGATTGGCTAACGCCGTTGTTTACCTTTTATCCCTATTTCTATATTCACTGTCCGACGGTCATCATATTTTCGTCATTCCTTAGCAGAATTCTTCACTCCTTCACACACGCCCTTCTCTATGTGGTGACGAACAACCAGATCGAGAGAGAGAGAGACAGACAGACACAGTCGAAGAGTCGGAAAGAAGACACAGAACCTACAGAAGGACGGACACCTTTTTCGCTTACCATGAAGGATCCTTTAAGTTTGCCATTTTCACGTCGAATTGGACACTTTTCCAGACAAATTGTACACTATTCTAGGCTAGCTTTAAGACTTTTAAAATCCAAGCGAACTGTTTCCAAATCGAAACGATCTTCAGGAAGGTTGGACTCAGTAAGATGGTTAGCATAATTTTCTGTTCAAGGAATATTCGTTATAACTCTTCTTGAAATTTAAATTTTGTTTTGATGCGCAACAATGCAGCGATCACTCAGTGCATTGAAAGACTGGATCGCGCCATGCACTCAAAAAGCTCAGTGTGCGATGTTTATTTGATTGATAGTGTAAATGCTGCTTACATAAGGCCTCAAAGTGAGGATATGTGTGTTTTTAGAACTGCCTATGTTGCATCGTTTGTAAAACTCCATGATGTTGTATCGTTTTTGAAACTCCACGCAAACCAAAATTTTGCTAAAAGTCGAATAAAAATCGCGACGTCTTGAACGAGGACAGGGCGCAATCTCTTTTTTGACATTAAAAACTCGCAGCTTTCCTATTCTTTAAAGCAAGCTATAAACCTTTGGTTTTTTCACAAAAAAAATGAGGATTTCTATAAAATTTCAAACAAAGTCTTCACTTATTGGGTAGGTGAATTAAGAGTTCAAAGTAATGACAGTAATGACACAAAGTAGTAGGTAAGTAACAAGTCCCGCTTGGCGCTAGATGCTTTGATCGAAACAAAACATCGTTGTGTCCAATTTGAATTGAAAAGTGACGAAATCGACGTGAAAATGGTATATATAAAAAACGAAAAAATCTATGAACTTTAGGTTGCTTCATGCTGTCCACCCGGATGATATTGCAAGGAGAATAGATACCAAGAGGTCGCAGAGATACGGTGGAACCGCCTGTTGTCGAAAAAGCATCGTAAGCTAAGCAGACCTCGCTCCGATCTTCTTGTCTGTTCAGCTTGAAGCCGCTTTAACGTCGCTCGTAGCTGGAAAAAGGCACCTTCGTGGGAGGTGCCCATCAAGACGACACCCGCGACGGTGAGCGGTGAAGATGAAAGGGTTTTTGTCCTCAGAAGCACCTTGATTTACGGTTGCTGAGCGCATGGCGGTGGTGTACGGCCTTACGTGTTTAGTACGGTTATTCGCTTTTGATGACGCTGTTGCGCAACTTCGCCACGCAGCGGTTAACTCGACTTCTTCAGTGTTTCTTGGAGCTCATCTCCTTCGACTGTCGGTCTGAGAATAACAATGGAATAAGAGGTCCTAAAAGGCATGATGCCAGCAAATAGAAATGGAGAGGATGTAATGCAGTAATGAAGCGGGTGTTGTTGTTAGGAAGATGAAAGAGAAGCGAAAAAAGGAGGCAGACAGAGAGAGACAGAGATTCGGTGAGGTGATAATGCGCAGAGCTATAAAATCAGGGTGACACGCTACCGTTTTACGGTGTCGTAAAAGCGCAAAGAAAACGAAGAATCAACCTCGACCTTTTTCGAATTAAGCGTACACACGATGCCGCCGCTTCGACTGGGAAAACACACGGACTCATCAGCGTACACACAAGGACTTTCTCTATACAAAGCGATTCTTGAGCAGAATTCGACATGAAATCTGTGAGGAACAGATATTTCTCGCTTTGTCGTTGAACTGGACACTTTCCATGTCAAATTGAACACTCTGCTAAGCTGACCTAAGATTTTTGAAAACAATCTGAACGTCCTCCAAATCAAAATAAGCTTCTTACAGATTAAACCACGGACTCTGCAAGTTGGTTAGAATAATTTTGTGTTTAAGGAAAATTTGGTATAACTTTCGTTGAGTTTTTCTAGTTCAACTGCTCGAATGAGTGTATTAATATAATAATAAAAATTCGAGAAAGAGTGTTAAATTAAAATTTGTTCTAAAGCGCAGCAATCGTTTACTTTATTAAAAGTCCAGATTACGCCATGCACTTGAAAGGCTTTTTTAGCGATTTTTATTCGATTGATTGTGTCAATGCTGGTCACATCAACCATTAAACTGAGAATATACAATACCGCCCGCGTCGCGCGGTCAAAAAGACGGTTTGCGACGGAAAAATCCGTCGCAAACCGTCGCATGCTCATAACTCCCTTAATTTTGAGTTGTTTCAAAAACTGTTGGTACTATTCGATTCGTCTCCTCGAGTTCTATAAAACCATGTGTAAAACTTTACCAGGCCACCGCGTTTTCGCTGTGGGTGGCCTAAAATCATAACTGCAGCAGGCTTTTGCGATTGGAGCACCTTATTTTCCAGGACGTGCAGTGTTTTCGGAGTATCTCAAGCATGGCGTGCGTTGTCAGTGCTCTGTCATGCCTGGAATGTTCCGAGAGTGCGCCGTGCACAATGCATATAGCATCGAACCTATCAATCGAATGGGCAGAAGCATGCCCACTGGGTTTCTATCTTCATTTAACGGAAAATGTGAAGTCTTCAAGACTATCTTGTACCGTTTGGAGAATTTTATTTGCAATTCCCGGCCGTCCTACTTAGGATTTGCTCCAGGCAGTCCGACGAGCCTTTGGAGTGTGCCGTACACAATGCACGTAGGATCGAGCCTATCAATCGAGTGAGCGGAAGCTGTTCAAACGTCGTGCTAAACAGCAACGCTTACCCTCTTTAGGTGCTTTAGTGCACACACTGACAGCAGCTTATACAAATGAAGAGGTTTTAAGAAGCGAGAAGAGAGTGCTCCGTGCTAAATGCATATACGATAGGACCGTTTGAAATTAGATTCGATTAGAAATTTCCGCCCGCCTTACTCAGGAATTGCTGTATTCTGTCCCGACGAGACTTTAGAATACGATGTGAACAATGCACATAGTATAGAACCTATCAATGCAGTGGGGCGACCACTCGCAAATGCACGCGCGGGCGAGTTTGTAGCTTCAATAACTCTATCAAGATCAAATCGTTTCTGCTGCAACTCGAGGACTTTGTAGGCAGTACAAGGCTCTTGACGTGTTCTAAAGCAGAACGGTGTAGCTCATGAATGGACTAAATTACAGTGCTCCGAAGATGCAGGTGAGGCTTGTGCGACCCAATTTTTTCCGATTTCGGTTGACCAGTGCGCGAAGGCACGGCTGGCCAAGGGCATACAAATGCGTAGGCGAGCGGAACACCTAAGGTGCTAAGACGATATGCTCGCAACTCCCCAGCTGCCTAAACAGCCTTAGCCCCATCTGCCATTTTAGGGCGGCGGACTTTGCGATTGAAGTTTCCTGCTCTTTTACTACATTTGGGTTTTCGACACTCCCAATAACACCATTTTGTTCACCACGAAAAGCTCTATCGAATGGTGTCACTCTCGATCAATTTCAAAGAAATCGATTTTTTGACAATTTCCCATCGAGGACGTGGGCGTCCTGGCCTCAGTTATCGGTATGGGCGGTCTCCTGCCGCAAGCGTCCGAATGAACTTCGGCAACGTGTTCGGTACCCCGAATAAGTCCCCGCCCAATACGAAGCTTGAGCAAAATCGGTGATCCTGACCCGACCACCTCCAATTACCCTGAAAAATATCCAAAACCTACCGAAATTGGCGGAATTTTCAAAAGCGGACGTCGGGATCGTTATCAGCGCCCCAAATAACCCCTAGATGATTTTGGACGAGAAAGTTTGGCCAATTTCGAAAATATCGATTTTCGATTACGTCATCGCCCGCGCAGGCTCGGCCTGGAGCGCCCCGTCCTCGATGGGAAATTGTCAAAAAATCGATGTTTCCAAAATCGGTCGAAATTGATACCATTTGATAGCGCTTTCATGTCGAACAGAACGGTAAAACTGCGAGTGTCGAACACTCAAACCTGGGCGAATAATGGCGCAGGAAGCTTCAACACTAAAACTCCGCCGCCCTGAAATGGAAGCTGGTGCTAAGGCAGTTTAATCACCTAAGGAGTTGCGAGCATGCCATCGTAAACAACTTCAAGCGTTCTGCTCGCCTGTGCATTTGTAGGCCATTAGCTCTCTGCGTCTTCCCGCAGGGGTCGACTGAATTTGGAAAAAATCGTGCCACGCAAGGCTATCCTGCATCTTCGCACCGCTGTAACATTGACCAACCATAAGCTACATCGCTGTATTTCAGTGCGCTACTAGAACATTTCACTGCCTACAAAACCGACAAGCTCCAACCGGAAAGGTTCACATATGACAGAGTTATTGCGCTCAGAACACGCCCGCGCGTGCAATTTAGCACAACAACGGTCGATGATCTCCTCGCTCTTACTCGCCCATATTACAGTTTTCTCTACTCTCAATAAAATAGTTCAATTCAGCATGAAAAGCTCTATCGAACGGTACCAGGCATGGCCCATTTCGAAATTATCGGTTTTCGATGACGTCATCGTCCGTCTGCCGCGGCCTCGAGTGGACTCGCCCTCGATGTGAAACTGCCAAAAAATCGATGTTTCCAGAATCGGTCAAAATTGGAACCGTTCGATGGCGCTTTTTATGCTGAACAGAATGGTGCCATTGCTCCTGTCGAACACTCACATCTGGGCGAATAATGGCGCAGGAAACTTCAACGCTAAAACTCCGCTGCCCTAAAATGGCAGCTGGGGCTAAGGCAGTTTAAACAGCTAGGAAGCTGTAAGCATGTCATCTTAAAGCACCTAAAGTGTTCTGCTCGCGAGCACATTTGTAGGCCGTTAGCTCTCTGCATCTTCGCGCACGGGTCGACTGAAATTGGAAAAAATCGTATCGCCCAAGGGTAACCTCCATTTTCGCACTGCTGTAGCTTTGTCCATTCATAAGCTACGTTGCTGTGTTTCAGTGCGCTACTAGAACATTTCACTGCCTACAAGACAGACAAGCTGCAACCGGAAAGGTTCACATATGACAGAGTTCTCGTGCTCAGAACACGCCCGCGCGTGCAATTTAGCACAACAACGGTCGATGTTCTCCTCGCTCTTACTCGCCCATATTACAGTTTTCCCTACTCAAAATAAAACCATTCAATTCAGTATGAAAAGCTCTATCGAATGTTGTCAAGCATGGTCCAAAACTATGATATCGATTTTCGATGACGTCATCTAACTTCTGCCGCGCCATTGAGCAGCCTCGCCTTTGATGCGAAATTGTCAAAAAACCGATAATCCCAGAATCGGTCGAAATTGATACCATTCGATAGCTCTTTTCATGCTGAACAGAAAGGTACCACCGCTAGTGTCGAACAATCAAACCTGGGTGAGTAAGAGCGCAAGAAACTCTAACCGCTATCTTCCGCCGCTTTAAACTGGCAGCTGAGGCTAAGACAGTTTAGGGAGCTGATAGGTTCTGAGCATGTCTTTGTGAAGCACCTGAAGCTCTCTGTTTGTCTGCGCGTTTCAAGGCCGTTTGCTCGTCGGATTCTCCCGCAGTGGCCCACCGAAATCGGAAAAAAATGCGTCTCACAAGCCTCACCTGCCTTTTCGCACCCCTGTAACATTGCCTCTTTTCAAGCTACACCATTCTACTTTGGTGTGCCACTACAACGTTTTACTGCCTATAAGACCCACGAGTTGCAGCCGAAACGATTTTAACTCGAAAGAGTTATAGCGCTCCGAACACGCCCGCGCGTGCAATCTATATGCATTGTTCACGACGCACTCTAAAGGCTAGCTGGACAGCATTAGAGCAATTCCGTAGTAGGGCTGCTGGAAATTTATGATAGAATTCTCCAAACGCTCACTCTACCAGTTGTCGAACCCACTCGATTGATACAGATCTCTACACGAATTGCACACGGTGCACTCATAAGTCTCGCCGGGACAGATTGAAGCAATTCCCAAGTAGAGCGTCTGGAAATTTCTGAAAAATTTTTCTAAACGTTTCGAAATATTCTTGAAGGGTTCACATTTTCCAGAAAGTGAAGATAGAAACCCAGTGAGCATACTTCCGCCCATTCGATTGATAGGTTCGATCCTACATGCATTTTGCACGGCGCACTCTCGGAACATTCCAGGCATGACTGACAACGTACGCCATGCTTGAGATACTCCGAAAGCACTGCAAGTCACATGCACGTCCTGGAAAATAAGGTGCTCCAATCGCAAAAGCCTGCTGCAGTTATTATTTTAGGCCACCCACAGCGAAAACGCAGTGGCCTGGTAACAATTTATACATGGTTTTATAGAACTCGAGGAGACGAATCGAATGGTACCAACTGTTTCTGAAGCAACTCTCAAAATTAAAGGAGTTATGAGCATGCGACGGTTTGCGACGGATTTTTCCGTCGCAAACCGTCTTTTTGACCGCGCGACGCGGGCGGTATTGTAGTGTATACTTTGCAAATGTTTTAGATGTATCGTTTAAAGTGTGAAACTCTATGCATGCTGAAATTTTGCTATCAATCGATTAAAAATCGCGACGGATTGGACAGAACAAGGCGCAATCTCTTCGTTTGATACTATAAATTTGAAGTTTTCCTGCTCTTTAAGACAAACAATAAACCATCACTTTTCCCTGGAAAAAATAAAAAATCTATAAAAATTTAAACACTGTGTTCACTTATTAGGTAGGTGAATTGAAGTTTCAAAGAAAATCAAATTAAAATTTTACTTGAATGAAAAATTATTCTAACCTTTTTAGAGACTGTTTAGTTTAATGATAAAAAACTTATTTCAATTTGGAAGAGGTCGTTTTGATTTATAAAGCCTTGGACTAGCATAGATGAGTGTCTGATTTGTTTTGAAAAGTTTCCAATTTGATTCCAAAAGTGACCAATTCGACGTGTCAAATTGTACAGTTTTACAACTCAAATTAGGCACTTTTCAGTACAAAATATACACTTCTCCAATCAAAATTAACACTCGTTTAGCCAGCTTGTCAATCAAACTGATCAGCTTCCAGATCTAAACGAGCGACTTCGAGATTGAGCTAGACTCTCTCCGAGAAGGGTAAAATACTTGCTTTTCAAATGAAATTTTAAATGATTTTTTCGATATTTTTGAAACCATCTCCCAACCGAATTGAATACTGTTGGAAATTTTATAAAATTTTTATGTTCTAAGAAAATCCACGTTCTATAGATTATTTAAAAGGCAGGAAAGAGAAAGTTTTGCAGCAAAAAGACGAGCCACGCACTCGTCAACGAGGTCGCGATTTTTCTTTGATTCTGTTTGCGAGGAGTTACAGATTTGTGAACGGTACAGCAGACAATTTGTAAAAAAAAACATGCATATCTTCACTTTGCTGCTTGAGCAGCATTTACATTAATAATGAAACATAAATCGCAAGAATCCAAACGAGTGCATGGCGTAATCTCTTTTTTTAATACGCTAAAACTTACTGCCTTCATATTGTTTCCTAGGATTGACTCTAGATCATTATTTTTTTCTAAGGTGTAAATTTTGTAAAATTTATGGTAGTGTACCTATTATTTAGGACAAATGAATCAAGAAATTCCAAGGAAGGTCTGACTAAACATTCCTTGAACAAAGAATTATTTTAAATTTTTAGAAAGCCTCTAGTTTATTTCGGGAAACGCTCGTTCCGCCTTGAAATGGATGCTTGGTTCAGTCTCAGTAGCGCCAAACTTGCAGGGACGAGTAAACAATGTGATTTAAGAAATGTCAAATTTGATCCGAAAAACTAAAAGAAAGAAACAATTATTTATTTATTTTGTTAGTTATTGTATAAGTAGTCACTTCAGAGTAAAGCACTCAAGGCTAGCCAGCATACGGTATCAAAACGAACAGATTTTAGATGGGAAAAGATCTGAAAATAAGTAACAAACAAACAAATCATCAGTGAGAACGGCATTCGACTTCAGGGATTGACGTTTCCAAAATGCATTTTTGGAATATTTAGCTTAGTGCGGTGATCCACTGCCTGTTTAGCTTCTCACATATTGACGAGATTCTTCATTGACAAAAAATTAGCGCCGGCAGTTGAGTTTGGAAATTCTAGACTGGAGTTTCCCGATCCCTCACCGGCTAGTAAAAACTCATACAGAAGAGGAGCCTCCGGTTTAGTGCCACATTTGCCAAAAAGAATTTCATAGAGTACTAGCAGATCGTTGGACTGCCTCCATACAGCAATTTTGAAAACCTAGGCTTTGACTTCCAGGTAACTGTTCGAAATCAAAGTCAAGAATTCTGATCATCCTTCCTTGTGAAGCTGTTTGTAACTTCTTCAACCTTTTGGTGACCATAGATTTGTATGGAGAGAACAACGGAGTGCCAGATTCTAAAAATTTGACACTAACAAAGCCGTGAACAGTTTGAATACCATCGCTGCTGCGTTGACAACGAAAAAATAAAAGACAACTAGAAGACCAGAGGCAGCGAAGTGTTGCGCAATGTGAGTAGTAAAAACCAAAGGAACGGTCTACCTTTAGCCTTCATGATCTAAACGAAAAGAGGCTTACTATTTAAACAACTTTTCATTTCATCGTTGACGAACACGACAGCGATTGCCACTAAATCCAAGGTTTCCGTTTCAGAACACATTCCTGAGCTAGATTGTTCTCCTCCAGAATAGTACCACAGCACACCAGAAGTTGGTTATTAGAGTTGATAAAAATGGCTTTTAGAAGAAGAGCAGAGTTGCTGGCATATTCGGAAGATTCGCGATAACAGGTGATACTCTCAGTCTGATTTCTATAGCAGTTGTGCTATTCGTTTCAATGCTTCGTTATATTAGGTTGTCCGGAAAGTTTTTAGACTAATGTCAGGAAACAACGTGTAGTTAATAACTTTATGAACAACCGCTATCATTCAACAAAATATTCACCATTATGATCTATCACATATTGCCATCTTTCCGGTAGAGAACAAATACCACGAGCGAAGAACTCTGAAGACTTGGACAGCAAGAAGTTGTTGACACCACTTTTGACTTCCTCCCGAGTTGCGAACTTTTTCCAGCTGAGAAAGACTGCAGCGACCGGAAAACGTGGTAGTCACTGAGCGCAAGACCAGGTGAATACGGCGGATGGGGTAACAGTTCAATGCCGAGTTCCTCCAACTTCTTCTGCGTATTTTTTGCTGTGTGAGGTCTGGCGTTATCCATGAGCAGAAGGATTTTTCCTCTTCTGGGTTTGCGATTACGTAGGATTTTTTTCCAGCTGAGCGCAGAACACGGTCGAGTCTACCATGGAACTGGTAGAAACCAATTCCCAGAAAACTGGGCCACTGATGTCCCACCAGAAGAAAAGCAACTCCTTTTTATCGTGATCAGGACGTTTCGGCTGTGGTTGAGGCAACTCATCGAAGTTCACCTAGTGCTTGCGACGCACCAATTTGTCGTAGACGCAATGCTTTTCATCCGTCGTGACGATCGAGTCGATCCAAGCAAATGTGCGGCGACAGTTGAGGAGAGAAGTGCAGGTATCAACATGCTTCCGCTTGTCCTGAGGCATCAAAGCATATGGTACGACTCGAGGCAATTTCGCGACTTTGCCAGAAGACCGAAGAACATCGTGTACTGTGGACTTAGGAGTATTTGTAAAGTCCGAAAGTTCGCGTACAGAAAGATCAGGTCGAGCACCGCAGGTGGCGAATACGAGCTGTCTGTTCTGCGTATGTGGTTGACCCGTGCGTTGGGAATCCTTAAGCGATTTGTCACCGTTGTCGAACTTGCGGTACCAATTGAAGCACGTCGCTCGAGAGGGGGCTCGCTCCTTCAGTGTCTCCTGTAGAAAGCGATGGGCGTCGCGGATCGGCGGAGCGGTACTGTAGAAGGAGAGCTGGTCGGTAGAGCATCCTCTTGTCGTCCATTGCAAAGGCGCCACTGGGAACAGGAGACGACATGTCGCACATGCTGCTGTTAGTTACATATACAGGACATGAGACACTAAAAACTTTCCGGACAACCTACTATTTTGTTTCACTCTTTAATCTTGATTTGCACTACTGAATCCGAAGCACACGCAGTTTTTATGCAGCACTGGTTACCGTTACTATCAGATTTGTGTTTTCGCTTTGTCTTCATCAACAAATACAGCGCAATACAGTGTCCCATTTCTACAGTCTATCGAAAATGGGGCTTGTGCATTCATAGTATCTTTTGGAATCGATTTATAAGATATTTGACTGAATAATTCCTCATGGAATTGCTGGAATAAAACCTGGGCATATTGTCAGAATTCGTTTAATGCCTCCGAGTAACACTGGCTTGTTACAGAGGAGCAATTTCTTGTTGATTCGACAATTCCTGCGTTTTCAACGGCCTGAAAGAAGTTCGAAACCCAGGAGCAAACACTCATCTCGACAAAAACCCCCTTCTCCAGCGCTGTCAGTTTCAATGTTTCCTACGAGTGTCAAGTGGAATCTCACTGACCCAAATCGAGTCGCCGTTGTTCCACAAGCGCTGAGGGAGTGCTAAGCTATGCGTTCACCATTGAGCAACTAAGACCTACCAAGTGCGGATCCATACTGTTGTTAAGGGTATAGATTGCACTTTCTCAGAGCTCGCACAACGAGACGAACGACGAAAACTCTCTGGTGATCGCACTCACTCGGTTATTCATTGTTGGATTACGTTCGCGGATGCAGAAGACCTCTAGGGCCTTTTCAGGACCAATCTCACTTTCACGAAGCAACACAATGCATTTAATATTATAATCGTCTGCGGTGGACTCGATGTTAACTGGGTGAGGTTACCGAGCTCTGCATTTGGTCACCTGGCAAGATGTTTCTTGATGCCAACGCCTAGCGACCTCCCTGCTTCACCTATAGATAGCTCCTAAGAGGTTAAACATTCACTTTTGTAAACCACACCTTAGTGCGCAGTCTCCACTTCTTCTATAAGGGTAGATCACGATTTATCTTGGTGCACTGGGGCGGTTCATATGTTCTTGCGATTTTTTGATATTTTTTAAATTTCTTATATTTTGATCAAACTAACCTTACTCATCGAAATACCGCCCACCTTTGTCAACTGTCCTCGGCTGTCCTCCATCGTTCCTGCAGAAAGTGGATGCCGTGGCGAAAGAAATCCGGGGGTTTTGATTCGAAAGAGTGACGAATGTCGGATTCGAGTCTAATAGCTGAAGCTTTTGGAAGGTCATTTTCGAAGTATGCGGCTTTGCATTGTCCTGGAGGAAATAAATCTTGTCGAGTTATAGGCTTTTAAGTTGAAAAGCGTGACTGAGTTCTTGTAGTTGCTTGCAGTAATAGCTGTTAAGGGTGACATCAGGTGGGAGAATCTCCCAGTCCTCAGCAGCTCCTTCGTTGGGTGGAGATCACCTTTGGGAACTGCTGGCGCCTTCTCCTCTGCTGGAGTCCAAGCTTGCCTTGCTGTATGTGACGCATACAGTACCCACCTCTCATCTCCTGTAATGAGCAAGTCCAACCAGTCAAAAAGGCGAGTTGAAAAGGCATGCATAAGCTCGAGTGGAGTTGCATCAGGTATCTGGCCCGACTTTGTCACTACGCTCGGATTTTTATTGCCACGGTATCCATTGCCTATCGGAACGATGGAGGACAACCGTCGACAAATCTGGGCGATATTTCGATAAGTAAGGTTAGTTTGATCAGATTACATAAAAATTTGAAAAATATCAAAGAGATCGCAAGAACATATGAATCACCCCGAGCGATCGTAAAGCCTATTGTGAACCACCGTAACAAACCTTTGTGGAATAGAATCATTGAACCAATATTTGCCTATATTATGATCATACGATTACATTTCACATAAGTAGTGGTACATATGTACATATAACGAACTCGTTAGGCGCCGGCTATGGCATCCACCTCAAATTGATTCGGGGTTCAGATCCTGCCTTTTCGGACCAAGCCTTCCATTCATCTCTCCCAGTTCGATGGAGTGGTAGTAGACTTAACCATTCGGCTAATTTTGTTCAAGATTCATTTTGCTGCTATCGCGTTTGTAAGCTTCCACAACGATGTTTTTTTGCCATGCTCAGTCAGCAGAGCCTGTGAGTTCGAGTCCGGTCTGACGTTAAAGTTTTGATTCCACCCAAATCACCCGTGAAAGCTTGCAAAAGATGTTCAAAGTGTTTCAAATAAGCGCCGAATCCAAGGTAAGAACGATAAATGGATAAAAGATCGCCGAAGACGAGCCTTGGAGGGATGAAGGCTTGTTGGTTGGTCTGGACGAGACACGAACTGGGGACCTCGATTTGGAATCTACTTGACAGCCGGCACCTCCTCCGACTGCGCTATTACGCGCAATAGAAAGGCTCTGTATTCTACTAAAGAATATTATAGAAGCTCAACATTCCTTAAAATGTGTGTACTGGAGAGTATCCACACGAAAAATATTATATAATGCTACCAAGGGAAGGTTGAGAGAAGTATTTGAGAGAAGTTTCGTACTGACTAAGTTTGGGTGAAGCATTATGGTACATACAATATGTTGATCTTCGGAAAGCATTAATGCGACACCACCACAGGAGACCTTAGAAAGGAACTACTGTAGTGCAGGCGGGATGAGCGGCGGCTCCTCTCCGAACAGGAACTGCAGTCGTCGTTTCGGCCGGTGAACGGCCGATGAGTGCGAAAATAGTGCTGGCTACGGTAGCGGGAGGCAATTAGGCAAGTTGCGGAGTGCTTTGAGTGGTGACGCTATCGGGCATTTCGATCTCTCAGCACTTGCTGAAACAAAGGCATCAAAGGCATGGCTCGACCTCGCTTCCGAAACACACACACACACCGTCCACCGGCTCATCCGCATCTGAAATACCGACAACTGGCTGATCAACAGAACAACAGCGTGTTCCTGTACTAAGGAGTTTGCAGGCCGCTCTGTGACTTGCCATCAGCTGTGGCTGAGAAATAGCCTAGCGCTGAAAGGGTTCATCTCGGCCTATGTTTTCATTGCTTTCCAGTCATCAAATTCCGTGGCACCTTCTTGGGGTCCTTCGATAGCTAAACAGAATGCTTCGACAGCAGGCTATAACCGGTCCAAAACCGCGAGATTAATTTTGGCTGCAGAAATTGTCCATGTTTCAACTGAAACTGTTTCTTAATTAATAATTAACCATTCTTTAACACAACCATTCCCTGTCATTGAATTGATCGTCGCGCTCCGCGAGCGCGTACCAGCATTGTTCCACATCTTCTCTGTCGCGTGCCAGAATAACCCAGCGGCTTTTCATCGCACAGAGGTCAAGACGAGCGTTATGGCCTTCCAAGTTCGACTTTCGATAAATCTTGGCATGGCGTTGTTAAACTGTTAGTGTATTTTGAATGAATGTGGGGAGAATTACATTGGGGAGACAGGAAGACCCCTCTGTGTCAGAATAAAAGAGCATCTGGATGGCCTTAGAAAAGGTAAGGTCCAGACTCCTTGGGGGGAACACAGGGTTCGATGCCATGCCGGCGCGTTGATAGAGGTCTCAGTGTCGATCTTAGCGCGAGAGAGTGACATATCGGCGCGCAGGACATTAGAAGCGCTTTGGATCGCAGCTACGAGTCCTTAGGTCAACCGGAAGGACGAATGCCTGGCGGTAACACAAGAGCTGGCACCCTTCGCACAGCTCTGTGGGTTTCGATCTTCGTGATCTTATCCACAGGCTGATTAAGTCGGTTTGTCTCGGGGCCAAAGCTCATTCACCCACGTCTACGTCCATCTGCGGGTGTTGGTGGTCCGCTTCTGCATCCACCTCTGAGGTTAGTCGTTGGGAACTGTGGTGTCGGATCACGTTCCTGTTTTCGTCAAGACTAGTACCCTGTAGTAGGAAATGATGTTTGGGCTGGTAGTCTTGTAGATGTTATCGGCTATTCCAGGCTCTGAAGAAGGCGAAACTCGCCGAAACGTAAGCCGAATAAAGAAGGTCGTAACAATCTTGGTTAACGGCTACAACAAGAAAAATACACTAACAGTTATGGCCTTCGTTCTGAGCCTCCATGAAGAAGTGTATGTAGGGCATTAGCAAAAGTTAAGATGCTTTTGACATCTCGCAGAATCCAGTCGGTTGCGGATCTCGTCCAGTGGGTGTTATCGAAACGCATTACGTAACCGGCCCACTTAATTTTGAACGACAATGCTCAAACTATTAGGTTGGTGCATAAGTTCTCGGACATTTGGGGCATGAAATATTTATTATCACAACATACGAACAACAATATCAAATCATTTGAAGCAACCACCCTTTACATCAATTGTCTTTCTCCAACGTGCTGGTAAGTCATGGATGCCTTTTCTCCAAAACGTGGCCGGTTGTGATTCGAAAATTGTGAGCAGTGCCTCCTTGACATCCTCTCGGTTCCTAAATTGCTGGCCGTCCAAATAGCGTTGAAGGCTTGAAAACAAATGATAATCAGAAGGAGCGAGATCTGGTGAGTGAGGAGGATGTGGAAGAACGGTCCATCCGTAGTCCGCCAACTCAGCCGCCGTCGCTCTAGCAGTATGTGGTCTAGCGTTGTCGTGTTGAAAATACACCTTCACTTGCTCTCCTCGTGGTTTGAAGGTGGGCCCTCGACTTCTCAGTTGGTTGACGTAAACCTCTGCCGTCACTATTATCCCTTCGCCCAGCAGCTCCCAGTATTCTACGCCAAGAACGCTCCACCAAATGCATAGCATCACCTTTTTCACGTGAAGGTCGGGTTTCGGAACGTCCTCTGCCTCTCCAGTTGCGTCAACCCACTGTGCACGCCGGTGATAATTAGAGTAGAGTATCCACTTCTCATCCCCGGTGACAAGGTTGTCCAGCCATCCGTGGGTACGTCCGAGGGTAAGGAGAGACAGAGCGACATCGGCTCTGCGATCCATGTCATGTTGTGTCAAATCGTGAGGCACCCAGCGACCCAATTTTTGCACCTTGCCAATCGACTTCAATCCTCGAACCACTGTTGAGTGACTAATACCAAGAGTGCTTGATAGTTCGCGAGTGGTTTGGTATGGGTCCGCTTCCACTCTACTTCGGAGGCCATCCAAATCCCGTGTCATCGGGCGCCCTTCTCGTTCATTATCTTCAACGGAGAATTCACCAACTGCAGACTTCGAGAACCACTGGTACACAGTACTTCGAGCAGGAGCACTCTAGTTGTAAACATCCTTCAGGCGACGATACGATTCGTTGGCATTGAGGCCAGATTGATGCAGGAATAACATGACGTGCCGAATATGCGTCTCAGTTGGGATGAATTGCTTAGCCATAATAGCTGAAGTAAATGTTAGGACCAGTTTTGTAGCCCTTTCCTTTCTCTATCGATCGATCATTTACGCGTTGATACATGTGAGAAATTTGGCGGGAAAATGCGCTTTCAATTCAGGAGGGATCAAATGTCCGAGAACTTGTGCACCAACCTAATACATAATCTTCGAGGATTTCCAAAATCGCTCCCTGCACCCACTTGTGGGATTGAATAATGTGAACTCTGTAGGAGAACTGGACTGTAGGATAAGAGCGAGTCTGTTTTGAAGCAGAACTATTGAATGTTCGCAATATGATGATTCGTACTCCATTACATAAATTAAGCATTATTTTACGCCATCATCCTTAGGCATGGTCTATTGTACCACATCAGCAACTTTCAAGAACCTTTCTCACGGTTCTGGACGCTGGTTTCTTGCCATTATTTATTTCAGAAGCCCTAGATTTCAGAGGCTCAGAAGCAAGGGCGCATGGAATTTCCGTTTTCTGATTTTCTGAAAATTTTGGGCGAATTTTGTGTGTTTTTAGTTTTTTTTGTTGAGAAAATGGTCGAAATTACTCACAAAAGAAAATAGTGTTGACATTGAAATTTTGCAATCGGTATCTGACCGTCAGGATCTTGATCTATATCACAACATCCTGGTTCTGAATCTATATCAGAATGATGTTTGGTATTTTAATTTTGAAAAAAAAGCTGCCAAATCTATTCGATTGATGATGTAGGTGCCTCTATCACGCAGTCCTTTCGTAGCAGATTCTTCTCATACATGTCAAAATTGCTGATTTACTGAACGTTGAAATAATATTTGATTCATTATTTTGGCCGCAAAAATCAAAATTTTATAAATTTCAAGCACTGCGCTTGTGAAAAGTGAGCTATGAATTGAAAACTATAAACACCTGCATTAATCACATAGCCTTCTCTTTTATTTGGTAGCTGTTCAGTTTGATTTCAAAACTATTTATTTATTTATTTATTTATTTATTTATCTATTTATTTGTTCACTACATGGATAACCATGCAAAAGAAAAACAAGGTAAAACTAAACATAAGTTGAAGTAATTCTAAACAGGAAAAAAACAAAACAGGCAACGAGAATCAACATAGTGCAGTTGAAAACTACTAAGCTGCATCCTGAAGATATCGGTCAAGAAGTTTTTTTTATATTTCCTTAAGGAATTTGGTATAATGTGTTTTTTAGATAACCTCAAAAAATCAGAGCCAGCACGGCAAGTGAAAAATTAGGACCTTACACTGCTTTTTGCTCCAGAAAACTGGATCTTCCACTGACCACCCCTTGTGTTCGATGATGAAAAGGTATAGAACTCCTGAAGGGGAATACGAATAAGACCGTTTATCATCTTATATATCGCAATTAAATCATATCTTCTCCTACGACGTTCAAGGGTATGTAGATTGAAGAATCTGTTTCGTGAAGCCGGTGAGGGATTGTGTTGTAATCATACCCATGTACTCGTATCCAGAGCTTTCCTGTGAACCTGTCTTGCACAAATTCCAGCCTGGCAATTTCACGCTTATATTTCGGACTGGAAATTGCGGTGCCATATTTTAGAATTGGTCTAACATACGACTTATAGGCAATGAATAGGTGTTGTATTGAATTTGTTCGCAAACATTTGAAGAGGCTGTGCACAATTCGTTCAGCTTTTTTCGATATTATTTCAATGTGTTCTTTGAACGAAAGTTGGGTGTCCAAAATAAAGCCGAAATCACGCAGGGAAGTTGTACTACTAAAATGCAACTATCCATCCAGTTTACGTCGATAAACGTCCACTTTGACGAGAAATGGTATAAAAGTGCTTGTTATTGGTAAAAATCCATTTCTAGACACACAAGGTTGATAAAGCGCAAAAATCTCGAAATTTTCTGTTTTCTGACGAGTTCGATTTTCTGTTTCCTCCTTCCTGGGGAATTTTCAAAATTTTCGCCCACCCCTTCTTGCAGCTGTGCAGAAATAATGGTAGAATGGAATAAGTGGACACCAAGTTGCACTTGCTTCGTCTTTTTTCACTATTTTTTCTACGCTCTTGAAAGCTCCCCAAGGAGCCTGATTCCAGCTCGAGCACTAGTGCCATGTTGACTTCGCGACCTAGACACACGTAGCTGGAGTACTCGGAGAAATGAAATAAAAAATGAAACGAAAAATATTCAAAAATGTGGAAATGATTTTTTTAAATTTAAGTTTATTTTTGTATGTTGTGTTCACAATTTATTTCACTTCATTTATACTGAGCCCATGGGCGCGTGTAGCGCAGTCGGAGGAGGCGCGACTGTCGCGTGCACCCGATACCAACCAAGCCTTCCACCCTCCGGGGTCGGTGAATTGGTACCAGACTTGTCTGGGAAGGATAGAGCGCTGACTTGTTCATCGGCTGGCCACCGCAAGTCATTGTATGGCCAAATACGCATTCATGTCGCCTCCACGACATCCCGTAGAAGTAGAATGCGCTGGCGCATCCTAGAAGGGATTGAGTAACGCCGTCCTTTATCCTTTATCCTTATACTGAGCCTATTCTCACAGCAAAATAGGTGACCAGTGTTCTTCGTCTTCTTCGACGCTCTTGAGAGCTCCCCAAGCCGCTCGTTTCCTCCTGCTCAGGTCTGGCGCTAGGTCGTTGACCGTGTTGACTTCGCGACGCAGATGCACGTAGCTGGAGCACTCGAAGATGTTCGTTCCGTTGAGCGAGAATGGGGCATCAGAAACCCATCCGTTCTTCATGAACATCGTCTTCGTAAGATTCAGCTGCAGCCCAACGTTCCCACATACACGATCGAAGTCGGCCAGCATTCGCTCCGTCTGGCTGATGCTCGGTGTTATGAGCACGATGTCGTCAGCGAAGCGAAGATGGTGCAGTTGCCGGCCGTCGATCTTCACTCCCATGTCTTCCCAGTTCAGACGTGAATCAGTAGCTTTGAAACCGAGGGAATTAGCATTGGGCTATATAGAGTTGCTAAGCTCCTCATAAGGTTGTTAGACGGCATTACTGCCTAACGTTTCGGCTGTCTCGCCTTCTTCAGAGCCTAAAAGGGTCAAATCAATTAGGAGCCATCCCACCAAACATTTCCTCAACCTTGCATAATTCGACGTCAAATTTTTGAAAGCCTGGCCAAGAGAGAGAGTGAGTCCAAGTACCGTCCACTGAAGGACTAGCGGAAGCCGCGTACAGTAGAGCATGAGTACGGGACAGCATCTAACCAGGTTAGAATGCGAAACCGACAGAACATTGAGATACACCGAACCAGATTCTACACATGAAACATCTCTTAGTGAGCTTTTTTGAAGTCCACCTCTCAGGAAATCGGACTTGTTACCCGTCTCGTCATTGTTTGATTGCGCATGTTTCATTTTTCGTCGGCTTTCGCCGCTTGTTTTCTAGGATAACAACATTGTGTATTTATAAATAAATAACCAAAAAATATTTATTCAATGGTTTATTTATAAAAAGACGATGTTGTCTGCCTGTGCATGTCGATGTTGGTAATTAAGTACGGATGAGCTGTTGAACTCATCGATGAAGGCACTTCAGCGGTCTCTTCACCGAACATCGAGAACCACCTCGGTCATCTGCTGGTGCTGCTGCTGCGAGGTGTTAATTATACGTGTGGCGAGCGATTTACCGTCAGCAAAGAAAGCGAAAACCTTGACTTTGGTGGACTCTTGACCGCCACTTCGCCACGGGTAATTAGCATCCGTGTCCTGCCGCTGTTCACACCCTACACACGTACACTTTCTCCTGGGGTAGTTATTACAAGGGCACATTTTGGGTGCCTCCGATGCGACATATCTTATACACACTTTCAAAACAGTTTTAGAAAACTGCACCTCTATTAAGCAGCAAATAACCGCCTCCTGGAAGGTAGTCTTTACTCGATGATTAAACTCGTTTAGAACGTATTCAAAACAAGTTCCAAGAACGTTCATAGTGAAATGTCTTCAATGGATTAAAATTTATTTCATAAAGATTTTCCCGACGGTAGCAGCTTATCACAACCACGTAGAATAAGAAAACTGTATATGACTTTCGAAATCATTGGTCTTTCTGAACTCGTGAACTAACCTACGTGTCAACCACCTCTGCTTTTCGAAAGCAGCAATCGTGAAGGCTATGGTTGAAGTAACAACGTTAGGGCAGGCAGAAGAAAATTGTACAGCCGAGTCTCCTTACGGTTCATAGACCAGAGATGCAGTGGTTTGAGCGAACTCGTCGAAAAGTAGATGGACCGGTCAGTGACACCCGCTGAATGGGAGCTGTGACCGACTGGATTCTGCGGGATGTCAAAAGGACATGGGTATTCCCTTCAAGGCGTTCCTTGGATTTCTTCTAGAAAGAAGTTAGGCAAGGTTGTAACATTCTACCGATTCTTTGGGCTAGTAGAACCCATTAGTCAACTCTGGCACACGGTAAAAATGGTCCTGTGAACAATATAGACACAAGTCAACGCTAATTTAGATTTCCGCCCGCATTGGTGAGAGTGAAGCTTCCTCATCCCAGGAAAAAAGGCAGTGATTTTGGGTCCTAGTGGCGAATACGGGCAGCATTAGAAGGTGCGAGTAAGCCAGCCAGTCAGTCCGCATCGAAAGTCAGAGAGGTCGTGTATGGTCGGTATTATTGTTGGCTGGATAGTGATCGGTCGGTGCCGTGATTGGTTATGATGGACTGGCGCGTTCTCACCTCCTCTAATAACTGCGTGTGAGTAGTGTCGTAGGGTGAAGCCAGTTACGGCCATGATTCACGAAACAAAATCGTCCTGCTTGACCACATTTGTTTAAGCCTGGAGCGGCTGATATAGAGGCTATAAGTTGTTACAGGATGTTTTGTTACGATCAAAACTCTTGCGCCAGGCGGGACTCGAGCCCGCATCTTCTGCTTTCCGGGCAGCGATGTTCGCCTTACACCACCGGCGCTGTTTGACCGCACGTAACATCCGCGATATCCTCGAGGTCCGTCAGCACCCACCCGTAATACGGGAATGGGCCGGCCGCTGACATCAGCATGGAACCGGTTAAGCTGAGGACCTTAATAGTAACAATGCTTGACCGCATTTGTTTAAGCCTGGAGCGGCTGATATAGAGGCTATAAGTTGTAACAGGATGTTTTGTTGCGATCAAAACTCTTGCGCCAGGCGGGACTCGAACCCGCATCTTCTGCTTTCCGGGCAGCGATGTTCGCCTTACACTACCGGCGCTATTTGACCGCACGTAACATCCGCGATATCCTCAAATGTGGTCAAGCATTGTTACTAGTAAGGTCCTCAGCTTAACCGGTTCCATGCTGATGTCAGCGGCCGGCCCATTCCCGTATTACGGGTATGTGCTGACGGACCTCGAGGATATCGCGGATGTTACGTGTGGTGTAAGGCGAACATCGCTGCCCGGAAAGCAGAAGATGCGGGTTCGAGTCCCGCCTGGCGCAAGAGTTTTGATCGTAACAAAACAAAATCGCCCTGCTCCTTCAGAATCGCAAGTGAAGGCTCAGCACAGATAGTCTAGTAGTGGAAATAGTGTGGAATTAAAGAGCTTGTATGGCGTTTTCAGCTTCACTACAGTAGAGGAATTAGCCGACGCTCAAAAAGGGGTTCTGCGTGACGCTGCACAGGTCCTCTTTAAAACGACGACTAATCGCGCTACAGTACGTCATTTTCAAACTACGAGGCAATGGAGAGGACGCGGAGGGATATCTTTTGTCTTATCTATTGCTGGGACGTTCTAAAACACTCTTTTATAGAGGAAGCCCCACTTCAAAGTGGGCCTTTACCTATGGAATGCCCTTCTAGGACATGTTGTTTTGGAGACCGTTTTTTGGGGTCTCTGTCAGTTCCTAGGTCTGGTTTTCTTGCGATGCTTCCTCCATATGAGCCGTTTCAGTGCCATTGAAGTATGTCCACGTATTTTGAACGTTTTCTATCGCCGCGTGAGTTCACAGAGGACCTCGAAGTCGTCAAGTCTTCCAAGCGCCGTACCCCTTTCCCACTTGCCTTGGGACGGCAGTGATGATAGCGGACGTTTGAAACTGAAGTCTGTTCTTAGTAGGGACCGGATTTTGTGTGCAGGTTAAGGTGCCGCTCTTGCTTTCCCTAAGCTCATCTCAATCAAGTGCGGTCTAACGATAAGCTTTGTCATGAACTGAGCTTGGACACAAAGAGCCTCAAGGCTGCGCTCATTCTTAAGTCTTCGAGTGGACTCGCTTAGGCCGTTTAGAATGTGGACCCCCTAGCTATCGATGGCGGAGCATGAAGGGCCCTGACCCAAACGGCTAAGCCCCTTGGTAACCCTACAACTAGCGTAGTTGATAGACTCCTACGTAGCGGACCATGCAGCCATGTCTTCATGGCTAGGCCTGGAGGTGGGGTTGACGTCTGTCTATCCAAGCACACTCCTCTTCCCGAGGTAGACACCTTTCTGGTGAACTATAGTCTCAGTAGAGGGGAGCTGTTTGGGTAGATGGACGATTTCGATGAGATGTCGTCGTTGAACGCGAAAGAATCGAATAAAAAACGCTCCGCAGAAGACGGAGATTTGTGTGTGTGCATGTCTGGGTTGATTGCTGTGCTTTCTGAAGACTGTAATAGAAAATGCTGTATTTTGAGATAGAAATCTTCATTCGCTACGAACTGGTTTATTGCACGACACCCAGAAAGGGCGATATGAGCGGACGGGGGTCGTCTCCACACACGACGACGAGGACGGCGCAGGGTCGTCGTCGGCAGATGGAAGGCACGAACAACGCGTGTGAATTGACCGAACGAGGTACGTATGGTGTGGTTCGAGGTGAGAAGATGACGAGGAGAAGGAGGCGGAGAAGAGTATGCACTGACATGGTTCGCAATGATCAGGTGAAGCACCTTATTCAGCCGTCTGGCTAGCGACCAGCAGTCTAGAACTTGTTGTGGGGTCGTGCAGTGTAGAAGACGAAGACCGAGAGAGCGGTGGCCAGAAGGGTTCCGAGGCCGATGAACGCGGCGAACGACAGTGGCGACAAGCAGACGGACGCGTCGAAGCGGTCGTTGCTGACGAGAGCGGACGGTGAGAGCGACCGCAGCGACGCTGGCAGATTGTCCTGAAACGGTGCACACCCTTAGTACGGTTCTCACGCAACTGATGTCTGAAGTTCGAAGCTTACCCTGTCGGTGATTTCGAGGGCGCTGATCTCGGCACGCACGTCGAGGATGGCCTCGTTGTTGGCCTGTCTCTTGCGCAGAAGTCTCAGCTGAGCTAGTCCAGCTGCAGCCGCTCCACCAGCGGCAGCTCGAGCTGCACCAGCGGCTCCAACGGCTCCAGCGGCTCCAGCTGCGCCAGCGACTCCTGCAGGTGCAGGGGCTGCACCGGCACCGACAGCGGTGGTCTTCGGAGCGCCCTGCTTCAGGGCTCCGAATCCAGTTGGCTCGGAACACTGTGGTCGCGGGCACTCACTTCCTGGGTCCTGCAAGCGGGGGTGAATTTAGAATTTTTCAAGTTGACTTCAGCTATGAGGAGGACTGTACCTTGACGGAGATACTGATCTGACATTGGTAGAAGAGTTGCGATCTGCAATGATTAGTTTAGAAGGAGAGATTGTAGGTATCAGCATTAGGATGTGGATCCCCAAGTGAGGAAAGACGCCATCAGAAGCAATGCAGTGCTGTTTGAAGGTTCTTATTGCCGTGAAATACGACCTATAGACACGTTTAGAAGCACTGTTACAACGATGTCTTATTGTGACCAAAACTCTAGCGCCGGGCTGGACTCGAACCAGGACCTTCTGCTGACCAGACGGAATGCTTTACGCCACTAGTCCACCGGCGCTATTTGATCGAACGCTTAGAAAGGCTATTTCGAGAAATTTCTCAAAATTGACCGTCTGCCGGCAGAGAAAGGATGTAGTGCGGCTTTAACCTTTCTGAAATGCGCCACGCATCCTACTTCTACAGAATCTTCTGCCGTGAAGAGATTTTTGCGCGTTTGGACCACACAACTGACTTGCAGTGCTCAGCCGATAGGATAGGAAAGCCAGTACTTATCTTTCCCGAACAAGTTTGGTCCCCCGGAGAGGCGGAAAGCTTGGTTGGCGTGCCCAGAAAACCCGAACCAAAGACCTCGTGAACGGGACAGCTGGCGCCTCATACGGCTGCGCTTCACGTGCCCATTTGTCGGCAGATACCCCTTTCTAACCTGCTGATAGGGTATGGTAAGGTTGCAGCGAGGGTTCAAGCCGTGCTGGTAAGCCTGTGAGGTAGATGTCTCTCCATCAGGCCCTGTAGGCTCTGTCGCTCGTCAACTAACATTTCATGAGCCTTGACGGAGGACGCTCTGTCGTTAAGGAGGCGGAGGAGCTCCATTACTTTGACGTTAACTGTCCCAGGAAGGAATCGTGAAAGAGAATATAACGGCAAAAGTCGCCTTGAGGTGACACGCCTGAGGTTGAGCGAGTCCATAGGACATAGGAATCCTCTGTGACTACGTGCGCTCCAGGAGGGATTCACAGGACAGCAGCTAGCTCTGCCATCTGAAGTAAGCACTGCGTTCTGGGCAAGGGGCTCAAATGACAAGGAAGCCGCGGAGACGGCGAAGGTACTAGCTTCGAATGTGAGCAGCATTGGTAGTGGGAAGTCGCCAGAGATCCAGGTCGCAGCAAATATGCGTGCTAGTCAGAAAGGATAGATGTACGATCGGCATTTTGATCAACTGACAGTGTTTTGTTGGCGCTCCGATTGGTTACGATTGGATGGTGCGTCCCACCTTTTAATGCTGCCCGCATTCGCGACATGGACCGACGAGCGCACTATGTAGGACAAGATACGACCTATCTAAGGGGCAAAGGTCCCTATCACTTATTAGACGTCTAGGAAATAGTGGAGAAAGCTAGGTCGATCTTTGAGTCGGTCCACTACTCCACTACTGCTTGGTCAACCATGTCAATCCGGTCTATCGGCGCTGTGACGACTTGTAAGCGCGAGATGGATGTCACCACCAGGATCTAGCGATTGTCCGAGAGTAAGCAGATCATCGAAGAATCCCCTCTCGCTTGGTCGCCTTAGTAGTGTTTTCTAAGGCTCACTGACTATAGGGAGCTTCACCTGAAGGTCCTCTGCCTACGTAGTAAGCATATCCTCCAGTTGTTTTTCGGCAAGTTTACCTGTCGGCGTATTTGTAGACGTGAGCCTCTTGACCGGCCATCAAGTCGCTAGGATACTCCAAATTGTTGAGAAGGAACTTGTCCAGTGCGCATCCATCGTCGTTCAGGATCTGGACAGTGTCGCCGTTTCCATCGTCGACGGTGCAGGTGTGCACGACGGCGCAGAAGGTGTCGGTGGTCTCGGAATCACAAGTCCACTTGTGGTACACCTGACGAGGAAACGGCCATGAATTAAGCGAACTCGTACAACAGCTATGACTCATCTCACCTGCTGTCCGATGGTGGCGAACTGAATAGGCTGTCCAGATGGTCCGCCGTCGAGAATCTCGTAACGACAGATGGGCATTGGTACGACCTGTGTCTGGAAGGCGGTCGTCAGATCGGAGACTTCGATTTGTGTGCTGACGGTCTTGTCGGACTCCATGTAGAAGCACTGGATTCTGTAGGCTCTGTCGACTTTGGTGACGAATTGAGGATGGAACGAGATGACGACGGTTGTCGAGACGAACACTCCACGAGGGTTGAGCGATCTGAAGCGGATAATTTAGCGCAAAATGGGTATTGACGCATCTTTAAACCTTCAGAAGACCTTGTAACACCTGCTACCTTCATTCAAGAGCTTAATACCCATGGGATGCTGTGTAATTCCGACACTTTTGTCTGACTGGGAGCACCGCAGTAAAAAGTATAGAGGTCGGCGTTGTTCAATGCCCTTGCTGGATGAGCCACGCACTTTACCTCTATAGGAATTCGTGGAGGGCGTTTGGATGCGAACTTTGCCTAGGCAGGTGACTTACGAGGTAATGTGCTTCTCAGATCCGCTACCCATCCATCGGTCTTAGAGGGAAGGATGTCTTGGTCAGGATTCCTACCAAGAACCTCGATGAGCATGCTATCGCCGGCGCCTACTCCAACTGCACCACATTGAGTGCTTTCTAGAACCATTATAGGCTATTATATGAACCGTATGGATGGGTCTGCTATATGGTGAGATTAGTCAGTGATCATCAGAAGGCATAAAGAATAAAAATAGGAAACGGTTGCACTGAGACGACTCCTCGATGGGATGCGCCATGCATTCTATTGGGCAATGTGAATGCAAATGTAGCTTATGCAATGAACCTGCGGTGGCTGGCAGATGAGCAGCTCCGTGTTTTGGCCTTCAAAGAACGCTCTGGTACTAATTTATCAGTCCCAAAAGGGATAAAGGGCAGATTGTTCTTGGCGGAATCCGAACCTTGAGTGGATTCGGAGTTCATTCAAGAGTCGGGCCTTCCTCTGACTGCGCTACATTAACTTTACAATAGCTCTCACTACTTGACTAATCTTTTTTGTTCTTAATACCTCTCTATTTTAGAATTAACGTCCTTGAGAGCTTAAAAACCCCATTCGTTCAGAATTTTCAACCCGAAGCCAAATAAGCCCCATTAGACCCCTAATTTCGGATATTGCCAAAATCTCTAAAGCATCGCATCCTGCGACAAATTCACCACCATTTAGCTAAATCCGGTAAAGATTGCCAGATTTCTAGTCGCCTAGCTTACCTCGTTCTGGCGGTGTTGCAGGAGTCGAACGGAAGCTCAATTCCGGCCACTTGACGACCTCCTTCATCACTTCGGCATTCTTGCTGATCGTAGAGTCCCTTCACGTAGACGTGTCCCTCGAACGGATTTCTCGTGTTGAAGTTGACGGTGATGGCGGTGGGACCGCATTCGACCTCCGGTTCACCTTCGACTCCATTGTCGACCGGAATACAGTACACGGCACCCACGAGCAAGGTGAATACGAAGAGCTTCATCTGAAATAGGGAGGAAGTGCGAGTGACCGAGAGACTGAGTCTTCTGACGAACTGAACTGACGAGTTGAGGAGGATTTTTATCTGGAGGCTTTTCTAGGTGGTAAAACAGTTCATAAGTGAGAAGGTGGACGCTAACGTTGAAAACTTTTAGTTAGAGATTCAAAATGGATTAAAATAGGGTTTGAGACAGAAGTTCTCTTCCATGAAGGAGATAGGAAGAAATTGGCCTCCAAAAATTAAACGCCTCTTTTTTTGCTTCAATAATGCTTAATAATAAAGCTGTGGGAGCTGTGGAAGACCAGGATGAAGCTCCGGCCGATTACACTTGAAGTGGATCAGTAGATTATCGTATCGCCGTCATTCTTCTAATAGCAAGGGATGAGCTGAAGCTCTGCATGGCGCAGTAGACGGCGATCATGCTTGATCAGGGACGATTGGCGAGCTTTATACCGAGAAAAGGCAATAAATCATGTGCTGACTAGCTGGACTAGGGTGGGTCAGAAAGTGGATGTGATGGACGTGGACGAGATAGTGGGCGAGAGCCGGAGGAACTCTCTCTGTCACCACCAGCGATCGCCGCCGCGCCAAATCCAGTCTAAGCAACTGGTAAGCGCCTATTCGGTAACGACGAGACCAGACTCGCAATGCAGCAGTGGCTCCGCAACCTTTGATGCAGGCAACGACGGATTCGTTGTCAGACGTCGTCACGACGGATTCCATCAGCGGAGAACCCTTCGTTCACATCGAACTTTACGAGTCAAATTGGATATTCTTCCAACTATAAGCTAGCCGAAGACTTTTGGAGATAAAGCGAACTCTTCCAAATCGAAATCGGCTTCTTCTACATTGAACTAAAGACTCTTCAAAAGGGCTAGAACAATTTTTTGTTCAAGAAAAAATGTCTCCGCCTAATCTATAGATTCCGTCGTAACACTCCTGGACCGGTAGATCCTGTACAATAAACGTGTGGTGCTATTGAGAGCTTCTCGGCGAAGGACCGTTAAGGAAGTCGAGGAATTCCAATACTTCGAGGTTGAATTGTTCAAGCAAGGAAGTATCAAATAAGCCACCAAGAGACACAAGATTTTTTTAGATGTATTAACTTACGTACCCAACAAATGAATTCACTGCTTGAAATTTCATAAAATTCTCATTACTCGGGAAAAATATTTGTTTAAAGCTTACTTACTTACTTACTTTGCAACTTTGATGGTCCTTTGGTCGGCTGGAGGTTTTCTCAGCGGAGACCAGACTCCGCTCTCTGAAAGATCTTGTGAATGAGTCTGTCATCGCGTTGCCGGTCGTCCCAGTGGTCTCTTATGGTCTCTCGAGAGCCATTCTGTGACACGGAGACTCCAGCTATCGTCCTTTCGTCGAAGCAAGTGTCCGGCCCAGCGATATTTGGACTTCTTCATGTACTGCAGCGGGTCTGCTAATTGTGACTTCTCCCGTAGCTCCGAGCTTCGCAGGCCTTCTTGCCATTGCTGACGAAGGCTTGTCCTCAGAAGACATCTCTCCAGTGCACGATGCGTAGTTTGCATCGCTCTGGCGATTGTCTCGTTGTCGGGCCAGGTTTCCGTCGCGTAACACATCACAGGCAGTACAGAGGCGTTGAATATCGAGGCCCTGAGGCCGGCATCCTTGACCTGATCGGTGACTTCGCGAATCGAACTGAAGGCTGCCCATGCTGCGCGTCTCCTGCGGGCGATTTCAGGAGCGAGATCGTTATCCATGTTCAGCTCTCTTCCCAGATAGACGTAGGAGTCGACCTGTTGTAAAGCTTCCGCCCATTCGATTGATAGGTTCGATCCTATATGTATTGTGCACGGCGCACTTCAAAGGCTCGTCGGACTGACTGGAGTAAATCTTAAGTAGGACGGCCGAAAATTTCTTATAAAATTCTCCAAACGGTGCGAAATAGTCTTGAAGGCTTTACATTTTCCATTAAGTGAAAATAGAAACCCAGTGGGCATGCTTCCGCCCATTCGATTGATAGGTTCGATCCTATATGCATTGTGCACAGCGCACTCTCGGAACATTTCAGGCATGACAGAGCACTGACAACGCACGCCATGCTTGAGATACTCCGAAAACACTGCACGACACATGCACGTCCTGGAAAATAAGGTGCTCCAATCGCAAAAGCCTGCTGCAGTTATTTTTTAGGCCACCTACGGTGAAAACGCGGTGGTCTGGTAGAGTTTTATACATAGTTTTGTAGATCTTGACGAGACGAATCGAATGGTGCCAACAATTTCTGAAGCAACTCAAAATTAAAGGAGTTATGAGTATGCGACGGTTTGCGACGGATTTTTCCGTCGCAAACCGTCTTTTTGACCGCGCGACGCGGGCGGTATTGTACGGAGGCGTTGAATTGAATATTGAGACTCTGAGGCCGGCATCCTTGACCTGATCGGTGACTTCGCTGCCCATGCTGCGCGTCTCCTGTTGACGAGCGATGTCGTTACCCATGTTCAGCTCTCTTCCCAGATAGACGTAGGAGTCGACCTGTTGTAGAGCGACTCCATTTAACCTTACGAGTCCCGTGTCACACCACTGGTTGACCATAAACTGCGTTTTGGACATATTCATGTCCAATCCAATCTTCATACCTGCCACATTGAGCTCGTTCAGCACCTCCTCGACTTCTGCCTTGAACAATATCGTCGGCGGAGCGAAGGTTGCTGATCCGTTTACCGTTCACAGGGTAGCCCTTATCGTCCCAGTCCAAGTTCTCATGGCATCTGGAGTGCCGCTGTGAATAGCTTAGGAGAAATCGTAAATATTTATTTATTTATTTATTTATTTATTTGACTGCGTCTCGAGAACGTTCACTATATGTGAGGAAAGCATACAACTAAAAAAAGTAAAAGAACAGAAGAAGTCAACGGCAGCGTTAGACATTAATGCAGGAATTTCAGAAGCCAACCATTTCGGTTGCGAGAGTCTACATAATGATGAGATGCTCCAAAAGTAATGAGGGCAAATTAGGTGCTAAAACGAAATCCTCTCACGTAGCCTAGAAAAGCAGTTGCTTACTTATACTGGTTTCTAGTGAATGATGCCGATCAAGTAAAAAATTAAAGTAGAATACCTTATAATCTATTATAGCAAGCATTAAAGTTGGTTGTAGCCGTCAAAGCCTACCTGTTCGCGTCAGCCAGCTATGACGCCCTGAGTGGATACCGGAACTTCCACACATGGGTAAGCTGGTCGCCCCATGGAACCTACAGCTAGGACAGACAACGGCTACCAATAAGGGAAAATAGCTTATTTTATTAGGTTGTAACGAATTAAATAGCACTGGCTCGCGCCATTTTTTGGCGCGTCTTTACGCGTTTGATCAAGAACAAACCGTAACATGTGGCATATCATTTAGAAGCGCAAACTTTGCTCTACCGGTGAGTACCAAATTTTCTATGTAAAAGTGGGAAAACTTTAGAGTTTTATTGACTTTTTTTGCAGATGGACAAAAGGGTAATCCGAGGCATTTACTTGTATGAATTGAAGCTGGGCACTACAGCTAAGGAGGCGGACGAGAAGATCAACGCCGCATTCGGTCAAGGATGTTCCACAATTCGGACGGCGTATCGTTGGTATCAGAAGTTCCGGAATGGAGATGAGAGCTTGGAAGAACATGAAGGTCGTGGGAGGCATAGTGATGTTGATGAGGACAAGCTGAGAGATGTGGTAGGGGAGGATCCACACAAAGGTACCAGGGAGATAGCGAAGGTTATTGGCGTCAGTCACAACACAGCTGCCCGGCATCTGAAGGAAATTGGAAAGAGCAAAAAGCTGGAAAGATGGGTGCCTCACGAGCTGTCTGAGGAGCAAAGAACCCGACGATATGAGATCTCGTCCGCACTGCTTCTACGGAACGAAACGGACCCATTCCTTGATCGCATCGTAACCTGTGACGAGAAATGCATAATGTACGACAACAGGCGACGATCGGCACAGTGGGTGGACAGCGATGAGAGCCCCAAGGTTTTTGCGAAGCCGGAATTGCACCAAAAGAAAGTAATGGTGACAGTATGGTGGTGTTCGCTGGGAATTATTCACCACAGCTTCCTCCCTGAATCCATCACGGCAGAGAAGTACTGCATTGAAATTGAAGAAATGACGAAAAAGTTGAAGGATATCCGGCCGGCCTTGGTAAACCGAAGGCGAGTTCTCCTTCTGCACGACAATGCTCGCCCCCATGTAGCACGAATGACGTTGCAGAAATTGAATGAGCTGAGCATTGAAACTCTACCACATCCTCCGTTTTCTCCCGACCTCTCCCCAACAGACTACCATTTCTTCAAGCATCTTGACGACTTCTTGGTAGGGAAAATATTCAAATACCAACAGGATGCCGAAAGTGCCTTCGAAGTTTTCGTCAATTCCAGAACTTCTGATTTTTATGCTACTGGGATAAAAAAGCTTGTGTCACGTTGGCAAAGATGCGTAGAATCAGAAGGTTTTTATTTCGAGTAATAAACTTGCCTACAAGCCGAGATATTAACTGTTTAAATTTACAGTGGTTCAGTGCCATTCATTTCGTTACAACCTATTAGCTTAATATAGATCCCCGCTGCCCATATGAAACTGAAGCGAACACGTCACGTATTGAGAACTAACGGAGAAATTACTAAGATCGAACAGGAAGGAATTAACTGCAACAAATACAGGAAAAATTCCTTAGAAAAACACATTTAATCCTGAAACAAGAAAGAAGAAGGAACATGACGCATGCTACTTGAAAGCCGTTGGAGCATTAACTGGAGGAGTATGCAACGCTTGGGTGGATGAATTTGAACGAAAATTCCAAATGAGCGCATTTTTACTATTGTAAATTGCAGTAAATAGCAATGCCAACACTATTGTAAACAGCAATAAATAGTAGGAAGGCGGCCACTTTTAGCGCTAAAAGGAGGTTGTTCCATGCTCTCGTCCAAGACGTTTCGACTTGTATTTGATTGATAGCAAAAACACTTGTTAACGATATAACAAAAACATTTGCAATGAAGGCACATATCTTCATTTAGATGCTTCATGTAAACAGCGCTTACACTATCAATCAAATAAAAATCGCTGAGAGTTTTTCGAGAGCATGGCGCGATCTGATCTTTTAATGCGCTCTTACTGTGCTGCAAAACAGATTTTGATTTGCATTTTTTAATTGTATTTAATTACTACACTTGTTTGAACAAGTGAAAAAAATTCAAAGTTATACGAAAGTTCCCTTTTAACGAGGTCCTATATCCATCTTATTGATTTAGCCTGCTTGAAACTTATTCTGATTGGAAGTCTTCAGTCTTAAAACTAGCCTAGAAAGGTGTTTAATTGGATCTGAAAATGTCAAATTCGGCCTAAAAATGCTATCTACCAGAAGTCACTTTGAACCGTTTTGTCATAGGAAGGTGCTGCAACCTTCATATTATAGGCAAAAATTCGACGTAAGAATGCTATATACCAGGCGTCACACTTATCACAATTATTGCAGCAGCGAAGGAAGGTCTTGATTTGCTAGAGAGGAAGGGTTGCGGCTTGTCTGATCAAGGGATCGCTGCCTGCTATACCCGTCGTTACTATCAGGGGTGCACATTTAACGCTTAACGATTTAACGAATTTAACGAATTAACGGCATTTCTCGTTAAAATCTGGCTCAACGACTTAACGGAAATTTTTAGAAATTTAACGAAATTTTTAACGGACTTTCTACTCAGTGACTTTGTCACATTTACCCTTAGCCTTCACGATTGCTGCAGGTCTCACCCTCCCGATTATGATTGTTCTTTAAAAAAACTATTGAAATTGGCAAGAATACTATAATTTTTTCATGAATTTGTTTTGAATTGTTGGAAATAATGCATTTTGGGGCGCGGGTAGCGCAGTCGGAGGAGGTGCCGGTTGTTACCCGATACCAGGTTCCTGGTTCGGTTTTCCCGCCCCAGCCAACCAAGCCTTCTACCCATACTTCTCTGGGAGGATAAAGCGTTGATTTGTTCATCTGCTCGCCACCGCAAGTAGGTATAGGCCGAACACGCATTCAAATCGCCTCCGCATCTCATAGAAGTAGAATGCGTGGCGCATCCCAAAGAGGATTGAGTGACGCCGTTCTTTATCCTTATCCTTTAATGCCTCTTGGAGCTAGAAATTTCTTCGTCGAGCCCCCAAGTACGTCAACGAATCGACAAAAATATACTGGTCTAACCTCCTCGTAAAATATGCTTAACCTCACCTGGCGTTGCTTATCCCAGAATACTTTTGCCCGCCACCTGGAACAGCCGAGACGGAGAGAATATTTTTTAGGCCGCCGGACGTATTTTAAACTATTTTAGAAAAGCGCTGATAACAAAAATTTGGGAGGCTACTTTTCCTGAACGTTAACACATTAACGATGTGTTACACCTATTCAGCAGTGTGGGACTTGTGACACGATGCCGTGTCACGGTAACGACGTTGCAAAAAATGATGGTCCCACGCACCGGGCACTCGAAAATCGTGCGTCTGATAACGTGGAAACTTTCCACTGACTGGCTTTTAATTGTATCTTTATTTGATCTTTTTGTATTTCGTGGCCTGTGCCCGCATCGAAATTGTATATGGTCGTAGAACAGTCAGGCAAAACGGTTTCGCAAAGAACCAGGAAAGGAGGGAACTCCGGTTTCTGCCTGATCGTACATTTTAAGATGCCTTGTCGGTGATCATCTTCCATGATAATTCCATAGCCGTTCTTATTCCTAACCCTGTAGATAATGTGCTGCCGAAGGCTTGTTTATTTTTTTTACATTTGTTGATCTTGAATTGTTTGTTTTACATTGCAATGTAGCACTCCATTCCTTGAACTTTAGCTGTTGAACTCTTGAAGTGAAACCTATACGATTTCCTTGATTTTTTTCACTTGGAATAAGAGTTTGCATTTATCTTGTATTTTTAACGAAATTTAACGTCTTACCAGAAATTTAACGAAAATTTCCGTTAAAAAAATTTAACGCACAGAATTTTGTGTGCACCCCTGGTTACTATGGAGTGCATAGATTTAAGATCAATCTTGTGCTTTTTCTTCGGAAGGCTACAAATTCTTCTCTCCGACTCTAGTATTGCTGCCTCTATTGGGTGGGCTGTAGTGATTGTCCGTTCGTTTGTGTCATCCACACCTTCAGATGATTCGCTCCTTCGGATATGATCTGATATCGCACTGTTAACTGCTATTTGGGAGCGTAAGCTGTAGTGATTGTCCGTTCGTTTGTGTCATCCACACCTTCACATGATTCGCTCCTTCGAATATGATCTGATATCGCACTGTTAACTGCTATTTGGGAGCGTAAGCTGTAGTGATTGTCCGTTCGTTTGTGTCATCCACTCCTTCAGATGATTCGCTCCTTCGGATATGATCTGATATCGCACTGTTAACTGCTATTTGGGAGCGTAAGCTGTAGTGATTGTCCGTTCGTTTGTGTCATCCACACCTTCAGATGATTCGCTCCTTCGGATATGATCTGATATCGCACTGTTAACTGCTATTTGGGAGCGTAAGCGGTAGTGATTGTCCGTTTGTTTGTGTCATCCACACCTTCAGATGATTCGCTCCTTCGAATATGATCTGATATCGCACTGTTAACTGCTATTTGGGAGCGTAAGCTGTAGTGATTGTCCGTTCGTTTGTGTCATCCACACCTTCAGATGATTCGCTCCTTCGGATATGATCTGATATCGCACTGTTAACTGCTATTTGGGAGCGTAAGCTGTAGTGATTGTCCGTTCGTTTGTGTCATCCACACCTTCAGATGATTCGCTCCTTCGGATATGATCTGATATCGCACTGTTAACTGCTATTTGGGAGCGTAAGCGGTAGTGATTGTCCGTTTGTTTGTGTCATCCACACCTTCAGATGATTCGCTCCTTCGAATATGATCTGATATCGCACTGTTAACTGCTATTTGGGAGCGTAAGCTGTAGTGATTGTCCGTTCGTTTGTGTCATCCACACCTTCAGATGATTCGCTCCTTCGGATATGATCTGATATCGCACTGTTAACTGCTATTTGGGAGCGTAAGCTGTAGTGATTGTCCGTTCGTTTGTGTCATCCACACCTTCAGATGATTCGCTCCTTCGGATATGATCTGATATCGCACTGTTAACTGCTATTTGGGAGCGTAAGCTGTAGTGATTGTCCGTTCGTTTGTGTCATCCACACCTTCAGATGATTCGCTCCTTCGGATATGATCTGATATCGCACTGTTAACTGCTATTTGGGAGCGTAAGCTGTAGTGATTGTCCGTTCGTTTGTGTCATCCACACCTTCAGATGATTCGCTCCTTCGGATATGATCTGATATCGCACTGTTAACTGCTATTTGGGAGCGTATGCTGTAGTGATTGTCCGTTCGTTTGTGTCATCCACACCTTCAGATGATTCGCTCCTTCGGATATGATCTGATATCGCACTGTTAACTGCTATTTGGGAGCGTAAGCTGTAGTGATTGTCCGTTCGTTTGTGTCATCCACACCTTCAGATGATTCGCTCCTTCGGATATGATCTGATATCGCACTGTTAACTGCTATTTGGGAGCGTAAGCGGTAGTGATTGTCCGTTTGTTTGTGTCATCCACACCTTCAGATGATTCGCTCCTTCGGATATGATCTGATATCGCACTGTTAACTGCTATTTGGGAGCGTAAGCTGTAGTGATTGTCCGTTCGTTTGTGTCATCCACACCTTCAGATGATTCGCTCCTTCGGATATGATCTGATATCGCACTGTTAACTGCTATTTGGGAGCGTAAGCTGTAGTGATTGTCCGTTCGTTTGTGTCATCCACACCTTCAGATGATTCGCTCCTTCGGATATGATCTGATATCGCACTGTTAACTGCTATTTGGG
Source organism: Heligmosomoides polygyrus bakeri (assembly GCA_947359475.1). Lineage (NCBI taxonomy): Eukaryota > Metazoa > Nematoda > Chromadorea > Rhabditida > Heligmosomidae > Heligmosomoides > Heligmosomoides polygyrus. Next base: position 9,681,656 of record OX375866.1, read on the forward strand.
AGCGTAAGCTGTAGTGATTGTCCGTTCGTTTGTGTCATCCACACCTTCAGATGATTCGCTCCTTCGGATATGATCTGATATCGCACTGTTAACTGCTATTTGGGAGCGTAAGCTGTAGTGATTGTCCGTTCGTTTGTGTCATCCACACCTTCAGATGATTCGCTCCTTCGGATATGATCTGATATCGCACTGTTAACTGCTATTTGGGAGCGTAAGCTGTAGTGATTGTCCGTTCGTTTGTGTCATCCACACCTTCAGATGATTCGCTCCTTCGGATATGATCTGATATCGCACTGTTAACTGCTATTTGGGAGCGTAAGCTGTAGTGATTGTCCGTTCGTTTGTGTCATCCACACCTTCAGATGATTTGCTCCTTCGGATATGATCTGATATCGCACTGTTAACTGCTATTTGGGAGCGTAAGCGGTAGAGATTGTCCGTTTGTTTGTGTCATCCACACCTTCAGATGATTCGCTCCTTCGAATATGATCTGATATCGCACTGTTAACTGCTATTTGGGAGCGTAAGCTGTAGTGATTGTCCGTTCGTTTGTGTCATCGACACCTTCAGATGATTCGCTCCTTCGGATATGATCTGATATCGCACTGTTAACTGCTATTTGGGAGCGTAAGCTGTAGTGATTGTCCGTTCGTTTGTGTCATCCACACCTTCAGATGATTCGCTCCTTCGAATATGATCTGATATCGCACTGTTAACTGCTATTTGGGAGCGTAAGCTGTAGTGATTGTCCGTTCGTTTGTGTCATCCACACCTTCAGATGATTCGCTCCTTCGGATATGATCTGATATCGCACTGTTAACTGCTATTTGGGAGCGTAAGCTGTAGTGATTGTCCGTTCGTTTGTGTCATCCACACCTTCAGATGATTCGCTCCTTCGAATATGATCTGATATCGCACTGTTAACTGCTATTTGGGAGCGTAAGCTGTAGTGATTGTCCGTTCGTTTGTGTCATCCACACCTTCAGATGATTCGCTCCTTCGGATATGATCTGATATCGCACTGTTAACTGCTATTTGGGAGCGTAAGCTGTAGTGATTGTCCGTTCGTTTGTGTCATCCACACCTTCAGATGATTCGCTCCTTCGGATATGATCTGATATCGCACTGTTAACTGCTATTTGGGAGCGTAAGCTGTAGTGATTGTCCGTTCGTTTGTGTCATCCACACCTTCAGATGATTCGCTCCTTCGGATATGATCTGATATCGCACTGTTAACTGCTATTTGGGAGCGTAAGCTGTAGTGATTGTCCGTTTGTTTGTGTCATCCACACCTTCAGATGATTCGCTCCTTCGGATAAGATCTGATATCGCACTGTTAACTGCTATTTGGGAGCGTAAGCTGTAGTGATTGTCCGTTCGTTTGTGTCATCCACACCTTCAGATGATTCGCTCCTTCGGATATGATCTGATATCGCACTGTTAACTGCTATTTGGGAGCGTAAGCTGTAGTGATTGTCCGTTCGTTTGTGTCATCCACACCTTCAGATGATTCGCTCCTTCGGATATGATCTGATATCGCACTGTTAACTGCTATTTGGGAGCGTAAGCTGTAGTGATTGTCCGTTCGTTTGTGTCATCCACACCTTCAGATGATTTGCTCCTTCGGATATGATCTGATATCGCACTGTTAACTGCTATTTGGGAGCGTAAGCGGTAGAGATTGTCCGTTTGTTTGTGTCATCCACACCTTCAGATGATTCGCTCCTTCGAATATGATCTGATATCGCACTGTTAACTGCTATTTGGGAGCGTAAGCTGTAGTGATTGTCCGTTCGTTTGTGTCATCGACACCTTCAGATGATTCGCTCCTTCGGATATGATCTGATATCGCACTGTTAACTGCTATTTGGGAGCGTAAGCTGTAGTGATTGTCCGTTCGTTTGTGTCATCCACACCTTCAGATGATTCGCTCCTTCGAATATGATCTGATATCGCACTGTTAACTGCTATTTGGGAGCGTAAGCTGTAGTGATTGTCCGTTCGTTTGTGTCATCCACACCTTCAGATGATTCGCTCCTTCGGATATGATCTGATATCGCACTGTTAACTGCTATTTGGGAGCGTAAGCTGTAGTGATTGTCCGTTCGTTTGTGTCATCCACACCTTCAGATGATTCGCTCCTTCGAATATGATCTGATATCGCACTGTTAACTGCTATTTGGGAGCGTAAGCTGTAGTGATTGTCCGTTCGTTTGTGTCATCCACACCTTCAGATGATTCGCTCCTTCGGATATGATCTGATATCGCACTGTTAACTGCTATTTGGGAGCGTAAGCTGTAGTGATTGTCCGTTCGTTTGTGTCATCCACACCTTCAGATGATTCGCTCCTTCGGATATGATCTGATATCGCACTGTTAACTGCTATTTGGGAGCGTAAGCTGTAGTGATTGTCCGTTCGTTTGTGTCATCCACACCTTCAGATGATTCGCTCCTTCGGATATGATCTGATATCGCACTGTTAACTGCTATTTGGGAGCGTAAGCGGTAGTGATTGTCCGTTTGTTTGTGTCATCCACACCTTCAGATGATTCGCTCCTTCGGATATGATCTGATATCGCACTGTTAACTGCTATTTGGGAGCGTAAGCGGTAGTGATTGTCCGTTTGTTTGTGTCATCCACACCTTCAGATGATTCGCTCCTTCGGATATGATCTGATATCGCACTGTTAACTGCTATTTGGGAGCGTAAGCTGTAGTGATTGTCCGTTTGTTTGTGTCATCCACACCTTCAGATGATTCGCTCCTTCGGATAAGATCTGATATCGCACTGTTAACTGCTATTTGGGAGCGTAAGCTGTAGTGATTGTCCGTTCGTTTGTGTCATCCACACCTTCAGATGATTCGCTCCTTCGGATATGATCTGATATCGCACTGTTAACTGCTATTTGGGAGCGTAAGCTGTAGTGATTGTCCGTTCGTTTGTGTCATCCACACCTTCAGATGATTCGCTCCTTCGGATATGATCTGATATCGCACTGTTAACTGCTATTTGGGAGCGTAAGCTGTAGTGATTGTCCGTTCGTTTGTGTCATCCACACCTTCAGATGATTCGCTCCTTCGGATATGATCTGATATCGCACTGTTAACTGCTATTTGGGAGCGTAAGCTGTAGTGATTGTCCGTTCGTTTGTGTCATCCACACCTTCAGATGATTCGCTCCTTCGGATATGATCTGATATCGCACTGTTAACTGCTATTTGGGAGCGTAAGCTGTAGTGATTGTCCGTTCGTTTGTGTCATCCACACCTTCAGATGATTCGCTCCTTCGGATAGGATCTGATATCGCACTGTTAACTGCTATTTGGGAGCGTAAGCGGTAGTGATTGTCCGTTTGTTTGTGTCATCCACACCTTCAGATGATTCGCTCCTTCGGATATGATCTGATATCGCACTGTTAACTGCTATTTGGGAGCGTAAGCGGTAGTGATTGTCCGTTTGTTTGTGTCATCCACACCTTCAGATGATTCGCTCCTTCGGATATGATCTGATATCGCACTGTTAACTGCTATTTGGGAGCGTAAGCTGTAGTGATTGTCCGTTTGTTTGTGTCATCCACACCTTCAGATGATTCGCTCCTTCGGATAAGATCTGATATCGCACTGTTAACTGCTATTTGGGAGCGTAAGCTGTAGTGATTGTCCGTTCGTTTGTGTCATCCACACCTTCAGATGATTCGCTCCTTCGGATATGATCTGATATCGCACTGTTAACTGCTATTTGGGAGCGTAAGCTGTAGTGATTGTCCGTTCGTTTGTGTCATCCACACCTTCAGATGATTCGCTCCTTCGGATATGATCTGATATCGCACTGTTAACTGCTATTTGGGAGCGTAAGCTGTAGTGATTGTCCGTTCGTTTGTGTCATCCACACCTTCAGATGATTTGCTCCTTCGGATATGATCTGATATCGCACTGTTAACTGCTATTTGGGAGCGTAAGCGGTAGTGATTGTCCGTTTGTTTGTGTCATCCACACCTTCAGATGATTCGCTCCTTCGAATATGATCTGATATCGCACTGTTAACTGCTATTTGGGAGCGTAAGCTGTAGTGATTGTCCGTTCGTTTGTGTCATCGACACCTTCAGATGATTCGCTCCTTCGGATATGATCTGATATCGCACTGTTAACTGCTATTTGGGAGCGTAAGCTGTAGTGATTGTCCGTTCGTTTGTGTCATCCACACCTTCAGATGATTCGCTCCTTCGAATATGATCTGATATCGCACTGTTAACTGCTATTTGGGAGCGTAAGCTGTAGTGATTGTCCGTTCGTTTGTGTCATCCACACCTTCAGATGATTCGCTCCTTCGGATATGATCTGATATCGCACTGTTAACTGCTATTTGGGAGCGTAAGCTGTAGTGATTGTCCGTTCGTTTGTGTCATCCACACCTTCAGATGATTCGCTCCTTCGGATATGATCTGATATCGCACTGTTAACTGCTATTTGGGAGCGTAAGCTGTAGTGATTGTCCGTTCGTTTGTGTCATCCACACCTTCAGATGATTCGCTCCTTCGGATAGGATCTGATATCGCACTGTTAACTGCTATTTGGGAGCGTAAGCGGTAGTGATTGTCCGTTTGTTTGTGTCATCCACACCTTCAGATGATTCGCTCCTTCGGATATGATCTGATATCGCACTGTTAACTGCTATTTGGGAGCGTAAGCGGTAGTGATTGTCCGTTTGTTTGTGTCATCCACACCTTCAGATGATTCGCTCCTTCGGATATGATCTGATATCGCACTGTTAACTGCTATTTGGGAGCGTAAGCTGTAGTGATTGTCCGTTTGTTTGTGTCATCCACACCTTCAGATGATTCGCTCCTTCGGATAAGATCTGATATCGCACTGTTAACTGCTATTTGGGAGCGTAAGCTGTAGTGATTGTCCGTTCGTTTGTGTCATCCACACCTTCAGATGATTCGCTCCTTCGGATATGATCTGATATCGCACTGTTAACTGCTATTTGGGAGCGTAAGCTGTAGTGATTGTCCGTTCGTTTGTGTCATCCACACCTTCAGATGATTCGCTCCTTCGGATATGATCTGATATCGCACTGTTAACTGCTATTTGGGAGCGTAAGCTGTAGTGATTGTCCGTTCGTTTGTGTCATCCACACCTTCAGATGATTTGCTCCTTCGGATATGATCTGATATCGCACTGTTAACTGCTATTTGGGAGCGTAAGCGGTAGTGATTGTCCGTTTGTTTGTGTCATCCACACCTTCAGATGATTCGCTCCTTCGAATATGATCTGATATCGCACTGTTAACTGCTATTTGGGAGCGTAAGCTGTAGTGATTGTCCGTTCGTTTGTGTCATCGACACCTTCAGATGATTCGCTCCTTCGGATATGATCTGATATCGCACTGTTAACTGCTATTTGGGAGCGTAAGCTGTAGTGATTGTCCGTTCGTTTGTGTCATCCACACCTTCAGATGATTCGCTCCTTCGAATATGATCTGATATCGCACTGTTAACTGCTATTTGGGAGCGTAAGCTGTAGTGATTGTCCGTTCGTTTGTGTCATCCACACCTTCAGATGATTCGCTCCTTCGGATATGATCTGATATCGCACTGTTAACTGCTATTTGGGAGCGTAAGCGGTAGTGATTGTCCGTTTGTTTGTGTCATCCACACCTTCAGATGATTCGCTCCTTCGAATATGATCTGATATCGCACTGTTAACTGCTATTTGGGAGCGTAAGCTGTAGTGATTGTCCGTTCGTTTGTGTCATCGACACCTTCAGATGATTCGCTCCTTCGGATATGATCTGATATCGCACTGTTAACTGCTATTTGGGAGCGTAAGCTGTAGTGATTGTCCGTTCGTTTGTGTCATCCACACCTTCAGATGATTCGCTCCTTCGAATATGATCTGATATCGCACTGTTAACTGCTATTTGGGAGCGTAAGCTGTAGTGATTGTCCGTTCGTTTGTGTCATCCACACCTTCAGATGATTCGCTCCTTCGGATATGATCTGATATCGCACTGTTAACTGCTATTTGGGAGCGTAAGCTGTAGTGATTGTCCGTTCGTTTGTGTCATCCACACCTTCAGATGATTCGCTCCTTCGGATATGATCTGATATCGCACTGTTAACTGCTATTTGGGAGCGTAAGCTGTAGTGATTGTCCGTTCGTTTGTGTCATCCACACCTTCAGATGATTCGCTCCTTCGGATATGATCTGATATCGCACTGTTAACTGCTATTTGGGAGCGTAAGCTGTAGTGATTGTCCGTTTGTTTGTGTCATCCACACCTTCAGATGATTCGCTCCTTCGGATATGATCTGATATCGCACTGTTAACTGCTATTTGGGAGCGTAAGCTGTAGTGATTGTCCGTTCGTTTGTGTCATCCACACCTTCAGATGATTCGCTCCTTCGGATATGATCTGATATCGCACTGTTAACTGCTATTTGGGAGCGTAAGCTGTAGTGATTGTCCGTTCGTTTGTGTCATCCACACCTTCAGATGATTTGCTCCTTCGGATATGATCTGATATCGCACTGTTAACTGCTATTTGGGAGCGTAAGCGGTAGTGATTGTCCGTTTGTTTGTGTCATCCACACCTTCAGATGATTCGCTCCTTCGAATATGATCTGATATCGCACTGTTAACTGCTATTTGGGAGCGTAAGCTGTAGTGATTGTCCGTTCGTTTGTGTCATCGACACCTTCAGATGATTCGCTCCTTCGGATATGATCTGATATCGCACTGTTAACTGCTATTTGGGAGCGTAAGCTGTAGTGATTGTCCGTTCGTTTGTGTCATCCACACCTTCAGATGATTCGCTCCTTCGAATATGATCTGATATCGCACTGTTAACTGCTATTTGGGAGCGTAAGCTGTAGTGATTGTCCGTTCGTTTGTGTCATCCACACCTTCAGATGATTCGCTCCTTCGGATATGATCTGATATCGCACTGTTAACTGCTATTTGGGAGCGTAAGCTGTAGTGATTGTCCGTTCGTTTGTGTCATCCACACCTTCAGATGATTCGCTCCTTCGAATATGATCTGATATCGCACTGTTAACTGCTATTTGGGAGCGTAAGCTGTAGTGATTGTCCGTTCGTTTGTGTCATCCACACCTTCAGATGATTCGCTCCTTCGGATATGATCTGATATCGCACTGTTAACTGCTATTTGGGAGCGTAAGCTGTAGTGATTGTCCGTTCGTTTGTGTCATCCACACCTTCAGATGATTCGCTCCTTCGGATATGATCTGATATCGCACTGTTAACTGCTATTCGGGAGCGTAAGCTGTAGTGATTGTCCGTTTGTTTGTGTCATCCACACCTTCAGATGATTCGCTCCTTCGGATATGATCTGATATCGCACTGTTAACTGCTATTTGGGAGCGTAAGCTGTAGTGATTGTCCGTTCGTTTGTGTCATCCACACCTTCAGATGATTCGCTCCTTCGGATATGATCTGATATCGCACTGTTAACTGCTATTTGGGAGCGTAAGCTGTAGTGATTGTCCGTTCGTTTGTGTCATCCACACCTTCAGATGATTCGCTCCTTCGAATATGATCTGATATCGCACTGTTAACTGCTATTTGGGAGCGTAAGCGGTAGTGATTGTCCGTTTGTTTGTGTCATCCACACCTTCAGATGATTCGCTCCTTCGGATATGATCTGATATCGCACTGTTAACTGCTATTTGGGAGCGTAAGCTGTAGTGATTGTCCGTTCGTTTGTGTCATCCACACCTTCAGATGATTCGCTCCTTCGGATATGATCTGATATCGCACTGTTAACTGCTATTTGGGAGCGTAAGCTGTAGTGATTGTCCGTTCGTTTGTGTCATCCACACCTTCAGATGATTCGCTCCTTCGGATATGATCTGATATCGCACTGTTAACTGCTATTTGGGAGCGTAAGCTGTAGTGATTGTCCGTTCGTTTGTGTCATCCACACCTTCAGATGATTCGCTCCTTCGGATATGATCTGATATCGCACTGTTAACTGCTATTTGGGAGCGTAAGCTGTAGTGATTGTCCGTTCGTTTGTGTCATCCACACCTTCAGATGATTCGCTCCTTCGGATATGATCTGATATCGCACTGTTAACTGCTATTTGGGAGCGTAAGCTGTAGTGATTGTCCGTTCGTTTGTGTCATCCACACCTTCAGATGATTCGCTCCTTCGAATATGATCTGATATCGCACTGTTAACTGCTATTTGGGAGCGTAAGCTGTAGTGATTGTCCGTTCGTTTGTGTCATCCACACCTTCAGATGATTCGCTCCTTCGGATATGATCTGATATCGCACTGTTAACTGCTATTTGGGAGCGTAAGCGGTAGTGATTGTCCGTTTGTTTGTGTCATCCACACCTTCAGATGATTCGCTCCTTCGGATATGATCTGATATCGCACTGTTAACTGCTATTTGGGAGCGTAAGCTGTAGTGATTGTCCGTTCGTTTGTGTCATCCACACCTTCAGATGATTCGCTCCTTCGAATATGATCTGATATCGCACTGTTAACTGCTATTTGGGAGCGTAAGCTGTAGTGATTGTCCGTTCGTTTGTGTCATCCACACCTTCAGATGATTCGCTCCTTCGGATATGATCTGATATCGCACTGTTAACTGCTATTTGGGAGCGTAAGCTGTAGTGATTGTCCGTTCGTTTGTGTCATCCACACCTTCAGATGATTCGCTCCTTCGAATATGATCTGATATCGCACTGTTAACTGCTATTTGGGAGCGTAAGCTGTAGTGATTGTCCGTTCGTTTGTGTCATCCACACCTTCAGATGATTCGCTCCTTCGGATATGATCTGATATCGCACTGTTAACTGCTATTTGGGAGCGTAAGCTGTAGTGATTGTCCGTTCGTTTGTGTCATCCACACCTTCAGATGATTCGCTCCTTCGAATATGATCTGATATCGCACTGTTAACTGCTATTTGGGAGCGTAAGCTGTAGTGATTGTCCGTTCGTTTGTGTCATCCACACCTTCAGATGATTCGCTCCTTCGGATATGATCTGATATCGCACTGTTAACTGCTATTTGGGAGCGTAAGCTGTAGTGATTGTCCGTTCGTTTGTGTCATCCACACCTTCAGATGATTCGCTCCTTCGGATATGATCTGATATCGCACTGTTAACTGCTATTTGGGAGCGTAAGCTGTAGTGATTGTCCGTTTGTTTGTGTCATCCACACCTTCAGATGATTCGCTCCTTCGGATATGATCTGATATCGCACTGTTAACTGCTATTTGGGAGCGTAAGCTGTAGTGATTGTCCGTTCGTTTGTGTCATCCACACCTTCAGATGATTCGCTCCTTCGGATCTGATCTGATATCGCACTGTTAACTGCTATTTGGGAGCGTAAGCTGTAGTGATTGTCCGTTCGTTTGTGTCATCCACACCTTCAGATGATTCGCTCCTTCGGATATGATCTGATATCGCACTGTTAACTGCTATTTGGGAGCGTAAGCTGTAGTGATTGTCCGTTCGTTTGTGTCATCCACACCTTCAGATGATTTGCTCCTTCGGATATGATCTGATATCGCACTGTTAACTGCTATTTGGGAGCGTAAGCGGTAGTGATTGTCCGTTTGTTTGTGTCATCCACACCTTCAGATGATTCGCTCCTTCGAATATGATCTGATATCGCACTGTTAACTGCTATTTGGGAGCGTAAGCTGTAGTGATTGTCCGTTCGTTTGTGTCATCCACACCTTCAGATGATTCGCTCCTTCGAATATGATCTGATATCGCACTGTTAACTGCTATTTGGGAGCGTAAGCTGTAGTGATTGTCCGTTCGTTTGTGTCATCCACACCTTCAGATGATTCGCTCCTTCGAATATGATCTGATATCGCACTGTTAACTGCTATTTGGGAGCGTAAGCTGTAGTGATTGTCCGTTCGTTTGTGTCATCCACACCTTCAGATGATTCGCTCCTTCGAATATGATCTGATATCGCACTGTTAACTGCTATTTGGGAGCGTAAGCTGTAGTGATTGTCCGTTCGTTTGTGTCATCCACACCTTCAGATGATTCGCTCCTTCGGATATGATCTGATATCGCACTGTTAACTGCTATTTGGGAGCGTAAGCTGTAGTGATTGTCCGTTCGTTTGTGTCATCCACACCTTCAGATGATTCGCTCCTTCGGATATGATCTGATATCGCACTGTTAACTGCTATTTGGGAGCGTAAGCTGTAGTGATTGTCCGTTCGTTTGTGTCATCCACACCTTCAGATGATTCGCTCCTTCGGATATGATCTGATATCGCACTGTTAACTGCTATTTGGGAGCGTAAGCTGTAGTGATTGTCCGTTCGTTTGTGTCATCCACACCTTCAGATGATTCGCTCCTTCGGATCTGATCTGATATCGCACTGTTAACTGCTATTTGGGAGCGTAAGCTGTAGTGATTGTCCGTTCGTTTGTGTCATCCACACCTTCAGATGATTCGCTCCTTCGGATCTGATCTGATATCGCACTGTTAACTGCTATTTGGGAGCGTAAGCTGTAGTGATTGTCCGTTCGTTTGTGTCATCCACACCTTCAGATGATTCGCTCCTTCGGATATGATCTGATATCGCACTGTTAACTGCTATTTGGGAGCGTAAGCGGTAGTGATTGTCCGTTTGTTTGTGTCATCCACACCTTCAGATGATTCGCTCCTTCGGATATGATCTGATATCGCACTGTTAACTGCTATTTGGGAGCGTAAGCTGTAGTGATTGTCCGTTCGTTTGTGTCATCCACACCTTCAGATGATTCGCTCCTTCGAATATGATCTGATATCGCACTGTTAACTGCTATTTGGGAGCGTAAGCTGTAGTGATTGTCCGTTCGTTTGTGTCATCCACACCTTCAGATGATTCGCTCCTTCGGATATGATCTGATATCGCACTGTTAACTGCTATTTGGGAGCGTAAGCTGTAGTGATTGTCCGTTCGTTTGTGTCATCCACACCTTCAGATGATTCGCTCCTTCGAATATGATCTGATATCGCACTGTTAACTGCTATTTGGGAGCGTAAGCTGTAGTGATTGTCCGTTCGTTTGTGTCATCCACTCCTTCAGATGATTCGCTCCTTCGGATATGATCTGATATCGCACTGTTAACTGCTATTTGGGAGCGTAAGCTGTAGTGATTGTCCGTTCGTTTGTGTCATCCACACCTTCAGATGATTCGCTCCTTCGGATATGATCTGATATCGCACTGTTAACTGCTATTTGGGAGCGTAAGCTGTAGTGATTGTCCGTTCGTTTGTGTCATCCACACCTTCAGATGATTCGCTCCTTCGGATATGATCTGATATCGCACTGTTAACTGCTATTTGGGAGCGTAAGCTGTAGTGATTGTCCGTTCGTTTGTGTCATCCACACCTTCAGATGATTTGCTCCTTCGGATATGATCTGATATCGCACTGTTAACTGCTATTTGGGAGCGTAAGCGGTAGTGATTGTCCGTTTGTTTGTGTCATCCACACCTTCAGATGATTCGCTCCTTCGAATATGATCTGATATCGCACTGTTAACTGCTATTTGGGAGCGTAAGCTGTAGTGATTGTCCGTTCGTTTGTGTCATCGACACCTTCAGATGATTCGCTCCTTCGGATATGATCTGATATCGCACTGTTAACTGCTATTTGGGAGCGTAAGCTGTAGTGATTGTCCGTTCGTTTGTGTCATCCACACCTTCAGATGATTCGCTCCTTCGAATATGATCTGATATCGCACTGTTAACTGCTATTTGGGAGCGTAAGCTGTAGTGATTGTCCGTTCGTTTGTGTCATCCACACCTTCAGATGATTCGCTCCTTCGGATATGATCTGATATCGCACTGTTAACTGCTATTTGGGAGCGTAAGCTGTAGTGATTGTCCGTTCGTTTGTGTCATCCACACCTTCAGATGATTCGCTCCTTCGAATATGATCTGATATCGCACTGTTAACTGCTATTTGGGAGCGTAAGCTGTAGTGATTGTCCGTTCGTTTGTGTCATCCACACCTTCAGATGATTCGCTCCTTCGGATATGATCTGATATCGCACTGTTAACTGCTATTTGGGAGCGTAAGCTGTAGTGATTGTCCGTTCGTTTGTGTCATCCACACCTTCAGATGATTCGCTCCTTCGGATATGATCTGATATCGCACTGTTAACTGCTATTTGGGAGCGTAAGCTGTAGTGATTGTCCGTTTGTTTGTGTCATCCACACCTTCAGATGATTCGCTCCTTCGGATATGATCTGATATCGCACTGTTAACTGCTATTTGGGAGCGTAAGCTGTAGTGATTGTCCGTTCGTTTGTGTCATCCACACCTTCAGATGATTCGCTCCTTCGAATATGATCTGATATCGCACTGTTAACTGCTATTTGGGAGCGTAAGCTGTAGTGATTGTCCGTTCGTTTGTGTCATCCACACCTTCAGATGATTCGCTCCTTCGGATATGATCTGATATCGCACTGTTAACTGCTATTTGGGAGCGTAAGCGGTAGTGATTGTCCGTTCGTTTGTGTCATCCACACCTTCAGATGATTCGCTCCTTCGAATATGATCTGATATCGCACTGTTAACTGCTATTTGGGAGCGTAAGCTGTAGTGATTGTCCGTTCGTTTGTGTCATCCACTCCTTCAGATGATTCGCTCCTTCGGATATGATCTGATATCGCACTGTTAACTGCTATTTGGGAGCGTAAGCTGTAGTGATTGTCCGTTCGTTTGTGTCATCCACACCTTCAGATGATTCGCTCCTTCGAATATGATCTGATATCGCACTGTTAACTGCTATTTGGGAGCGTAAGCTGTAGTGATTGTCCGTTCGTTTGTGTCATCCACACCTTCAGATGATTCGCTCCTTCGGATATGATCTGATATCGCACTGTTAACTGCTATTTGGGAGCGTAAGCTGTAGTGATTGTCCGTTCGTTTGTGTCATCCACACCTTCAGATGATTTGCTCCTTCGGATATGATCTGATATCGCACTGTTAACTGCTATTTGGGAGCGTAAGCTGTAGTGATTGTCCGTTCGTTTGTGTCATCCACACCTTCAGATGATTCGCTCCTTCGGATCTGATCTGATATCGCACTGTTAACTGCTATTTGGGAGCGTAAGCTGTAGTGATTGTCCGTTCGTTTGTGTCATCCACACCTTCAGATGATTCGCTCCTTCGGATATGATCTGATATCGCACTGTTAACTGCTATTTGGGAGCGTAAGCGGTAGTGATTGTCCGTTTGTTTGTGTCATCCACACCTTCAGATGATTCGCTCCTTCGGATATGATCTGATATCGCACTGTTAACTGCTATTTGGGAGCGTGGTGGCGATGTCCGTTCCTCCTCGTGGTGCCACTGGAAACTGCTCGTTTGGTGAGCTAAGCTAAGCACGGACACTCGAATGCAGGCGACAGGCCCTTGTGACAGGCCGGCCTACGAAGATCCATGTCACATCACATGGTGTATGAATAGTCACGTTTCTAGAGATTGTGCTACGGCGTCCGCGGGAGCCGACGCGCACTCGCAAAGCCCGGCGAGTGTGGAAAGTATGCGAGGGTCCCTGATGCGAGGACGGCATCGGGGGGCAACTGAGCTAGTCCGAAAGTCCCGTAACGTAAGCAAGACCCGCGTGGCAACGCTGAATGTGGGTACGTTGACGGGCCGCTCGTGCGAGTTGGTTGAAGCACTGGAGCGTAGAAGAGTTGATCTCTGTGCGGTGCAGGAGACGAGGTGGTCCTGCCGCAAGTCAAGGGACATAGGACGTGGCTTCAAGGCCGTTCTATGTGGTAGTCCCAGGACCACCAGCGGTGTCGGAATAATCGTCTCCGAACGATTTCGTGACTCGATTGTAAGCGTCGAGCGCTTTGACGATCGATTGATGAAGATCGTTGTCGCCGCTAAGGAGCGACTCTATCACTTCTTCTCTGCGTATGCTCCACAGACTGGCTGCTCCGATCAAGCCAAGGATGAGTTTTGGAGCCTGCTTGATGAGAAGACAGCAGAGGTACCTCCGAAAGATGTCATCATAGTCGCTGGTGACCTTAATGGGCACGTAGGTGCTACGAAGGACGGGTACAGCTGTCATGGTGGTTTCGGATACGGGTCACGTAACGCCGATGGTGAGCGTATTCTTGAGTATGCGGAATCGCATAATCTCACCATCGTGAACACCGTCTTCCGAAAACGCGACTCCCACCTCATCTCATACTATAGTGGGAGCTCCAAGTCTCAGATAGACTTTGTCCTTGTGAATGATCGCGACCGGAGCATTGTCACAGACGCGAAGATCGTGCCGTATGAGACGGTCGCCCCACAGCATCGACCGCTGATCTGCACCCTAACGATCGCCCCTCCGAGGCTGAAGCAGATCGAGCGAAGCGGTGCTGCAAGAATCAAGTGGTGGCGAATGAAAGAGAAGGAAGCAGCTGTGATTTCCCGCGTACGGTTGCCGACAGTCACGACTGTCGACGAGACTTGGAAGATGGCGACCGACGCGATACGTCAAGCTGCACAGTCGGAACTCGGCATTACGAAGCCTGGACGACGCAAAGTCGACAAGCAGACATGGCTGTGGACAGACGATGTGAAAGCGAAGGTTCGAGAGAAGAAGTCGCTGTATCATGTGTTTCTCGGCGATAAAACAGCCGACAACTGGCAGAAGTATCAGAAGGCGAAGAAAGCTGCAAAGAAGGCCGTGGCTGTTGCAAAAGCCACTCATTATAGTGATGTCAACGAGAAGCTCGCGTCGCGCGATGGTGAGCGGTTTTTGTACCGACTTGCTAAAACCCGCCATCGCCAAGGCGAGGATATCGAAAAGTTCTTTGGCATCAATGATGAGAGCGGCCATCTTCTGACAGACCGCAAAAAGGCGCTGAAGCGATGGCGTGATTACTTTGAGGAAATTTCCACTATGGAATTTCCTCATCCGGCCATCCCTTCTGTGGCTTCTGTACACGGTCCTGTTCACAAGATCACCGTGGAGGAAACAGAAGCGGCTCTGAAGAAGATGAAGCCCGGTAAGGCGACAGGGCCGGATGATCTGGCAGCCGATGTTTGGAGGTCGAAGCTCTGGTATCCTGCTGAGTGGTTGACTGAGTTCTTCAACCAGGTAGTAAAGGAGAGGAAAGTACCGGAGTGTTGGCATAACAGTACGACGATTCCGATCTGGAAGAAGAAGGGCAGTCCTGCGGACTGCTTCAATTATCGTCCGATTCGCTTGCTTTCGCACAGCATGAAGATCTTCGAGCGAATCCTCGATAGACGAATTCGTGAAATCGTCAATCTCTCCGACAACCAGTGCGGTTTCGTGTCTGGTTGTGGGACCATTGATGCTATACACGCCGCCCGACTCCTGGTGGAGAAGCATCGCGAGAAACAGAAGCCGGTGCATATAGCCTTTCTCGACTTGGAGAAGGCCTTCGACCGCGTACCGCGTGAGGTTATATGGTACGCCTTACGACAACACAACGTACCTGAGGAACTCATAGAGTGGGTGCGGATGCTCTATTCTTGCCCAAAGAGTAGAGTGCAAGCTGCAGCTGGAACCTCAATGGAGTTTCCCATCTCTGTTGGGGTGCACCAAGGTTCTGCGCTTTCTCCACTCCTCTTTGTTGTCGTCATGGATGCCATTACGAGAGATCTTCAGAAGCCCGTCCCATGGACGCTGCTTTATGCTGATGACGTGATGCTCGCTTGCGAAGATAAAGATGATCTCGAGCGGCAGGTGCAAGCTTGGTGCGACCGCCTGGCGAGGTTTGGACTTAAATTGAACGTCAACAAGACCGAGTACCTAACGACTGACGTAAACGAGTCCGGCTCCATTAAGATTGACGGCACTGAGCTTGCACGCACATCGGTTTTCAAGTACCTGGGGTCAGCAATAGCGTCTGACGGCAGTCTGATGGTTGAAGTGAACTCACGCGTGAGTGCAGCTTGGTCCAAGTGGCGTTCGCTAACTAGCGTGCTCTGCGATAGGAAGATGCCAGAGCACCTCAAGTCGAAGATCTACAGAGCAGTCATCCGGCCGGTAGCGATGTACGGCGCTGAGTGTTGGCCTGCGACCAAGGAAGTTGAAACGCGCCTCAGCGTCATGGAGACGAAGATGCTGCGCTGGACGGCTGGAGTCACGCGCATGGACCGCATCCGAAATGATGCTATTCGGCAGAAGTTCGGTGTCGCGCCGATAGCGGACAAGATGCGCGAAGCTCGCTTGCGATGGTACGGCCACGTTCTGCGTGGAAAGGAAGACAGCGTCCGCAAGATAGGCCTTGAGTTGGAAGTGCCAGGAAAGCGGCCTAGAGGGCGCCCGAAGCAGCGTTGGTCCGATACGTTGCACGTGGACATGAAAGTAACTGGCGTCAACCCTGATGAGGCGCAGGATCGAGAAAGGTGGCGTCATGACACCAGAAGGGCGGACCCCGCTACGAAGCGGGACAAACGCTGAAGAAGAAGAAGAAGAACTGCTATTTGGGAGCGTAAGCTGTAGTGATTGTCCGTTCGTTTGTGTCATCCACACCTTCAGATGATTCGCTCCTTCGAATATGATCTGATATCGCACTGTTAACTGCTATTTGGGAGCGTAAGCTGTAGTGATTGTCCGTTCGTTTGTGTCATCCACACCTTCAGATGATTCGCTCCTTCGGATCTGATCTGATATCGCACTGTTAACTGCTATTTGGGAGCGTAAGCTGTAGTGATTGTCCGTTTGTTTGTGTCATCCACACCTTCAGATGATTCGCTCCTTCGGATATGATCTGATATCGCACTGTTAACTGCTATTTGGGAGCGTAAGCTGTAGTGATTGTCCGTTCGTTTGTGTCATCCACACCTTCAGATGATTCGCTCCTTCGGATATGATCTGATATCGCACTGTTAACTGCTATTTGGGAGCGTAAGCTGTAGTGATTGTCCGTTCGTTTGTGTCATCCACACCTTCAGATGATTCGCTCCTTCGGATATGATCTGATATCGCACTGTTAACTGCTATTTGGGAGCGTAAGCTGTAGTGATTGTCCGTTCGTTTGTGTCATCCACACCTTCAGATGATTCGCTCCTTCGGATATGATCTGATATCGCACTGTTAACTGCTATTTGGGAGCGTAAGCTGTAGTGATTGTCCGTTCGTTTGTGTCATCCACACCTTCAGATGATTCGCTCCTTCGGATATGATCTGATATCGCACTGTTAACTGCTATTTGGGAGCGTAAGCTGTAGTGATTGTCCGTTTGTTTGTGTCATCCACACCTTCAGATGATTCGCTCCTTCGGATATGATCTGATATCGCACTGTTAACTGCTATTTGGGAGCGTAAGCTGTAGTGATTGTCCGTTCGTTTGTGTCATCCACACCTTCAGATGATTCGCTCCTTCGGATATGATCTGATATCGCACTGTTAACTGCTATTTGGGAGCGTAAGCTGTAGTGATTGTCCGTTCGTTTGTGTCATCCACACCTTCAGATGATTCGCTCCTTCGGATCTGATCTGATATCGCACTGTTAACTGCTATTTGGGAGCGTAAGCTGTAGTGATTGTCCGTTCGTTTGTGTCATCCACACCTTCAGATGATTCGCTCCTTCGGATATGATCTGATATCGCACTGTTAACTGCTATTTGGGAGCGTAAGCGGTAGTGATTGTCCGTTTGTTTGTGTCATCCACACCTTCAGATGATTCGCTCCTTCGGATATGATCTGATATCGCACTGTTAACTGCTATTTGGGAGCGTAAGCTGTAGTGATTGTCCGTTCGTTTGTGTCATCCACACCTTCAGATGATTCGCTCCTTCGGATATGATCTGATATCGCACTGTTAACTGCTATTTGGGAGCGTAAGCTGTAGTGATTGTCCGTTCGTTTGTGTCATCCACACCTTCAGATGATTCGCTCCTTCGGATCTGATCTGATATCGCACTGTTAACTGCTATTTGGGAGCGTAAGCTGTAGTGATTGTCCGTTCGTTTGTGTCATCCACACCTTCAGATGATTCGCTCCTTCGGATATGATCTGATATCGCACTGTTAACTGCTATTTGGGAGCGTAAGCTGTAGTGATTGTCCGTTCGTTTGTGTCATCCACACCTTCAGATGATTCGCTCCTTCGAATATGATCTGATATCGCACTGTTAACTGCTATTTGGGAGCGTAAGCTGTAGTGATTGTCCGTTCGTTTGTGTCATCCACACCTTCAGATGATTCGCTCCTTCGGATATGATCTGATATCGCACTGTTAACTGCTATTTGGGAGCGTAAGCTGTAGTGATTGTCCGTTCGTTTGTGTCATCCACACCTTCAGATGATTCGCTCCTTCGGATATGATCTGATATCGCACTGTTAACTGCTATTTGGGAGCGTAAGCTGTAGTGATTGTCCGTTCGTTTGTGTCATCCACACCTTCAGATGATTCGCTCCTTCGAATATGATCTGATATCGCACTGTTAACTGCTATTTGGGAGCGTAAGCGGTAGTGATTGTCCGTTTGTTTGTGTCATCCACACCTTCAGATGATTCGCTCCTTCGGATCTGATCTGATATCGCACTGTTAACTGCTATTTGGGAGCGTAAGCTGTAGTGATTGTCCGTTCGTTTGTGTCATCCACACCTTCAGATGATTCGCTCCTTCGGATATGATCTGATATCGCACTGTTAACTGCTATTTGGGAGCGTAAGCTGTAGTGATTGTCCGTTCGTTTGTGTCATCCACACCTTCAGATGATTCGCTCCTTCGGATATGATCTGATATCGCACTGTTAACTGCTATTTGGGAGCGTAAGCTGTAGTGATTGTCCGTTCGTTTGTGTCATCCACACCTTCAGATGATTCGCTCCTTCGGATATGATCTGATATCGCACTGTTAACTGCTATTTGGGAGCGTAAGCTGTAGTGATTGTCCGTTCGTTTGTGTCATCCACACCTTCAGATGATTCGCTCCTTCGGATATGATCTGATATCGCACTGTTAACTGCTATTTGGGAGCGTAAGCTGTAGTGATTGTCCGTTTGTTTGTGTCATCCACACCTTCAGATGATTCGCTCCTTCGGATTTGATCTGATATCGCACTGTTAACTGCTATTTGGGAGCGTAAGCTGTAGTGATTGTCCGTTCGTTTGTGTCATCCACACCTTCAGATGATTCGCTCCTTCGGATATGATCTGATATCGCACTGTTAACTGCTATTTGGGAGCGTAAGCTGTAGTGATTGTCCGTTCGTTTGTGTCATCCACACCTTCAGATGATTCGCTCCTTCGGATATGATCTGATATCGCACTGTTAACTGCTATTTGGGAGCGTAAGCTGTAGTGATTGTCCGTTTGTTTGTGTCATCCACACCTTCAGATGATTCGCTCCTTCGGATATGATCTGATATCGCACTGTTAACTGCTATTTGGGAGCGTAAGCTGTAGTGATTGTCCGTTCGTTTGTGTCATCCACACCTTCAGATGATTCGCTCCTTCGGATATGATCTGATATCGCACTGTTAACTGCTATTTGGGAGCGTAAGCTGTAGTGATTGTCCGTTCGTTTGTGTCATCCACACCTTCAGATGATTCGCTCCTTCGGATCTGATCTGATATCGCACTGTTAACTGCTATTTGGGAGCGTAAGCTGTAGTGATTGTCCGTTCGTTTGTGTCATCCACACCTTCAGATGATTCGCTCCTTCGGATATGATCTGATATCGCACTGTTAACTGCTATTTGGGAGCGTAAGCTGTAGTGATTGTCCGTTCGTTTGTGTCATCCACACCTTCAGATGATTCGCTCCTTCGGATATGATCTGATATCGCACTGTTAACTGCTATTTGGGAGCGTAAGCTGTAGTGATTGTCCGTTCGTTTGTGTCATCCACACCTTCAGATGATTCGCTCCTTCGGATATGATCTGATATCGCACTGTTAACTGCTATTTGGGAGCGTAAGCTGTAGTGATTGTCCGTTCGTTTGTGTCATCCACACCTTCAGATGATTCGCTCCTTCGGATATGATCTGATATCGCACTGTTAACTGCTATTTGGGAGCGTAAGCTGTAGTGATTGTCCGTTTGTTTGTGTCATCCACACCTTCAGATGATTCGCTCCTTCGGATTTGATCTGATATCGCACTGTTAACTGCTATTTGGGAGCGTAAGCTGTAGTGATTGTCCGTTCGTTTGTGTCATCCACACCTTCAGATGATTCGCTCCTTCGGATATGATCTGATATCGCACTGTTAACTGCTATTTGGGAGCGTAAGCTGTAGTGATTGTCCGTTCGTTTGTGTCATCCACACCTTCAGATGATTCGCTCCTTCGGATCTGATCTGATATCGCACTGTTAACTGCTATTTGGGAGCGTAAGCTGTAGTGATTGTCCGTTCGTTTGTGTCATCCACACCTTCAGATGATTCGCTCCTTCGGATATGATCTGATATCGCACTGTTAACTGCTATTTGGGAGCGTAAGCTGTAGTGATTGTCCGTTCGTTTGTGTCATCCACACCTTCAGATGATTCGCTCCTTCGGATATGATCTGATATCGCACTGTTAACTGCTATTTGGGAGCGTAAGCTGTAGTGATTGTCCGTTTGTTTGTGTCATCCACACCTTCAGATGATTCGCTCCTTCGGATATGATCTGATATCGCACTGTTAACTGCTATTTGGGAGCGTAAGCTGTAGTGATTGTCCGTTCGTTTGTGTCATCCACACCTTCAGATGATTCGCTCCTTCGGATATGATCTGATATCGCACTGTTAACTGCTATTTGGGAGCGTAAGCTGTAGTGATTGTCCGTTCGTTTGTGTCATCCACACCTTCAGATGATTCGCTCCTTCGGATATGATCTGATATCGCACTGTTAACTGCTATTTGGGAGCGTAAGCTGTAGTGATTGTCCGTTCGTTTGTGTCATCCACACCTTCAGATGATTCGCTCCTTCGGATATGATCTGATATCGCACTGTTAACTGCTATTTGGGAGCGTAAGCTGTAGTGATTGTCCGTTCGTTTGTGTCATCCACACCTTCAGATGATTCGCTCCTTCGGATATGATCTGATATCGCACTGTTAACTGCTATTTGGGAGCGTAAGCTGTAGTGATTGTCCGTTTGTTTGTGTCATCCACACCTTCAGATGATTCGCTCCTTCGGATTTGATCTGATATCGCACTGTTAACTGCTATTTGGGAGCGTAAGCTGTAGTGATTGTCCGTTCGTTTGTGTCATCCACACCTTCAGATGATTCGCTCCTTCGGATATGATCTGATATCGCACTGTTAACTGCTATTTGGGAGCGTAAGCTGTAGTGATTGTCCGTTCGTTTGTGTCATCCACACCTTCAGATGATTCGCTCCTTCGGATATGATCTGATATCGCACTGTTAACTGCTATTTGGGAGCGTAAGCTGTAGTGATTGTCCGTTCGTTTGTGTCATCCACACCTTCAGATGATTCGCTCCTTCGGATATGATCTGATATCGCACTGTTAACTGCTATTTGGGAGCGTAAGCTGTAGTGATTGTCCGTTCGTTTGTGTCATCCACACCTTCAGATGATTCGCCCCTTCGGATATGATCTGATATCGCACTGTTAACTGCTATTTGGGAGCGTAAGCTGTAGTGATTGTCCGTTTGTTTGTGTCATCCACACCTTCAGATGATTCGCTCCTTCGGATATGATCTGATATCGCACTGTTAACTGCTATTTGGGAGCGTAAGCTGTAGTGATTGTCCGTTCGTTTGTGTCATCCACACCTTCAGATGATTCGCTCCTTCGGATATGATCTGATATCGCACTGTTAACTGCTATTTGGGAGCGTAAGCTGTAGTGATTGTCCGTTCGTTTGTGTCATCCACACCTTCAGATGATTCGCTCCTTCGGATCTGATCTGATATCGCACTGTTAACTGCTATTTGGGAGCGTAAGCTGTAGTGATTGTCCGTTCGTTTGTGTCATCCACACCTTCAGATGATTCGCTCCTTCGGATATGATCTGATATCGCACTGTTAACTGCTATTTGGGAGCGTAAGCTGTAGTGATTGTCCGTTCGTTTGTGTCATCCACACCTTCAGATGATTCGCTCCTTCGGATATGATCTGATATCGCACTGTTAACTGCTATTTGGGAGCGTAAGCTGTAGTGATTGTCCGTTCGTTTGTGTCATCCACACCTTCAGATGATTCGCTCCTTCGGATATGATCTGATATCGCACTGTTAACTGCTATTTGGGAGCGTAAGCTGTAGTGATTGTCCCGTTCGTTTGTGTCATCCACACCTTCAGATGATTCGCTCCTTCGGATATGATCTGATATCGCACTGTTAACTGCTATTTGGGAGCGTAAGCTGTAGTGATTGTCCGTTCGTTTGTGTCATCCACACCTTCAGATGATTCGCTCCTTCGGATATGATCTGATATCGCACTGTTAACTGCTATTTGGGAGCGTAAGCTGTAGTGATTGTCCGTTCGTTTGTGTCATCCACACCTTCAGATGATTCGCTCCTTCGGATATGATCTGATATCGCACTGTTAACTGCTATTTGGGAGCGTAAGCTGTAGTGATTGTCCGTTCGTTTGTGTCATCCACACCTTCAGATGATTCGCTCCTTCGGATATGATCTGATATCGCACTGTTAACTGCTATTTGGGAGCGTAAGCTGTAGTGATTGTCCGTTCGTTTGTGTCATCCACACCTTCAGATGATTCGCTCCTTCGGATATGATCTGATATCGCACTGTTAACTGCTATTTGGGAGCGTAAGCTGTAGTGATTGTCCGTTCGTTTGTGTCATCCACACCTTCAGATGATTCGCTCCTTCGGATATGATCTGATATCGCACTGTTAACTGCTATTTGGGAGCGTAAGCTGTAGTGATTGTCCGTTTGTTTGTGTCATCCACACCTTCAGATGATTCGCTCCTTCGGATATGATCTGATATCGCACTGTTAACTGCTATTTGGGAGCGTAAGCTGTAGTGATTGTCCGTTCGTTTGTGTCATCCACACCTTCAGATGATTCGCTCCTTCGGATATGATCTGATATCGCACTGTTAACTGCTATTTGGGAGCGTAAGCTGTAGTGATTGTCCGTTCGTTTGTGTCATCCACACCTTCAGATGATTCGCTCCTTCGGATCTGATCTGATATCGCACTGTTAACTGCTATTTGGGAGCGTAAGCTGTAGTGATTGTCCGTTCGTTTGTGTCATCCACACCTTCAGATGATTCGCTCCTTCGGATATGATCTGATATCGCACTGTTAACTGCTATTTGGGAGCGTAAGCTGTAGTGATTGTCCGTTCGTTTGTGTCATCCACACCTTCAGATGATTCGCTCCTTCGGATATGATCTGATATCGCACTGTTAACTGCTATTTGGGAGCGTAAGCTGTAGTGATTGTCCGTTTGTTTGTGTCATCCACACCTTCAGATGATTCGCTCCTTCGGATATGATCTGATATCGCACTGTTAACTGCTATTTGGGAGCGTAAGCTGTAGTGATTGTCCGTTCGTTTGTGTCATCCACACCTTCAGATGATTCGCTCCTTCGGATATGATCTGATATCGCACTGTTAACTGCTATTTGGGAGCGTAAGCTGTAGTGATTGTCCGTTTGTTTGTGTCATCCACACCTTCAGATGATTCGCTCCTTCGGATATGATCTGATATCGCACTGTTAACTGCTATTTGGGAGCGTAAGCTGTAGTGATTGTCCGTTCGTTTGTGTCATCCACACCTTCAGATGATTCGCTCCTTCGGATATGATCTGATATCGCACTGTTAACTGCTATTTGGGAGCGTAAGCTGTAGTGATTGTCCGTTCGTTTGTGTCATCCACACCTTCAGATGATTCGCTCCTTCGGATCTGATCTGATATCGCACTGTTAACTGCTATTTGGGAGCGTAAGCTGTAGTGATTGTCCGTTCGTTTGTGTCATCCACACCTTCAGATGATTCGCTCCTTCGGATATGATCTGATATCGCACTGTTTAACTGCTATTTGGGAGCGTAAGCTGTAGTGATTGTCCGTTCGTTTGTGTCATCCACACCTTCAGATGATTCGCTCCTTCGGATATGATCTGATATCGCACTGTTAACTGCTATTTGGGAGCGTAAGCTGTAGTGATTGTCCGTTCGTTTGTGTCATCCACACCTTCAGATGATTCGCTCCTTCGGATATGATCTGATATCGCACTGTTAACTGCTATTTGGGAGCGTAAGCTGTAGTGATTGTCCGTTTGTTTGTGTCATCCACACCTTCAGATGATTCGCTCCTTCGGATATGATCTGATATCGCACTGTTAACTGCTATTTGGGAGCGTAAGCTGTAGTGATTGTCCGTTCGTTTGTGTCATCCACACCTTCAGATGATTCGCTCCTTCGGAATATGATCTGATATCGCACTGTTAACTGCTATTTGGGAGCGTAAGCTGTAGTGATTGTCCGTTCGTTTGTGTCATCCACACCTTCAGATGATTCGCTCCTTCGGATATGATCTGATATCGCACTGTTAACTGCTATTTGGGAGCGTAAGCTGTAGTGATTGTCCGTTCGTTTGTGTCATCCACACCTTCAGATGATTCGCTCCTTCGGATATGATCTGATATCGCACTGTTAACTGCTATTTGGGAGCGTAAGCTGTAGTGATTGTCCGTTCGTTTGTGTCATCCACACCTTCAGATGATTCGCTCCTTCGGATATGATCTGATATCGCACTGTTAACTGCTATTTGGGAGCGTAAGCTGTAGTGATTGTCCGTTCGTTTGTGTCATCCACACCTTCAGATGATTCGCTCCTTCGGATATGATCTGATATCGCACTGTTAACTGCTATTTGGGAGCGTAAGCTGTAGTGATTGTCCGTTTGTTTGTGTCATCCACACCTTCAGATGATTCGCTCCTTCGGATATGATCTGATATCGCACTGTTAACTGCTATTTGGGAGCGGTAAGCTGTAGTGATTGTCCGTTCGTTTGTGTCATCCACACCTTCAGATGATTCGCTCCTTCGGATATGATCTGATATCGCACTGTTAACTGCTATTTGGGAGCGTAAGCTGTAGTGATTGTCCGTTCGTTTGTGTCATCCACACCTTCAGATGATTCGCTCCTTCGGATATGATCTGATATCGCACTGTTAACTGCTATTTGGGAGCGTAAGCTGTAGTGATTGTCCGTTCGTTTGTGTCATCCACACCTTCAGATGATTCGCTCCTTCGGATATGATCTGATATCGCACTGTTAACTGCTATTTGGGAGCGTAAGCTGTAGTGATTGTCCGTTCGTTTGTGTCATCCACACCTTCAGATGATTCGCTCCTTCGGATATGATCTGATATCGCACTGCTTAACTGCTATTTGGGAGCGTAAGCTGTAGTGATTGTCCGTTCGTTTGTGTCATCCACACCTTCAGATGATTCGCTCCTTCGGATATGATCTGATATCGCACTGTTAACTGCTATTTGGGAGCGTAAGCTGTAGTGATTGTCCGTTTGTTTGTGTCATCCACACCTTCAGATGATTCGCTCCTTCGGATATGATCTGATATCGCACTGTTAACTGCTATTTGGGAGCGTAAGCTGTAGTGATTGTCCGTTCGTTTGTGTCATCCACACCTTCAGATGATTCGCTCCTTCGGATATGATCTGATATCGCACTGTTAACTGCTATTTGGGAGCGTAAGCTGTTAGTGATTGTCCGTTCGTTTGTGTCATCCACACCTTCAGATGATTCGCCTCCTTCGGATATGATCTGATATCGCACTGTTAACTGCTATTTGGGAGCGTAAGCTGTAGTGATTGTCCGTTCGTTTGTGTCATCCACACCTTCAGATGATTCGCTCCTTCGGATATGATCTGATATCGCACTGTTAACTGCTATTTGGGAGCGTAAGCTGTAGTGATTGTCCGTTCGTTTGTGTCATCCACACCTTCAGATGATTCGCTCCTTCGGATATGATCTGATATCGCACTGTTAACTGCTATTTGGGAGCGTAAGCTGTAGTGATTGTCCGTTCGTTTGTGTCATCCACACCTTCAGATGATTCGCTCCTTCGGATATGATCTGATATCGCACTGTTAACTGCTATTTGGGAGCGTAAGCTGTAGTGATTGTCCGTTCGTTTGTGTCATCCACACCTTCAGATGATTCGCTCCTTCGGATATGATCTGATATCGCACTGTTAACTGCTATTTGGGAGCGTAAGCTGTAGTGATTGTCCGTTCGTTTGATGTCATCCACACCTTCAGATGATTCGCTCCTTCGGATATGATCTGATATCGCACTGTTAACTGCTATTTGGGAGCGTAAGCTGTAGTGATTGTCCGTTCGTTTGTGTCATCCACACCTTCAGATGATTCGCTCCTTCGGATATGATCTGATATCGCACTGTTAACTGCTATTTGGGAGCGTAAGCTGTAGTGATTGTCCGATCGTTTGTGTCATCCACACCTTCAGATGATTCGCTCCTTCGGATATGATCTGATATCGCACTGTTAACTGCTATTTGGGAGCGTAAGCTGTAGTGATTGTCCCGTTCGTTTGTGTCATCCACACCTTCAGATGATTCGCTCCTTCGGATATGATCTGATATCGCACTGTTAACTGCTATTTGGGAGCGTAAGCTGTAGTGATTGTCCGTTCGTTTGTGTCATCCACACCTTCAGATGATTCGCTCCTTCGGATATTGATTCTGATATCGCACTGTTAACTGCTATTGGAG